>OX421979.1:36275401-36618991 GCA_949128135.1 Parasteatoda lunata
GTACAAGTTAGCTGTAAACTTAATAATGCTAATTTGAATCTTTGTTTTAGCTCTATTTTAGACTGTACAAGGCTTTCACAGCCTTGATATATGAATTTAAAATCCTTGTCAAAAAAAAGGTAAAAAAAACTATGCATTATGGGTCGCACATCAATATTTCAGTGAGGGAAAAAATGTTATCGAAATCTTGTTAATCCTTGATTAGGAAGGCATGAGTTAAAGCATCAAAACCTGCTTAATTTTCGGGAGAAACTGATGATGGACATTAGAAACACCATTCAGTTTAATCAACACTTCTTAGAAGAGAGAAAGCCACCATATAAATCAGGTTAGTCGTCCTACGTAGCGAATACTGCGTAGTGAGGGGAAAATAAGAAAAATTCACAACGTCCAGTCTAGTAAACTGCGCAGTGAGGAATAATCGGTAAGATACCACAACATTCAGACTACAGAATAATCGGATTTCTTGTTAATGGTGACCAACGCGCAGGCTTTCCCTCTTCTAGGAGACGTTGATTTAATACAGCTATAAACCTTGCTCTTATGTATTTAATCCCGTTTATAAATGATCCATTTTTGATTTTCCCGTTTATAAATTCTTTTGCGACACCAATGTGTGAATTTCTTAATTTTTTTTTTTTTTTTTTTTTTTTTTTTTTTTTTTTTGCCAAGGATATTAAGTCCATACATTAAGGTTAGGGATAACGGAAAACTTTCTACGATACCGTAAGATGATGAAGTTTATTTCTACTAGAGTTAACTTGAAATATTTGTTTGAAACACATTTTTGGGGTTCGCCGTGCCCCAATAAATATTTCTACTACCTTCCTATTTAGTATCCAAAAGGGATATTACCCTATGAAGTTCATCCTGTACTTTATCATGAACCAAATCAGACGAAATCCTCTGATCTCGAAGATCAAGACTCTCTTGGGCAACGATCAGACTCAATTGGGATTCGTTTAACGAGTTCTCCAGCCTCTTCTTCTCCATGTGCAGTTTCTTGATTTCAACTGTCAGATCCTCGATCGTCTTTTCGAGGTCTTTCTGGCAGTCGAAAATGTCCTTCGCTCTGTCGGCAATCTTCTTTGTGACTGCATCCTGTAAAGTATCGGTGAGAATTTTCTTCTCTTTGGCGAGTTGTTTACTTTGCTGGTTGATTCTGGAAAGTTTCAAGAGATGCAATAAGTATACAAGATAAGCTAATACAGCGGTTACAAACTTGCAGATGTTCAACATGGATAGGTATATGAGGTGATTCATGATAATGAGGCGATACAATAAGTATATAAGGTGATTCAGTACAGCGGTTACAAACTTGTAGATGTTCGGCATGGATAACAAACCATAAACAAAAATGTCATCGTAGGTGAAAGAAGCGGAACTCCATTATGAATTTCTTATTCTTGCGAATTTGAACTGTTACTTTATGCATTTCTATATAGTCATAATTTTATGTTTTTTAATAACTGATGTGGAGCTATGGTGGCTCAAGGGATAGAGCATTAGCCTCCCAATGAGGTGACTCAGATTCGAATCCCAGCGGTTTCTGGTTGATACGAATTGTGTTCCTGGCTAGCACCGACTACAGTGCTAACGTGAAATATCCTCTGTGGTAGATGGATTATAGATTAGAATCCTCTTTGCCGTCGAGCTAGCATTAAAAAGTTTTATTATTTTTTTTTCGCGATGTAAAGCAAATGTGGATGATAAGTTATAAAAGATTACGCGGGTAACCAATAAAAGACTACTTTATTAATTCCGTCAAAAAGTTCTCCACAAAGGCTAATTTGTCCTAATACTTGGTCCAGGAATTCCCTTGTCTTCTGGGTTGAGCTCCAAACTACAAGTCTACGGGATTAAACATTGATAATCTTAAACTTTGAATTGGACCAGCCTATCAACGCCAGTTAGTATAATTATGTCAAAAAGTGCATTCTAATAAGCCTAGAAATCGCTGTTTTATCAAAATCCACTGATTCGATAGTCAAACTGGGAAACCCTGCAAGTTAGTCTCCAAATCAATAAAATACGATAGGCAGCTAATTTACGAAAGAAATTTTTTTTTTTTGGAAAACATAAAATTAACATAATTTAAATTTCATGCTGGCAGGCTAGTTGTCCATAATAAGGATGCACCCCTAGCGACGAAATACATTTTTGGTCACTGGCTGCTATGCAATTCTCAACCCTTATGATATGCATGATATGCCCTACCCACCCTCCGAACTAATAACTATTGAACCGAATAATCCTGCATATATTTTCTTTTAAAAATATATATTTGTTATTGAAATGTTACGAAATGTTTGAAATGTTATGTTTTATATGGTGCTAAAATCTCCCAGACTATTTTTAATTTTTCCCGCATTTCGAAGGGTGAGAAGTAAAGGCGGCTGTTAAGCAACGCTGACCACACTACCCCTTGCTCACAATATGCTGTTGCAGGAATGCTTTACATTAAATACAGAGATATTGGCGCTTCTTGAGGAGCCACAGTAGAATTTATTTAACTTTAAACATCCAGTTCAGGGATATAATATGGTTTAATTTTCGGTATAAATTAAGGAATAAACGTTCCTTGCTCCTGAAATAGATAATCTGGGGACACGCCCGCTGGGAAATCGTTCAAGGGCAGGCATATACTCGATTTGATGTTAAAATGGAGTACATCGTTTTCTAAGTAATTGCCAGATCAAATTACAAGGACTTTAAAAAAAAAAAAAAAATCTAAAATCTTTTTGAATTTCCTTAAAATCTTTAACGGCAGGCACACTGAACACTCGTTCTTCGCCTCGGAAAATGCCGGAAGGCGAGCAGCATTATCTACGCCACATTGCCACAGGTATCCGTTCATAGGGAGGGCCACATTCACACATCACAGAGAGAACCGTTAACTTCTCAATCAGGTATGCTGATCGCTCGGCCACCCGGTCGGCAATTTCGAAAAAGTGACTTTTAACATTAAAACATTTTTTGGTCAGAAAATAACTAAATTTAAATTTAAAAAAATTCTTTTTACTGGTAGATATGTGCAAATTACATAAAAGTTATTTGAAATGAGCAGTTAAGAAAAAGATATTTTTTAGAATGCATTCAATGGTTTCTAAAAAAATTAATAATAGCTACATTTTATTGCTAAAATAAAAATTTTACTTCAGTTAAATAATGAAATATGATTAGCAAATGAAATGACGCTTCGTTTACGTTGGACCATTTCACTTCTAAAGAATTTTTGTTTTAATGTAGTGAAAATAGAGAGTGAATAACTATACAATGTATAATACATCAAATATTCTACTTATAACAAACAATATTCATTAGAATATAGTATGAAATCTTTACCTAAACCACTCCGCTCTCGTTACGTCAGATTGATTAAACCTTCTTTGATTGTTTTTGTACCATTCATCTATGCTGAGTATTTGAGGTGTCGATGGATTCATTCCTAAAAAGAGACAATGCCTTTTGTTAATTAACTTTTTGGTTTCAAGTATGCTCCTATTTACAAACAGAAACCACATAATCCATCTGCAAATTAGTAACTCGAAGCCTTACAGACGGAAGTATTTATACTGCAATTATCTTGCATTTCTCTTATTGATTGGATATAAACTCTACCTTCATTAACTCTTATACCTTTTTTTTTTTGTTATAAATTCTACCTACCTAAACTATTTAACGAGAGAGAAAAAAGTTACCTGAACATCTTTTAATTCATTGATGGGGTTTCATAACTCTTCAAGATCTACTGATTGTGTGCTAATATGATGTTATGCTAATTAACCCTTACAGAAGATTCTTTTAAACAAAATCATATAAAAATATTTACTTATGATTTCAGAGATATAACTTTACTTATATCTCTGAAAGAAACATACCTTATCTTTCGACCAAGTCGGATTCTTTACTTTAAAAATAGAATAGTAGCAAAATATGGTCCTGATAGAGTCAGAAGAGCAGTCAAAAGTTTGAATGCTCATTTTACTTTATATTTATGCTTAACGCAATGCTTCTCGAACAAAAACTTTTTGTACACAATTGTAATTCTTGTTTATCCAGGTATAATTACATGAAAAATTATCTTTTAATTTTTTTTATTATTTACATCATTAATAGTCGAAAAAATTCTAAATTTTGCATCGTTTTAAGCCATGTAAATTTTAAATGGCATAATCCGAAACTTGAATATAATTGGTTAAAGATTTCTTGAAAAATGAAAATCTAAAAATATGGCATAATCAAAATCATATTACTCAGTAATTAAACAGGCAATTTCGTTTAATTTTTTTTCCTTTTTTTAAATTGGATAGTTTTAGGCGAAGTAAAAATTTGTACCTCTTACTATTAAAAAATTATTTGATCCTAACCAAATAAAATAATAAAAAAAACAAATATTTAATGAATTAAAAGAAAATTATATCTTGCACTAAATGATCCTTAAATAAACGAGTTACACAATAGTGCGTTTAGAAAATGCTGAGTCTGACGAATTACGCATAAGCGAAATTATCATTAAGGAGTTCAAATTTTTAAAAGTTCTCCTAATTAAACAATGGGCACCTTATTTTTCAGAGAAGCTTCCTAGCTCCCCCATATTTTAAGGATCAGTAATCACTTTAGATACCTTCGTATTGCTGATTTCAAATCTACAATCGGTTTCTCTCTCCAATCTACGGTTTTTTTTTAATGACATTTTTAGGATATTTATCCAAATGTACAAGTTTCAAAGCGTTAAAAATAACAGAGAGGGTGCATAAATGTTGCAATAAACTAAGAGAGTTAGGGCACATCACCAGGATTAAAATTGCATCGAAAACCATGCTCTGAATTGTCGTCATGTACCGCTAGGGGCACTTCGCTATTATGAACTATTTCTTTGTGTGCTTCTGAGCAAGTCATAATAAGGGTCTCTCGTTTTGTACGACGATGTTTTCGGCATAGGCTCCCATGTAGTTTTAATCCTGGTAGGTGTTTCCTAACTCTTTAAGAAGTTTGAAAGCAATATTTACTCGATCTCCTGTTACTTATAACATTTTTAAACTTGTTCATTTTGACAAATATAGAGTGAAAATGTCATTTAAAAAAAGTGCAGCTTTAGGAACGAAACTAATTTCAGATTTTAAATCCCCCACCCGAATTAGGCAAAATGAATTATTTGTTAAAATATTAAAAAAAAAAAAAATTCTCTTTGTAATTTCAACAGATAACCACTTGAATTTTACAATTAGTAGAAAAGATGGCTTAATCCCTTCATGACTGGCTGCTGCAAAAAAAAAGCCTTTTTTCTTGGTCCGCTAACTCGGGATTTATACGTACTAGAGAGTACGTATATCTTTTAATATAACAGGAAATTTGAGAGTGCCGTACTGAGATTGAGTCGGTGTGACCTTAGGCCGCTAGAGTAAGAAAGGCTCGTTTTATAAATTATATTGTGGGCAATGGGAGAGAAAATTGCGCGATCACATACATGTGTTTACGGTGCTTTAGTATGCTTTTTACAATTTAAATAATGTAAGTGTAAATATAGGTGTTTAAGTTGCATTCAATACAGATCATAAACTAAACATTAGTTTTCCAGATACAGCGGGCAACTCTATCTAGGAAGAAGTTTTAAAAATCAAGTTTATTATATGCTTAGTTACTTTGGCATTAATAAATCCTTGTTTATGTTGAGTCCAGAATGTCTTCAAAGAGATACCCAGCAAGGTTAGTTTTGTCCTTGCTTTTATTTATTTACTTATTTTTGAAATTTTTATGTACAGCAAAAAGAAAAAAAAAATTGATATCATTTTTTTAAACTTTTGAATAGCTATCAAAAAAAAAAATTTTTTTATAGTTTTTTACTTGTTTGTTACTTATATTTTAGAACTGCAATGCACAAAAATATTGCATATTTATAAATTGAAGAACTACATTGCGAATTAAAATGTAAACAATAAAGAAACGAATAACTCGAGTTGTTTTTCAACATAACTTTTTATGTCGGGATAAAAAATAAAAATAAAAAATAGAGGGAAGAAAAAAGGAAAAAAGACAGAAGAAAACTTAACTTTCTGGAGATTGCTATAAATTTTCAATTGTATCCCTTTATACTTTTTTTTTTATTAAGTTGTTACTCGTGTGACACTGCCCTCGGAAAATCTCATCACCATTTTGAAGCAGGGTCTGAAACGCATTTTTGTCCAGTAAACGGGAAGGTACTAAATCAAATCGTATTTCAATACTTGAAATAAATATTTTTATACCATATCCTTAACCCAAATTAACTGAAAAAATTTCATGTACGCTATTTAATCCTTTTGCATGCGTGCTAGCATAAGACTTTTTTAATCAGGTTTAAAAGATAGATCTATATGGGTACACTTTTAACTAACATTAATTATGCATGTGATTACACTAACATTGATTAAAGTAGAAGAAAACTAAGTCTGAAAAGTCGGCAGCTTATTTTGTATTATCCTGAGACTGATTTTGTATAAATACCTTTATGAATCTACCTTTATAACTCTTTCTGAAGCAACGTAGCGAGTGTTAGTAAACTTAACAAGGAATGAAAAAGTTTTTTTTTTTTTATACGTTGGGGTTGAAATTTAAAAGAAATGGGAATTAATCTTTTCTTTTAATTTGTAAATGGGCTGGGAAAGGTAAACAAATAACTTCTTACTGTTAATTTTCTATATCAGCTCAGGTTTTATTTTTTTCGTTTATAATAAATTAAATTATTGTGCAATATCAGATAGTAAAATGTAACGTTGTATGCATAATTTTATGACAAATTAAACAAAGTATTTTTCCTATTCCTATCATTTTAGGGAATAAATAATTTTTTTCAATTAAACGTCTTGTAACATAACGAAATCATTATTTTTAAAATTTTTGCCAGTTTATAAATAACTAAAAAGATTGGTACTTGTGGTTAATCGAGCGCAAGTGTAAAAAGTCGTCAAAAAATGTTGACTTCAGTAACTTTTTATTATTATATTTTTTTTTTTTTTTTTTTTGTAAACACATTAAAATTAAATAAATAGAGGAATTTCCTTGTGCCTGGGTAACCGAAAAGCACCACAAGATTTCCAAAATCTCTAAGAAAGATCTGATTAAAACCTTATTCTAACGATGGTATAGTTAACAAAATGTCGACAACTACGCTTTCTTATTTCAAGAAATATGTAAGGAAAACTTACTTTAGAAATAAAGATCCAATGTCAGATGCAACTCAAAAAGCATCCATAAATTTTAATAATCACATACGTATAAAGAAAAATAACTTTGAGAAAGACAAAATCTTTAGAAGTTAGATTGAATTTTTTGTTGGGAGTTGAGTTTGTGGATAAACGTAGTTGCCATGGAAACCAGTAACCATCCAGAAAGTTAACATCTCTCTCCTTGTTTCTAGATAAAGAAAAAGGAAGCAAATGTGATTAAAGTTTTTGAGCGATGATATAAGTGCTCCTTGTAAGAATTTAAAATCATACTTTTTAAATTTAATTCATTTTAAAGGTTAAGGTACGGAAAATCAATTTAAAATAATTATTTATGAGTTGGCAAAAGCATAATCAAAAGGAAAGCCGAGCAGAGAAAATATATCTTTTTCATTCGCAATATACAGTATTCCGCTGTGTATAATAGTCGCTTTTTATAAAAAAAAATTAAAAATAAATAAATTAAATTTAAAAAAACGCAGTTTTTGGTGTTCATCTTAACGTTGCATTTTGTTTTGCCGCACAAAAACCGCAAGACATAGAAACTTGAAATTAATAAAGGGTATACAAAAGTGTACAGGAATTAAGATACAATAAAAAAAAGAACATTCGAGAATTTTAAAGTTTTGAACTTGTTGGGGGAAAAAATACCATACGGGCCACTCTACAGACCGCAGGAATGCAACTACAGAGTTAAAATTTGGCTTGCCGAAAAGGCCATATATTTCAGAGTTTCTTCTGAAATTTCAATTTGTTCGAAAGTTATTGCAATTTTTAAATGTTGTTTTTTTTTCTTTGCGAATTTTTTCTCAATTATTTTTGCTTTATGTTACATTTTGCTTTTCTGCTCAAAATCTGTAAGACTTAGAAACTTAAGATTACAAAGGTGGGTTGAAAAATGTACAAGGAGTTTGATGGAATTTAAAAAAAAAACTATTTTATAATTAATTCGAGAACTGTTAAATTATGCTGTCGATGAAATGCAACTAAAGAGATGACATTTGACGTGCTGAATTCCAACATGCATTCAAACTTAAACAAGAATTTTTTTCAAAACTTGATCGAAAGTTATTGCAATAATTTTTTAATAATAATTATTTATTCATTGCTGTAGAAAAATTTCTCTCCCTCTCAATTTTCCATGATAAGCTTATAATATAAATCCGATATTAATCTTAATATTTATATTGATTTTTAAAAAAATATAAAGTCTGGAAAGAGATTAAAACTGTTTCTAATGCGAACTGTTATATGATATAAGATTATCGTTATATATTGCTAACAAGTAAACTTTACTTCCCATTTATTTTGAGTTATTGTGTCATATATTCTTTATTCCTAAGTTTAATTTTATTCAGGCACATTTGATTATTTTTCAAATTCGGCTATCCTTACATTTCATTACAGTTGACATATTAATTAAATGTGCTGACATAAAGTTTTAATAATTATATACTTTCTAAGCAAAGTGATATTTTTATTTACTTTTAAGAAAAATTTTCTCAAAAAAAAAAAAAAAAATGAAAGGGAAAATGGTTTATGCTCAGAAAAAATAAATTTGCGTACGGAGAGGAACTGTAGAAATTATGCCTGATTAAAACCACAGCACGACCCGTCTTTTCTGCGTAATTACTCTCGGAGAGATGGGAGTTCCGATTTTCCATGTTATTGATTTGTCAAACTTTAGTCATCATCATCAAAATGCAACAGGTGCAATCCAATCGTAATTTTTGTAAAGAATGAACATAAACTACTCCTTCCTTTCCTATGAGTCCCGCAGTGGACTGATCGTTAAGACACGGTTCCCAGCAGATCACTGAAGTCAAACATCACTGGCTGCGGTCAGTGTACGGGTGGGTGACCACTTGGATTAGTATGTTTAGGGACCGAGGGTGGGCGGTATTGGTCTTCGTTAAACTGTTTAACCTTTAAGTACTCGACTTCTCGTGCAGGTCGTTTGGCTACCAAAGCGGGGTGCCATCCCCTCTGCAGAGGATCAAAATTGTGATGGCTTGTCTTCGGATCATCGTCAGGGATGTTTCCCAGACCGTCTCCAATAGCCCATTGTGCAGCTCTAGTGCGACGTGAATTAACCACATCAAGTTATTGTCAGAAAGAAATTAAAATTAAGGTAGTCGATGGATTAGAGATTAAAAAGAGAAAGAAAAGAAACTGCAATTTGTATTGTTATCAGACGCAGAACTCTAGTAGAAAATTAAGCACTCCTGCTACTCGGGAAGTTATCAAAAGTTCGATTGGCAATAAAATCTATTTTCCAGTAAAATATCGGTATAATATATGCTATATGCTACTATTGGTCATAAATTATTTAAACTGATATTGTCTTCCAACACAGGATGCCATAATTAAGCATTCTAACTCGTTGAAAAGTAATCAAAATTTTGATTAACAAAAAATTTCCTTTGGTGCGAATGTCGTGATAAATTCAGCTTGCAGTGAATTTATCGCGATAAATTTAGCATGCAGAAAATTATTGAAACTTCCCTTGACATCAAACGCAGTGCTCCAGAAGAGCATAAGTTGGTTTAGCTTCTCCGAGAGTAGAGGGAATTTCTGTTACAAATTTTCATCCTCAGACACACGAACGAAAAAGTAACAAAAAAAAAAACATATTTATAACTACATTTTACCAACTACATTTTTTACATAACTACATTTTTTCACTACTACATTTTTCTCACAACTAAATTTTTTATGGAAAGACATATTTCACCAATCAGATTCTCATTTCCTCCCGACGGTTATCGGAGATGCTTGAATTGCTTGCAGTGAAAATAGTCCTTTTAAAAAGGCTTAAAGTGAGTTTAAAATCTCTTTTTAAACTCTTAAACAAATCTATGGCAACATTCGTGAATGTTTGCATGCACTTCGCTGGAGGAGCATAGACGACTTTCCTTGACTTTCAACTTTTCATTAATTTGTAAAATAATTTTTCAATATTATTCTCTTTTACTTACTTTAAGTATTATAATGATGTAATATGGAGTACATTTGATACATATATTTTGACGATAATTTGCTTATTTTTATAACACACTAGTACTAAAAAATTAAAAAAAAACATTGAGATGGTAGATTTTTTCTTCTTCTTAAAATTAAAATATTTAAATGCGTGCTAAATTACTGTGGTTGAAACTCGTTGTTCAAAGTATAATATTGTTTATTTTATTTAAAAGAATATAGTTCCTTTTAATTTCAATCCTTACCGTACATAAGAATTTTTATTATGCTCATTACAATTCAAAACTAGGGGGATTATCAAAACTACTTGGCTGTTTGCCCCAAAAACTTTTATTCACCTTCATGAACTTTAAAAATATTTTGTATCTGTTTTAAGAGCATTACCTTAAATAATTCTTCAGTCATAAATGGAGTAATAAAAAACAAAGTACCCAAGTATTTAGACAGATATGCTGATGGTAATTGTAGTGATTTTTTATGTAAACATCAGTGTTCTAGTCACTAAATTATTTTTATCAGTCAACTAAACAATATGATTGCATAATATTAAGTACTTTTAAGCATTAGATTTAATTTAAAATTAAAGGATGCAAAACGTTCTTTATTTAAAAAAATTATTTTAATCAAAATAAATTTTTACAGAAGTGTTTTTTTTTATCACATTACGTAATACGAAAGTTCACCTTAAACTTAATTCTAAGAAAAGAGAACTTTAATGTTTCTAGAATTAAATTTTAAAAAAAGTTATATATTCTGTTGAGTAAAATAAATACTTAATCAGTCAAATATTTAAAGAAACTTTACAGTGTTTAAAATTAAAACAAAACCTTCATAATACCTTAGGGGTTAAATTAAAGAGTTAATGTTCATGGCTATCAAAATTAGGTTTCACTTCAGATGCAGTGTATTTTGCTAAACTCTACATAATTTTATCAAATAGCAAGAAAAGTAATAGTTTTTAGTTTATTTGAAATATATATGTAAAATTTAATGTAATAGTGGTAATTTAAAGTGTTTTTACTAATTATAGCAGACATGTGTTTTTATTCAATTTAGTTATTTTAAGGAATCTCTTTTCCATTAAAAAACTGTCGGTGGAAGGCAAAAGCTTTCATGAAAATTGATCTATATCTTCAAATATGCTCACTAAGTTGTACCATTATTGTTGTATAGTATATTTGTTATATTTTTATTTTCTCCCTATAGAAAATAAAATTTAAAGGAAATTTAATAAAATTTAAAGTTCTCTGTAGAAAATAAAATTTAAAGGAAACTTTATTTTCAGTCTACAAGATTACTATGCAGCATTGTAATCAAACAAGTAAATTATATTTTAGCTATTTTATCATAAAGTATATAGTGTTAGCAGGGGTCTGTCCAGGCCAAAATTACTAACGTTTTAGTGGTACCTTCACTAATTAAACTTTAGGAAAAACGGTAGTTTCACAAAATACTTTTTCTTAAAATTTTATTTTTGTATCACGTAGGAAATGATAAATCCATATTTTTGTGTTGATAATTTAATATATTTTTTATTTTCACAAATTATGTCTACATTTTCACAAAATAGGTACCTCTCCGAAAAATGAAGACTGACCCCTGATTAGATATTTACTAAAGCTAACACAGAAGTAAAAAGAAAACCCCTATCATACAACACGTAGCTTAACCTAACCATATACCCACTTAACCCCACCTCAGAAAACAATTTATAGTATAAACAATTATGAAATTTATTTTCAAATTACTGTGTAAACCTGTTCTTTAGATGTTCCTCTAACAGCTCGAACTAAAATTAACAGTTTTTGCCAGTTTTTAATGATGCTAGAAAAAAGTTCAACAGCAGCTTAAACTCATACTGTATTAGTTCATCATCACCAGATAGTTTTTAAACATTTTACTTTTTATTATTTTCTGAAACTGAAATAAAAATGCTTCCTACAATCCCAGTAAATGCCTCTAAAAGTATTGTACGAATTTTCTCAATTTAAAAGGAGAAAATAGATGTTAAGATGTATCCACTTTCTCCCAAATGCTCACTTTTGCCCGCATGAACCCTATTTAATAAAGGATATACTTCAAATTTAAGACATTTATATTACTTAAATTATAATAGATTTTACAGATCTTAGCTTTAAAAAAAAATAGAAAATAGCTAGTTACAATTTTTTTTTAAGCTGAATGAAATTTAAATTAAGTTTTAATGATGTGCTAAAAGATCGAGATTTTTAGAACCACAAGGGAAAAAAAGCAACAACTGTTGAAAAGTCTAAAGATAAAATTGGTTTAATAAAGATAAGTTTGTCAAAAATTGATGATTTAAATGAGATTATAAATAATAGTGAATTAAAATTATCAAGACTTTCTGACCCATGTAGAATTATATAGCGATAAATGAAGTAAACACTGAAACATAACTTAGATTTGTGATAAAATTGGCACAAATTAAGTGTCAACTAGTAATTTGCTGATATATCCAGAAGTTTTCCATCACATTGTGCTGAAAAATATACCAAAATTTAAAAAATCATGTGAAAATGCTTAACAATAACTTCTGAAAAAAAAACTATGATTTGTCATGGTTGAATAATAAGTTATGCCAAGCCAATATTTCAAGTTTTTTAGCTCATGAAACTATTAATGTAACAACTTTTGTATTATTGTAAATTCATAGCATACAATGTTAACTTTATTAATTACATAATCATTAATTAGTAATATTTACCTTAATAAGTTAACACTTACCGGACCGAACAAATTGCACTTGTGTATCAGCCAGCAACCATATATTTGCTTTCAAAAAATACAGTACAGTGCCGATTAGGGTCCAAGGCCAATCTGGATAATGAAAACAAACAAAATTTAAAAAATTGCTATAAGAATGTTCTTGAGTAACTACCCTTCACTTTTTTTAGGCTTAGGATTGGCAACTGTTGTAGTGAATATTATAGCATATTACAAATTGCGATTTAAGTGTTTGAATTTTTTTTTAAATTTTTTATTAGGAACCTGTCCTTTTATTCAGAACTATTTTCCATCCGCATTAAAACTGAGCGAAACAAAAATAAGGTTCTTTTAAAAGTAACCCAGAGACAAAAACTATTTTTCAACACCTTTCAAATATTTTTTTTAATTAAAAAGTATTTTTTAAAACAAAATGGAATAGTTGGGGAAATCACATGATCCTTCAAGAATCCGGATAATTTAGACAATCCTGTAAACAAACTTTCGGATAATCGACACTCTACTATAATTTTATTTAATTGTAAATGTGACTTAAATGAAATTATTTTTTCGTCTTTATATTTTAAGATAGAAAAAAGTTTTTTGTAAATTATACATGAAATTATAAAAGTTTATCAATTTCCCTATTAAGATGATGCTTTTTTTTCTTTTTAGGTAACTCAAAATGGCTGGTGCTAGTGTAGATGAAAGTCAATTTAAAGGATGGCAAAAGCATTTCAATACCTATACAACCCGTGGAAGAGCTAATGTAAGATATACATTTTTGCTTGTTAACATTTTCTTGGTTATTTGTATTATTTTTAATTATATTTGAAATATTATTAATTATTTGTGTATGATTTGTATTTTTTTTAATGACATTAGAAATGGTTGTGTTTTGTACTTGATTTTTGACAAAATGAATAAACAAATAAAAGGTGGTTTATTTCATAATTGATGCATAAAGCTACATTTTGAACTATTATATATACAAACACTGTATTATGTACACTCTGTGTTAAGAAAAAGAAAAGTTTTTAAAAATCTTCACTAAAAATAGAATCAAGGAGAAAGTCAAGAAATTATATCAGTATAGCAAAATCAGAAATTTTAATTGAAATGCCTAAAAAATCTGAGAAGGATAATTCTAAAATTTAGGTACATAAAAGTACTTTATTTTTTTCTGAAGAGATTGGTACAAATTATGAAAGATATTTTCTGATTCTGGATTTGTGTTCAGTTTATATTAATAAATTTAATTCTTTTTATTATTCGAATAAATTTTTTTAAATTGAATTTTTATACTTTATTGTTTTAACTCATATTTGGTTAGTTATTTGAATAAAATTTTGCCTGTAGGATAGTTTCTCTATCTTTTTTAGCCGACCGCCCACTTTGCGAGTCAAAAATGTTTCAAAGCCCCCCTATAAAAATTTCTTTAAAAGAAGATTATTAAATATTTTTTTTTGAAAAAGAATATATAATTGTTTTTGATGTAATGTACTTTTAATCATACCTTTTATTTAGCTTTTTTTTTTTTTATTAAAGTAGCCCTTGCATAAAAATTATGAATACGGAACCTTATTTTTAAAAGGTCTTAACAAAACAATGAATATGATTAGATAAAACTGTTAGTTTTCAATGTTTCCCTAACATACAGTGTTATTGTTAAATAAGTCAAATTTATTTAACAATCAATTCAGACAGTTTATTTTATAAGCTAACTGTAGGAAATGTGAAATTTTTAGGGGGGGGGGAATGTGAAGACAGTTAAAATATCATAAATCTTTTAAAGAATAAAATTTGATTTTCTATTTTTTTGAAGAAATTTAAGATTAATTGAACTGTATGGCAACTATTATAGTGAAATTGTATGCCATGTTTTTATGAAAGCGGAATAGTAATAGTTTTAATTTCCTTAGAATATCATACCGAATTACTACAGAATTCCTAAATAGATGTATTTGTAATCCAATTGCTTCTGCAATATTTCATACAAAATATTGGTCTTTCTTGCAACAAGTAGAAATTTAGTGCTATTTGAATTATTGCGAAAGTTGTATGGAAGTAAGATGAAAGAATTGTGCACAGTCATAATATTTTTCAGATGTTTCAAATTAATATTGAATTGTCATTGTCTAATTTATGTACAGTAACTATTAAAACTACGATAATATGTATATGCTTATTCAATTATGGTCACTAAATTTGATCATGGTGACATCTAGGAACATCATTTTCCTAGAAAAGCTCTGTAATCTGACTTCCATAAAACATGGCCAAATAGGCCGTGACCTTTGTCATTTAAAACTTTTAATCACTCGTAATTTCCTTAAAAGACATCTAAGAAAAACTTTTTATATAGAGCTTGTCTCAAATGCTCTTTGATATAGATGCAAGTTTCTTAAACTGTGGGTCGCAAATCCCAATTAGGGTCAGCTAAAATTGCAGCATTTTTCTTTAACTTTTTGCAATTACTAAATATTTTTACACGCTGTATCTGAAAATAGATAATATTTATGTGAGATGCCATTTTATTCACAATAAAATCAAATTGTTGATGGAATGTAAAAAAATATTGAAGAAATGCTTCGATGCAATGTCAACTATTTTACCAAGATTTGATAATATAATACAATAACAAAAATTTATTCTATTAATTGGGTAAATTCAAACATATGATTTACTACTGAACATCAATGAAAAAGGTGAACCTATTTTTAATAATCTTTTAAGTTTGTTACCAATTTAAAATTTTCACTTTAGTCTGTGTCTTAAAATGAATAAAAGTTAAAGATCTAAAACTATAATAGTATATTACAGTACAAGTTAAAAATATTGACAGTTTTACTGACATGTGTGTCCGATTTGTGCAATGCTTATGGGATCCCACAAAATGTACGTAAATGTTATGGGTTCTTCACGTCAAAATGTTTAAGAAACCTGATATAAGTTAAATAATAAGGTAAGGCTAAACACGAATCATCTCTACATTTTTTTTAAAGAAGGGGGTACTATAGGTTTAATTATTATTTGCTGCCATTTTCTAAGTTGTGTAAAATAACTTTAATATAGGTTGTTGTAAAAATCTAAAGCTATTGTAACATTCACTTCAAAAATGAATAAAACATATTAAAATAATTTGTTAAAAATTTTAAAAAATGTGTATTTTGAAAAGGGAATTTTTTTTTAAAACTTTCTAGTGATAAAATTTTTCTGTGTAGAACTGCAAGCAAAGTGTTCTTTTCACTACTGGCTAGTTGACCTTTTTTCTTGATGAATTTCTAAATTAATAATTGCTTATCAGCATTTAATATTTACAGAGTTAAATATGTATTAGTTCTTTAAGTGAAATAATTTTAATGTTCATTCGATATTTAAAATTTTCTTCTGTAAATTGTACACATTCTGGAGAAATGCCTCTGAGAGCAGTTGTGCCCACATAGAGAACTAAAAAATCTATACTTTTGTTCAATGGCTGTTTAAATTTTTTGTTACTTAAATAAAAAGACTTGTTAAGTCTCATTTGCACAAGAGATTATTAAAAAATAGTGCGAATAGTCAATTCCTAATATTGTTTTAAAGATTTGTGCTCATTATTTAAATTGCATATGTTGACTGGTAAAGTTTTAAACAAAAATTATCAATTTATCTCATAGAATATTGATATTTCGGTAAAATCATATGGTTACTTTATAAAAAAGAAACACTGTTTTTAGTTTTATACCTTTAATTTGGAATAATAGTTAACATTACATTATCAGAAAGTTGAGGAAATATTTTAGGGGTAATCAATACTTGTATTAATTTTATGCTAATGATAACTGTAGAAATCTAGATCTTTGTAATAAAAAACTGGATCTTATTGTGCGAGTTTTAAGCTAAAAGTATGCACTGGTTACAGGTTTTATGCCATTAGGTTTTCAGTGAGAAATAAGTGTCATGTTTTAAAAATCAGAAATATGTACTTTTTTATATGGTATATAAATAGGTACATACTTATTCTTTTATATTTTAGATTACTTTTGCAACGTATGGTACACTAGCTGTGATTGGTCTTTACCAGTGGTTGAAACCGAAGAAGAAGCCTGCAGTAAAAGATGGACAATAAAATTTATTTCATAGGATATTAAATAACAGTTGAATTGATTTATGTATTTTTTTTTTCTATTTGTTAGTGTTCAAAACCTGTCAAATAAATTGATTTAATTTACCTTTTTCTGTTACTTCAATTTTCAGTGCAGTCTAAATATTTTATGATTCTTATAGACAAGTATGAAATGGTTTGAAAAGTATACTTAACTGATATTTTTAATTTAAGTTTGCTTTAATTCTTCATATCAATTATTTGATATATATTTTGAATTTATTCCAATTAAAGGCCTCACTAGCTCTGCATTTGTCGAGCAAGTTTATGTTAAGAATGCCGGTAACACTCAACTAGAAACATTAAACTTCCTTTGTATATTACCGGGGCTCCCCACTGGTCAGAGAAAACCTCAAATTGTCAGGGAATTTTATTTTAATTTTGAAAAGACGGTATTAGTCACAGAAAGTTGCAATCTTTTACAAAAGCCTGGGAAATTCTTAGATCATACCTGGAAATAACCAGTCAAAAGTAACAATAATTAGTTATTGAGATTTGAGTTTCATTTTAACATCTATTTAAAAAAAATTCACATTTCACAAAATTGCACCCTCATTTAATGATATTTTTTTCGCTCAAAAAATTGATATTTAGCATTACAAATATTTTAAAAAAAAATCAGTTTTCTAATAAAAATTTACATGATATAGATAAAATGTGGTCTGAATTTTCGTTATAATTTCTGAAGATTCAGTTTGTATGTTTCATTAGGAGCACAAAAACATTTCTGAAAACTCCTGCCATTTCACGGTAATATAGTTTTGAAATTAAACTGAATTATTAGAAGGAGTATCTTAAATACACAAAGAATCTATTGATAAAGGGGTTAAATCATGTTTTTTTTTTCTATTCAGTTTTTCGTTGATAACACCAACCTGTAAGTTTTCACTACAAAGAAAAACTGACAATAAGCTTAGAGTGCAAATTAAATTACATTGACATTTTCTATAATAAAAAGGGTTTAAGGTGACGCATTTCTGAAAATTCATTATTTGAATCGCGCAAGGAAACATAAATTGTGTTAAGAAAAAGAAAGTTTTAAAATTCTTCCTTCTAAAGACATTCTGTTGAGTGTCTAGTAAAAAGTGAAATCAAAGAGGAAAAAAAAGAAGAAAGTTGGGAAGTTTTATAAATATAGAAAAATCGGGAGTTTTAATTGAAATTGAATACCCTAAAAATCAGGGAGAGAAATTATTCTAAAATTTAGGTCCACAAAATTCCTAAATTTTTTACTAAGAGATTAGTACAAATTCTGAAAGATATTTTCTGATGCTGGATTTGTGTTCAGCTTATATCAATAATCTGAGTTTTTTTTTGTTTGTTTTGTTTTTTGAATAGATTTTTTATGTTTTAACACATCGCGCATGGGCTGCAATAGCGGCACAACTCAAAAAAACAAGTTTTGAGATAAGTGGGTTTAAAGCTTTCGTTGCTAAGGAAAATGCTTTAGTTTGCTTAAACGAAGATTACCTTCAAGTTGAATTATGAGTTGTGCTAGTATTGCTGCTGAAAGAATGTGTATTTTCATATTTACACCTGTTCTTAATCCAAAACGCGTGTTTTTTGTGTTGTACCACTATTGCAGCCCATGAGCGACATATTTGGTTAGTTATTGAATAAAATTTAAACCTGAACATTACCTTTCTTAGCTCACTGCTAACTTTTCAAGTCAAAAAGTTTTATCCCCCATATAAAAGTTTCTTAGAGGTAGTTTATTAAATAATTAAAAAAATAATAAACTTGGCATTTTCGATGTGATACACTTCTAATAATATGGTTGTTTTATTCTAAATTCCAACTGTTCAATGAATTTATATTTGAGCTTTCAATTAACCATTTTTTTATTAAAGTTACCCTCATGTGAGAAATATGCGTACTCGAGTTTGCATGGAAATAAATTCACTGTATCACCTTTCAACTTAAATCAAATAATTAACAAAATATTATGAATTTAAATATTAAACTGCATATTTTTAGAAGGTCTTGGAAAAAAAGCAATAAAATGGGGTAAAACTGCAAATTTTCAATATTTTCGGTACAGACATTACTAGGTCAAATATACATAACCAATTCGGACAGTTAATTCATAAGCTAACTATTTAAAAGGGAAAAAAAAGTGTGGAGAAAGTTAAATAATTTTTTTCAGATGTTTCAATTTAATATTGAATTGTTTCTGTCTAATTTATATCCAGCGTCAATTGAAACCACGCAAATATGTATATGCTTATTTATTTGTGGGCATTTTTGATAATTTATAAATTTCGTCATAATGACATCTACTAACATCATTTCAGAGAAATGCACTGAATTGTGATGCCCATAAAACATGGAGAAATAGCCAGTGACCTTTGGCATTTAAAAGTTTTAATCGGTCATAATTTTTTTAAAAGACATGCATCAATTTTTTTTTTTATCTAAAGCTTGTCTCAAACGCTTTTTTCAATGATACAGATGTGAGTTTCTTAACTGTGAATCGCAACCCCGATTGGGGTCACCAAAAATTTTAGCATTTTTGAAATTTCTCTAACTTATTACAATAATTTTATATTTACCAAATATTTTTACGCAATATAGCTGAAAGTAGAAGTTTATGTGAGATGACATTTTCGTCTTTAATCAACATAAAATCAAATTGCTGAAGGAACCAATCAATTGCTGAAAACAATATTGAAGAAATGCTCTGTCATTAAACTAAAAAATCGTAAAGATAATTTGTGGCGTATCTGCCAGTATAAATATTAATTACCAATTACATAGTCTACAAGACATGTTAACTTTTTGGTCATCTATTTTGCTAGATGAAGGTTGACCTTGTCGATATTCTTTCTTCCTAACTTTTTTATTGTATTTTATCTAAAGAAATGTAGAATGATTTGTATGCAAATAGGTCCTGTGTTTTTATACCTGTAGAAAATAATAATTGTTTTATTTATCTATAAATTGTAATTTGGTAAATATTATAAAGAAATGTACTAAATACTTGCTTTGACTTAAACATCAGCGTTCAGCAGCAATCGAGACAGTATTTAAATCATTTTACATGGAGGTTATTATTATTTTTTTTTAATAAAAGCAAGTTTTCATTTGATTGAAAGTTACCTTAAAAATACGCATGTAACTTGTTAAAGCAGAGAAAAATCAGATTTAATCAAAAATGCAATTTTTACTTAAATAATATTTTTTAAAAAACGAAGTTAGCAACAAAAAAAAAAAAAAATGAATATAAATTATGTTGCATGTCTACTCATGTTTTTGACAACTCTGGTCACTGTTCTTTATGGCAATAGAGTACGAAGTCTTGTGCATTTAACTAGTACAAAAAAGTTAGTTTATATTTTGTTTATTGTTATTTGCTTAATTAATTAAAACACAACATATTCTAAAAAGTTATTGATGGAAAAAACGCTAAGCAGAAAAAGGATCCTATGAGTTCAGCCTAGGTTTAAGTAAGAATTAAATGAATTTGTTTTTGTATTAGTTATGTAAATATTATGAATTTAACATTATATTAATCCTATACCGTCGTGTAAACCATTTGCGTATCTATCGAATGTGTTGTGCAAAATCAAAATGTACACATGTGTTGTAAATACTGCTTCCTGGTCACATCCCCCTCCCCTGAATTTTTTTCTTCTGGTTTTATGACTCGTTGATTGAATAATGATACATTAAATGAATCTTCACTCAAGAAAAAAAGATTTTTTTTAAATTTTTTATTTCTTTTAAACGTGATTTCTAAATCAAACAAATATTATTTAATAAAGAGTTTATAAATCATCATAACAAGTAAGATGGAATTTTATTATTATGCTCACAAATCATCATTCAGCAGGTCTATTTTCCTATCAACTCAACAAAAAACTTATGATCGTATTTTTGTTTTTCCTATATTGTTTAAAAAATGGTTTTTTACGTAATAATTATAGAAGCAGACAAAAGCTGATGTAGAATTATACCAAATTATTAATATACAATTAAAACAGAAAGACTTAAAAGAATTGATTCTTTTTTTTTTAAGAAAGCACACCTCTGTGAAACTTTCAACAATACTTTTTAGTAAACATTATGGGTTTGAGAATTGATCTAAGATAAATGAGTGGAATATAGCACTGTTTGCATATTTAGGTTTAACAATACAGTTTCGCTAAACAACGGTTTTCATACACGGTAACTCCTTTTATTTACTTAAAACTTTAACAATATATATGTAATCAATGCAATATTTACTCCGTAGATCTTTTATTACTATTACCTTTAAAGTTTTTGGTTCATTAATTTATTAAATCGGACTTAAAAAGAAGTTTGACTTAAGAAGTTGAATAATTTAATTGAACATAAAATAAAAATGTAATAAAAGAAACACGTTAGCAACAAAACAACTGTTATAAACATGACATTAAAGTTTTAAGTAAATAGAATTAAAATTGGTGTCAGAAATTGTGAAAAACGTTACAATTACATTAAAAAATTATTAATTTTGTGCTTTTATAAACTAATTGAAAGATATTTGAAAAAAGTTTGTGTATATGTAATACTATAGATATTTTTACAAGTTGTTTAAACTTCAAAAAACTGAGCTTTAAAGAAACTTAATATAAATTTACCAAGTTTATTTCATCCATATACCTTGATCCTTAGATACAAAGATTGGATCTGGTATTTATCAGGAATTAAACATTTCCCCCGTGTTTGAATCCAATAATCTAGAAAAAAAAATTTAAAAACTAAGACAATAAAATATTTCATAGCTACGTCTTTAAAGTGAATTTCATTTCATGAAAGGCGTTGAACAGTCGACCTTATTCTAAGTTTACGACTATCCAGGTTCAACTCTGTAACTTTGTGATTTAAACCCAACAGAGAAGACAAAGGAACTTCTGGATCAAGCATTGGGACAAATTAGTCTTCGTGTCGGACTTTCTGATGGAACTAACTAACCCACATTTGCGTTGCATGAAAACTTTCCAAGTTTAGCCCGACGGCAAGAGGATTCTAACCCATGATCCGTCTACCACTGAAGATATTAACGTCAGCACTGTTGTCGGTGCGAGTCGGGAGCAGAATTCGTATCAACCAGTCACCGCTGGGATTCGAACCTTGTCATCGGATTGGGAGGCGAATGGGCTATCCCCTGAGTCACCGGTTCTTCTGAAAAGGATTTAAAATAATAATAATCAATATTCTATTTTTACCATTTTAAAGGCATAGGGTGTCATTGTTTTCGAAGAGGTGGAGGGAACTTTCAAAGCTCCCTGCGTTTTTCATTTTTAGTTTGTAGTACATTTGATTGAAGTATTTATAAAAATAAAAAAAAATTCAGTGTTATTATTTTTTCTTTTTAAATTTGCATTTGTTCGTTTTTATGGCTCACGAAGTTGTGATAAAAGTTTTAAATATTTACATGAGCCACAGAACTTCAGTTACTATTTGAGCACCCTATCTAGTCGGAAAGCGATCGAAATTTCGATTGACTCTACCCTTATGGCGTCAATGTCGCTTTAATTTTTGCTTGTAAAGGTTAAGAAATGATTTCGACGCGCGTCATCATCCAGCAAAGAGCTCCATTTAATATTTGAGTGCTTCAGTTATTCGGAGAGTAATTCGCATTTCGATTGAATATTTTTGGCATCATATCGCGATAGCTTCTGCTTGTAAGTGATCTTGAAACTATTGAAGTGGAAAACTTTGGAAAAATAAGTTTTACAGTCAATTTTACAATTTTTTAATAACTTGGATGTTTGTGTTCTTTTAAATAGTTCCAGAAAAAGAAAGGGCGCTAATTTTTGCGTGTTTTTCTGAACTACTCAAATAGCGAAATCAAAATTTAAAGGCTCAACAATTCGACCGTTCGCCTGACTTGGTTGATATTGTGACTGTAATATTTTACAGCTAAGAATATGAAGGGGAGTTCTCCCTTCGATATTCTTTGTTTTACAGGTTGCAGCTCCCCCTCCCCCCGTGTTTAGGGGGTTGGAAATACAAATACGTTGATAAAAAGTTTTATTTATTTTATTTTATAACCGTCGTTGAACAATTGCCCTAATTTCTGGGTTTACAACTAGTAATGTTCAACGCAGTAACCTTGTAATTTTGAACCCAATCCAGAAGACAAGGGAACTCCTGGATCAAGTATTGGGCGCAAATTGCCTTCGTGTAGGACTTCGTGTGGAACTAACCCCCATTTGCGTTACATGGAGAGGAAAACGAATCGACCAGCCATCGCTGGGATTCGAACCCAGATCATCATTGGAAGGCGAACACTCTATACCAGGGGTGGCCAAGCTCCTTGATAGTCGAGCCATCGAAATTTGAAATTTTCGAAATTTGAAATTTTTCGCGAGCCGCAATTAAATACGTATTTAAAAGGTATGAATTTTTTTTTTTTACATTAATAATTGGTGTCAGCAGTTCTCAGTAATTCTTTGAGATGCTGGTTAGTTGTTAATACTGATCTGATCGGTGTTTGGATTTCACGAATCTTAAAGTGGAATAAAATTATTAAATAAGTACGTTGTTCCGAATATTGAAATAATTCTACAAGCAGCCTTTTTTAATTCCGCACTCTTCGATTCTGGTACAAATTTCCAAAATGACGTCGACTTATATTTTAATTGTAGAGCTTGATCTTCTTGCATCTCTATTTTTTAATTCTCCAGATGCTTTTTGGGTCATAATTATATTGGAAATGGAAAACTCACCTTAAATTATGTTAATTTCAAATGGATTCAGAAAAAAAAATCAAGATACTTAAAATATCTATCTTGAAATCTATTTCGGAATTCCGTCAAATTTTCTCCTACCTTTCATATATACTCGTTGAGTTTTTCTTGTTTAATATTGGAACAATTTTTTTTAATTCGAGGAAAATGACAAAATGTTTTATTTTTTAATATCCTTTTGAAAAAAATATACCTTAGTTTGAAAATTAAATATACACTGAGAGAGGTCAGATATTATTTTATCTTTCCCCTGCAGTTGTAAATTCAGTGTTTGCAAATGTTCCATGACATCGGTTAAAAACATTAAGTCTTGCAACCACTCGTCATCGTTTAATTCTGAATAGGTTATTTCCTTTTCTTTTAGAAATGCAGTTATCGGATCAAACAAATCTGCAAAACGATTTAACCCTTTGCACTCGAGAGGTCACTGTCAGTCACCAATTTCGCCTGTAAATTATCCACCACTTTAATTATGAAATTTTTTTCATCTTAATGTTTAGTTACCACTTCATTCAGTGATCTCCGGATATAATATGGTAAGTTTGTAAAAAATCTTTCAAAACTTTAGTGGTGGCGTCCATTTTTTTAAGTGATGAAAGAACTTCGAGTGCAAAGGCTTAATACGTTGTAGCTAGATAACCATCTAACAATGCAAAAGAAATTAATGTCATTTGGAAGTTCTTCGTCCTTTAATTCTTTAAGGAAATTTTTGAATTGTCGATGTTGAAACTTGTATTATTACTGAAGTTAGCATAAGCAGATCTGGCAACAAGAAGAGAGATGATTTGTGTGTTCTATTAGTTTGTTGACATGTTATACGATATTAAGAATACGAAATAAAGTTTAATTATTATTATACGTTTATATTACGTTTTAGGATCTTAAGATTACGATAAATTAGATCCTGTGTATAAGCAGCGATTAAGAATCTTTATTGAGTAACAACAAAGTGGTGTCCGTTGATTTTGAATGTGTTGTGGCTTATAGCTTACTCTGTAGCACTTAAGTCTGTTCTGTTTAGTGTTGTAGGTTCTGGCAACATTGGTTGCGATGACAACTAAAAATGGAATGCAGGAGTTGCCAAAAAGTAATAAATAAAAAATCTGTTGTAAAAATGTCTGGACGTAGAATATTATTACATTAAATCTAAGCAACATAAACGATACAATTAATATTGGCCTGTCTTGCTCCCAATAACTGGTGACCCGGATTGTAGAAATAAATATGCCTGATGACGAGAAAGTTGTTAAAGAATCTACACATGAACTATGCAAAGTAAGTGTAAAAATTCCGCCGTTTTGGATTGATCGTCCTGAAATATGGTTTGTCCAAGTGGAAGCCCAGTTTAAAATAAGTGGAATTCTTTCTGAGGAAACCAAATTTAACTACTTAGTATCGCAGTTAGAACCGAGATATGTTGAAAATGTTTGGGATATTGTAACAAGCAATTCCGATACGAAATATTCAGAATCCAAAACAAGACTTCTAGATTTATTTAAAGAAAGTGAAAGTACTCGGATAAAAAAACTTATAACTGGAATTGAGTTGGGTAACCTGAAACCAAGTCAATTGTTACAAAAACTAAAATCTGTCGCAACATCGGATGTGTCCGAAAATTTAATCAAATCGTTATGGTTAGAAAAACTGCCAGATTCTATGCGTAATATAATACTTGTTAGTGACGAAGAATTACCCAAATTGGCGATCATGGCTGACAAGATTTCAGATATGACACCTTCTAATGACGTTTTTGGCGTATCAGCAGCTGATAATTGCTCGAATACTGAACTATTAATGAAAATCCAATCCCTTGAACAGCGAATTACTCAAATGACTATTGATCATATATCGAGACCACGTTTAAGAAACGACTCTCAGTTTCGCAGACGATCTCGAAGTATTTCTAAGGGAAGATTTAATCCTAGAGGGAAATACTGTTTCTATCATTTTCGTTTTGGTAACAAATGCCATAAGGATAAGTGTACTCAGCCGTGTAGTTGGTCAACTGATAGGTCATCCAATCAGGGAAACGCCAATGTGCAGTAGAGAATGCGGCAAGCTCTCCTGTTGATAATATTCCTGATTGTCGCCAATTTCGCTTATTTATAAGAGATAAAAATCGAAAGTGCGTTTCTTAGTGGACAGTGGGGCAGATGTTAGCATTTTACCTGCTTCAACTAAAGATAAACAATCCATGGAATACAAATTGTATGCAGCAAATGGTACCGAAATTGAAACATATGGTATAAAGATGTTATCCCTTGATTTAGGACTTAGGCGAGAATTTCAATTTCCTTTTATAGTAGCCAAAATTAATAAAGGTATTTTAGGAGCTGATTTCCTTAACAAATTTAAATTAGTAATTGATTTGCATAACAAGAAACTGATTGATGGAGTAACTCAACTAAAGGTAACTGGCGAAGTTGCTTCCATCAGCGAAAACAGTAATATCGTTACAGTAAATAGTTCGACCAAATTTCATACTCTGCTAAAACAATATCCAGATTTATGCAAACCAAATTTGTTCTTATCAGGTGTAAAACATAATGTTCAACATCACATCGAAACAAATGGTCCACCTGTAAATTCTAAGGCACGACAGCTAGATCATCAAAGGCTGGCAGCAGTAAAGCAAGAGTTCCAATTCATGTTGGATAATAACATAATAAAACCCTCCAGTTCACAATGGGCAAGTCCACTGCATGTGGTTTTGAAAAAAGATGGTACTCTTCGCCCATGTGGAGATTACAGACAGCTAAATTCTAGAACAGTTCCTGATCAATACCCCATTCCTATGATTGAAGATTTTCATCAAATTTTAAAAGGTACAAATGTATATTCCAAAATTGATTTATTTAAAGCCTATTACCAAGTGCCGATTGCCGAAGAAGACAGATGTAAAACTGCAATTATTACTCCATTTGGTTTGTACGAATTCAATGTGATGAGTTTTGGATTGAGGAATGCACCAGCAACGTTTCAAAGATTTGTAAATAATGTTTTTTCTGGTCTTAGTTTTGTTTTTCCCTACCTAGATGATATTCTAATCGCATCTGCTAGTGAGAAACAACACACAACCCACTTGAAGTTAGTTTTTGAACGGTTGAATGACTATGGACTTCGCATTAACGTTTCCAAATCTATCTTTGGAAAGTAAGAAATAGAATTCTTGGGTTATTTAAATACTCCTCAAGGCTCACGACCGTTACCGGACAAAGTTCAAACTATTGTTAATTACAAACTTCCGACAACCATTCACGAACTCAGAACATTTTTAGGCATGATTAATTTTTATCGTCGATATTTAAGGAATGCATCGAAAAATCAATCTCTCCTTCATGATTACCTTAAAGGAGCACGAAAAAAAGACAAACGAAAAATTCAATGGACAGATGAAGCGAAAGAACAGTTTCAACGATGCAAAGATGATTTGGTCAATATAACACTCTTAACATTTCCGAATTCTGAACTACCTCTGTCACTATATACGGATGCTTCAGATTCGGCAATTGGAGCAGTAATTCAACAATTTGAAGACAATGGATGGAAACCCATCGCATTTTTTTCTAAAAAGTTAAACGAAGCGCAAAACCAATACAGCACTTACGATAGAGAACTGCTAGGAATTTATCTCTCCATTAAACACTTCAGATATTTACTGGAAGGAAGAACATTTAAAATATTCACGGACCATAAACCCATAATATTTGCATTTAAACAAAAACCAGAAAAAGCATCACCTCGTCAACTTAGACATTTACAATACATTTCAGAATTTTCAACGGATATACAACACATTGGAGGTCGAGACAACATCGTTGCAGATACTTTATCTAGAATTGACGAAATTTTTTTGATTGACTACGATAAAATAGCAATGGAACAAAATATGGATAAAGAATTTCAAAATTTAAGGACATCACCGACTTCCCTGAACTTCAAGCAGTATCCGCTACCTTCTGGAAAGTCTTTGTGGTGTGAAACTTCAACGAATAGCATTAGACCATATATTCCTGAAATGTATCGCATGAAAATATTTCAGCAAATGCATGGCGTATCTCATCCTGGCATTAAATCATCTGTAAAGCTCTTAACGTCAAAATTTATCTGGCCAAGTATCCGTAAAGATGTGCAGCTTTGGACTCGATCTTGCATGGCTTGCCAAAAGAATAAAGTAAATCGACACACCAAATCAAGTTTTAGTGATTTCCAACTTCCTTCAGAAAGGTTTAGTGACGTTCATATTGATCTCATTGGACCCCTACCACCGTCAAATGGAAATATTTACTGTCTTACTTGTATTGACCGATACTCTAACTGGATGGAAGTGATTCCGTTAAACAACATGTCAGCAGAGACAGTTGCCAAAGCGTTTTATTCTAACTGGATTTCAAGATTTGGTACCCCATGCCATCTTGTTACAGATCGTGGAGCGCAATTTAGTTCTGAGTTGTTCACCGCCTTATCTAAAATGTGTGGAATAAAATTACAGCATACAACTGCTTATCACCCACAGGCTAATGGGAAGGTCGAACGCCTCCACAGATCTATTAAAACCGCGTTAATGGCGCACAATAACCTGGCTTGGAGTGAAACACTTCCAACTGTTCTTCTTGGCTTACGCACAACTATGCAAGAAGATGCGGCATACACCATTGCTCAAATGGTCTATGGACAAAATATACGATTACCTGGAGAATTTTTCCAAGAGAACAAAACTCCAACAACACCTGATGGTTTTGTCAGGCAGCTTAAAAAAACTATGGAAGAAATGGGTCCAAGAACAGTGTAAAATAAATATGTCCAGAAAATATTTGTCCCTAAAGATTTAAAAACAGTATCTCATGTGTTTATTCGCAAAGACAGAGTTAAAAAGCAATTGGAACCTCCATATGAAGGTCCTTTTCAAGTCGTTGACAAAAAGGAAAAATATTTTACAGTAAAAATCAGAAACAGAGACGTTACAGTGTCTATTGATAGATTAAAACCTGCATATTTCTTGCAAATACCAGACGTCCCTACAAGACAACCAACAAAGACAATAAGACAACTTGTCGAACCTCCACCAGACTTACCTCCTAAAATTAAAAAACTTCCTGAAAAACAATCACGTATAGGACGGACAATTAAAGTTCCTGTGCGATTTCGAGACTAGCACTTTTAAATATATATACCTACAATATTTTTGGTAAATAGTTAGTTTTGAAATATTTGAGCATATGTAACTGGTAAATACCATGCTCGTACTTATATGATACTGTGTCGTAACTTAGTTACTGGGAAGGGAGTACTATTGTGGCTTATAGCTTACTCTGTAGCACTTAAGTTTGTTCTGTTTAGTGTTGTAGGTTCTGGCAACATTGGTTGCGATGACTGCTAAAAATGGAATGCAGGAGTTGCAAAAAAGTAATAAATAAAAAATCTGTTGTAAAAATGTCTGGACGTAGAATATTATTACATTAAATCTAAGCAACATAAACGATACAATTAATATTGGCCTGTCTTGCTCCCAATAAATGAACTAAAATGTCTGACGACGAAGCGAAAGCAAAAGATGCAGAGGTTGCATTAGGAAACGAAAAGGTTGAGAAATTACGGAAAGAAAGAACGAATTTAGATAAGGAGCTTTCCTCAATATTTAATACAGATAAAGCCGAGCGTTTATTCATAGTTGATGATCAAATATCAGAATTAAGTGATCAATCAGATAAAGACTATGATGAAATTGAAACTTATAGAGAGCGCTTTATCGAACTGAACTTATTTTACTGAATACGAAGATTACTTTCTAGTAAATAAGAGTCATTCTGTACTATCTAATACAGAGCCAGTTGGGAAGTTGAGACTTCCAAAGATAGAATTAAAAGAATACGACCTAGTGCCACGTACTTGTGTTGCCTTTTGGGTACAATTTAGTCGCATTGACGAAGATGCAAGTATACGAGAGGAAGATAAATTTCAATATCTTTTTTCATCTTTGAAGCAGAGTTCAAAAGCTCGCAGTATTGTAGAAAGCTATCCACCTTCTAAAAACAATTACATTAAGGTTATCAAGCATCTCAAGTCAAGGTTTGGCAGACGTGATTTATTAATGGACGTGTTTATAAGGGATCTTTGGTAAATTAAGTTTTTACAAACATTAAAACAAATTACCAATTAAAAATTTAAAGAATAATTAAGAGTTAAAAATAAAAGTACAGAAATTCAAATAAAATTAAGGTTAATGCAGAGCCATGCATCACCGACCAGCGCACGAGGTAAACTGCTCTGTAGCGTCGGTTGCTGGTAGAAAACTGGTTTTTCATGAGTCTCTGCAAGTTGGAGTGAAAGTACTTTTTGCATCATCAAGTAAAGGTGAAATTATAGGAGCAGGGCACCGCCGCAGTACTCCCCCTCCAGCAAATACTACAAGTATTTGGGTTTAAATCGAACTCTCCTGCCAGATCGTGTCGTTGTCTGCGGAGGTTCAGTTAATTGTGTGGTCGTTGGTGTAGCTGGAGTTATCACAGTATGAGGTAATTTTGATGTCACAGTTCGTTCAATGTCTTTGAGGAGGAAAGCCGGTTTTAGGCGGTCAACACTGATCACTGAAACTTTTCCAGAAATGTCCAGGCAAAAAGTTTTTTCTGAACGACTGAGTACTCTATATGGTCCATCATAAGGAGCTTGAAGGGCTTTCTTTACACTGTCACGTCTCACAAACACATGAGAGCATGATTCAAGAGTTGAGTGGACGAAAACTTTTACGTTTGTATGTGAAGAAGTTGGAATTGGTTTCAGTTCTGACATGCAGGTTCGAAATTTTTGAAGAAACTCGTGTGGATCGACATTTGAAGTTGAAGGATCGAAGAACTCCGCTGGTAGTCGTAGGGGGGTTCCATAGACGAGTTCAGCACTGGTGCATCCTAGATCTTCTTTTACGGCAGATCTTAGTCCGAGAAGTACGATAGGAAGGGATTCAGTCCATTTTATATTGGGGTGGCATTTGAGACCTTGTTTCAGAGCTCTGTGAAAGCATTCGACGAGACCATTGCTGGAAGGATGGTACGGTGTTGTACGCACTCTAGCTGCTCCAATCATTCGAGACAGTTGAAGGAAAAGGCTACTCTCAAATTGACGGCCTTGGTCTGTTGTGATGACAGAAGGAATGCTAAACCTAGAAAACCAGTTATTGACGAGTGCTCGGGTAACTGTTTCGGCAGTAATCTCTGGGATGGGATTAGCTTCAGGCCACCTTGAGAATCTGTCAATGCATGTCAAGAGATACTGGTATCCATCAGAAGGAGGGAGCGGTCCGACTAGGTTGATGTGTATATGGTCGAACCGTCGAGATGGTAACTCGAATGGTTGTAGAGGAGACCGTGTGTGTCGGATCGCTTTGTTTTTCTGACAGCTGACACAGGAGCGGGACCATTCTACAACATCTTTGGCTATGGATGGCCATACGAAGCGAGAGAGGACAAGATTCTTCGAGGCACGGATTCCAGGATGTGTCAAATTGTGAAGAGACATAAAAATACTTTTTCGAAAGTCCTTTGGCACATATGGACGAACTCTGTTATTGCTGGTGTCACAATATAAGGGGTAAGGGCCGTCCAGTTTCATAGGCTGCAACTTTAAAGTCATTGTAGAGTTTTCGCATTCAGTGAGTAGTTTCTTTAGTTCCTCATCAGTTCTTTGGGCATCGGCAATTTTAAGAAAGTCAATTGGTGGAAGGTTTATTGAGTTCAATCGTGAGAGAGTGTCGGCTACTACATTATCACTTCCAGAAGCATGTCGAATTTCAGTAATGAATTGGGCTATAAAATCTAATTGTCGAAGCTGGCGTGGTGAGCATGAATCTGAGTTCTTTTTAAATGCATAAATTAAGGGACGATGGTCAGTAAAAATTATGAAGTTTTGAGCTTCAAGGTTATGACGGAAGTGTTTAATAGCTGCATAAATGGCAAGTAATTCGCGATCATAGGTACTGTATTTTTTTCAGTTAGTGAAAGCTTACGGGAAAAGAAACCGAGGAGTTTTGGTCCATTAGGAGTTTCAGTATTTAAAACAGCGCCATACAGCGGTATCGGAAGCATCTACCATTAAAGAAAGTTGTTGATTTGGTGTTTGGTAACTAAGAATAGCAAAATTAGCTAATTCCTGTTTGCATTTTTCAAATGCTGAAATTGCTGTGTCTGTCCACTGGATCAAACGTTTGTCGTTTTTCTTAGAATCTTTCAGATATTCAGTTAGAGGAGCTTGTGTGGCTGCGGCATTTTTTAAAAAACGGCGATAAAAATTTGTCATAGCTAAAAAACGTTTAAGATGGGCAACAGTCTCAGGTTTAGGGAAATCAACTATGGCTTGTACTTTTTCAGATAAAGGTTGAACACTATCTGAAGAAATCAGACAACCAAGAAATTTAACGGATGTTTTTCCCAGCTCGCACTTCGATGGGTTAAGTTTAAGGCCGTACTGAGAAAAACGGGTAAATATTTCTTGTAGATGTTGGATGTGTTCGTCTTCATTAGCTGAAGCTACAAACACATCATCAAAGTATGGTATGCAGAAGTCTAAGCCCGTTAAAACTTGGTGCATAAACATTTGGAAAGTTTGACCAGAGTTTTTTTAAACCGAAAGGCATGTAAACGTATTCGAATAGTCCGAATGGAGTGGTGACTGCTGTTTCGGGAATATCTGGAGGATTCACCGGAATTTGATGATACGCCCTCGTGAGATCGACAGTTGAAAAAATTTTTTTACCGTAAAATAATTGAGTGCAGTCCTGAATATGTAGGACTGGGTATCTGTCAGGAACTGTTATGGAATTAAGTTTTCGGTAATCTCCGCAAGGACGCCAATTACCATTCGATTTTTTAACTACATGTAATGGGCTGGCCCAAGGGATTTTTGACGGTCTTATAATCCCTTGAGATAAAAGAAAATCGAATTCTTCCTTGGTCGCTTTCATAATTTCAGGCGATAAGCGCCTTGATTTTGAAAATACAGAAGGTCCGGTAGTTTCTAAAAAATGGTAAACGGTCGAAGGAGTAGGCGTAGGATTTGCATGTGATGGGTTTATCAATTCCGGAAAGCGTGACAATACCTTATCAAATTTTGAGTCTTTTAAATGAATAGTTAAACTACTTGGGAAATTAATATTAGCGATCTTTCCACGCGAGGTAAGTATAATTAGATTATCGATTAATCGGCTATTTTTCACATGAAGTAATAAATCGAAATGTTTCAGAAAATCGACACCGATAATTGACTGCTTAACATCGGCAACAACAAAACGCCAAGTGAATGGTCTACGAAGATTAAAATCTAAAGTTAAAATTTTTGTTCCGTATGTTAAGATTTTAGTACCGTTTGCTGCGAATAATACTAAATCATCAGAAACTTTAGTATCAGATGCATAACGCTTTGGCAAGACTGACAAATCAGCGCCAGTATCAATAAGCAAATTAAGGTTACTTTTTTGATCGGCCAATAAAATACGGTTAATGTGGCGATCGGTATGGCCTTCGTGCGATCGCCTGTTTAGTTTTCCGAGTAGTTGCATGGAGAATTACATTTTTTAGCGCGATTACCGAAATTTGTATGATAAAAACGATATCCGTTTTCAGGTTCTTTATATTTTCTGCGAGTTCTAGAATTGCTGCGATGTTGAGAATTCTTTCTTTCTCTGTATGGATTTCGAGACTGTCTCATATAAGAAGTGAGTTCGCTTACTTGTTTAGTGAGCTGAGCGACTTGCGATTCGAGTGCAGACGTTTTATCAGCGGTGACAGTGTTTACGTGTTGATGCGAGGAGAGATCATAAATTTTGTCAGCAACTGAAGCTAGCTGGTCTAATTCATCATTGAGAGCTGCCAAAATAGTTTGCGCATTGTTAGGGAGTCTACCAAGCCACAAAGATTTTAAGAGAGGAGTGCCCACGTTATCACCTGCGAGTGCTCGCATTCGTGTTAATAATTGGGAAAATCGCTGGTCACCTAATTCCAGCCCTTGAAGAAGAATCCGGATTTTCGATTCCTCACTCTCGGAATGCAATTCAATTAATCGTTTTTTGATAGCTTCGTATTTCTCAGTGTTAAGGTCTGGTTTCTTAGGACAGGTCGGCGTTACGCAACGTCAGCTGGAAATCAGCGTTAGCCCCTGATTGGCCAATTTGTGAGCTAGATAGCATACGTCATCGAACGCTCAGCTTGAAGACGACTGACGTCCGAATCAACTGCTGTTGGATTGCAACATAGCGTTAACCACAGAAGCAATGGCGGACAACATCCAACAGAGCATTGAAATCAGCTGAGATTTTGATTTTAACATTAAACATAGCTTCTTCTTCTTCATTTAGCTAAGCTATAATGTGTTTTTTCTTGGACAAAGTCATTATTTGTTCTCTAAATCACTAGTCGACAATAACAAAACCAATAGAAATTCAAAATAAATATTTGTTTACGTTATTAACGCATGCGAGATAATGTCTGCGTTGGACACAAGCGACTAAGTACAGGACGATTCCATAATACAAACGGACTTAAAAAAATTAGAAAGGGGGAAATGAGCTCCATATCGGGAAAACGTTGCTGGTGAGAGCATTAGCTTAGCAAAATGTCGCCTTATTTTAGCGCCAACATTGGAAGCCAAATTTTGGCGGGGTTTTCTGAAACAAAAACTTAACTGGTCATCAAAAAAGAAAGAATTGATTATTAGGCTTTACAGTGAAGATAATTAGAATATATACATATATTTTTTTAATCTTTAAAGAACGTTTTGATGCAGAGAGGTACTGTTGACAATTATCGGTCGGGGTTCCAGCAATTCTGTACATGTTGGAGGAGCATAAGGGGGAGGGGAGAGATCGTGAAAAGAATTCCGTGTATAAAGAAGATAGAAAGGAAAACAAGAAATTATAGATTTATAATTTTTGATTAAAAAAAACACTTATAATCAGCTGTTTTTACATATATTTTTTTCAACTTGTGTTTACTTAAAAAAAAAATAATGTGGTTATTTTCTAATTTTGTGTTTTCAGAATCATTTTTAAGCTTACAAATGTCATATCACAATCTGAAAAATAAATTTTGAACTATGATCTATAGTGTAGTGTGTTTTTCTGAATTGCAAATAAATATATATTTATACAATATAATGTGTTAAGGCCGGGTAATTTTGGCTGAATCCTGACAAAGAAAGATCGAAAATATTTTTAAGAAAGTGGGACATCATAAATGGACAGACCCAGAACCTCATTAACATAGACAGGACGGCTGAATACCCTTACCAAATTTTATATCCCCTCATTTCGTGTCCAAAATTAATTTATTAAAGGCCTTGATGAATTTAAAAAAAAAAAAAATAACATAAGATTATAATGTCTATCAATATGCACTCCACTTTAATTAATAAACTGTAGTTATTTTTCATTCTACTTCAAACTACTTAAATAGTATATATATATATATATATATATATATATATATATATATATATATATTCTTCATTGTGAAATTTTTTTGATGTACTTTTAAGCTTGTTTATGCATTATCCCGTAGTGATTTCAATCTGACACACTGCAGATCGCAAATAACCAAATTAAAAATAACAAAAAAATAACTAACTTTAAGGTAAAAATAAATTAAAACAACAAAAGCAAAACAGATAACAATAATAAAAACATAAAACATAACGAAAAAATTCAACAAATAAGATATTTTAAACGATTTCGAAATGACAGCAAACGTCGCAAAAAATAAACATAAACAAATGCGAACGGTTACGGCAAACCTTTGAAATTTACCCAATACGCCAAAGAAGGGAAAGAAACAATCCCCAATATTCTCAATGTAATTTCCCTCTTTCCCTATTTTTACTCTTCCGACGTTACTCTAAGTTTTTAGCATTATGGAATCGTCCACTCCCTAGTCGCTTATGTGTTAGACCGACTGCTCACGCTGAGCTAACTCGGGCCTGGTTTCTTAGAATAGGTTGGCGTCAGCGGTACATCAACGTCCCGCTGACGCACAGATAAGGCGCTCGTCCTAAGAAACCAGACCTTGAGGAGGTTTTAAAACAATATCGCTAATGGAACTTAAAACATCAGAGTCGACAGCTGCAAGTACGTAGTTAAATTTAGTGTCATCGGCGGAAATTTTAGCTAAAGTGAATTGTGCTTCTAGCCGGACAAACCACAAGGCGGGATTTGATTTCCAAAACGGAGGTGGTTTAACCGCCACGTGAGCAATTTGATTTTCGTCTAAAGTTTCGTTAGGCATTGCGGAATGCTTAAAAAAATTGAAAGAAGATTCTCAAATAAGTCGTTAATTTAGTTAACAAGTATGATTAAGGATTAATATCAAAAATAATGTAAATATCAATGCACGCGAACATTGATATAAAAAAATCTGCCATGCTTAATTAGAAGTAAAAATAACAATTAAAATTAGACGATAACGAGAAATAAAAAAGCCACACAAGAAAATAAAAATTACCGCGTGATACTCCTAGTGGAAACCAATTTAAAAATAGACTTACTGAAATTGTTAATTAAGAGTTAAAATAAAAGTACAGAAATTCAAATAAAATTAAGGTTAATGCAGAGCCATGCATCACCGATCAGCGCACGAGGTAAACTGCTCTGTAGCGTCGGTTGCTGGTAGAAAACTGGTTTTTCATGAGTCACTGCAAGTTGGAGTGAAAGTACTTTTTGCATCACCAAGTAAAGGTGAAATTATAGGAGCAGGGCACCGCCGCAGATATTTTAACCCTGGTAAACGACCGAGCCAACATTAAGCTTTCTGAATTGTACGATAAGCTCGGTTCATCTTTGAGAGCTCTAGAAACATTGGGCGTAACTTCTCAAAACTATGCTGCCATGTTATACCCAGTTGTTGAATCGTGTCTTCCAAGTGATGTATTAAAGGCTTGGGATAGATTTTCATTAAAAACTGAGGTGGAGGATGAAGAGACAGCTCAAATTACGAAAGAGAAATTGTTAGAAAAGTTGATGTCCTTTCTTCGTCGCGAGGTATATAGAAGGAGAAGAGCATCGAGTGTTAGCCGAAAAGGTTTTTCGACAGCCTTCAAAAAATAAAAAGGAATCTTCTTGCAAAGAAGAACCAACAGCAATAACTTTAACATCTTCCTTTGAAAAGTCCAGTAAGATTGAGTGCATTTTTTGTCAGAAAAGACATGCCAGTCAAGTTTGTCATAAGGCTGCCTCAATGAAGCCAGAAGAAAGAAAATAAATTGTTCTACGTAAACGCTGTTGCTTGGTATGCTTGAAGATTGGACACTTGGCAAAAAATTGTCGTTCACTGTCTGGTGTGTGGAAGGCGACACTACGTAATTTTGTGTCCAGAACTGCCTAAAGAAAATAAGGTTCAAATTCCCGATGAATCAAGAGTGGAAATGAATACGTCTACGTTATTTACGGAACGTATACCTCAGAGGGTAATATACTTGAAAACATTATTGCTACGTTTAAGAAATGGAAATCAAGAACGTTACGTTAGAGCTCTACTGGATGACGGATCACAGCTATCATACTTAACCAAAAATGTAGTTAAAGAGTTACGATTAAATCCTTCAGGAACAGAGTAATTGTCCCAAGAATTATTTGGAGGTACGCAAACTTCTGAAGTCAGACATGGTCGCTACAACATCACTGTTAAGAGCATCAATAGAACTTTTTCATACAACATATTAGTTTTGGATCATCCCAAGATTTGTTCATCTTTACCTCGCATACGTGACCCAAATCTGATACAAGAATTTAGATCTCGAGGTATTGAGCTTACCGATGTTGGTCCAGAGATTCCTCCAATTGAGATGCTGATTGGTGTCGATTTTCTAGGAGGAATATTGACAGGAAGAATAGAATTTTTGCCGTCGGGAGTCACAGCCATAGAGACGAAGCTCGGATGGAGCGTTTTAGGCCAAGGAAAGAAAAGCAGTAAAAATATGGTATCCTTAAGTATGCATCTTTCGGAAGTACACAAGCTATGGGACTTAGAGTCCTTGGGTATCACAGATCCCACTGAAAGAAAAACAACTAAGGAGCTAGACGAAGAAACCGTAACTTTTTTCAAAGAGACAATTCAGAAATCTGGTGACAGGTATAAGGTAGCACTTCCATGGCTTACAGGACATCCTCCCCTGTATGAGGGATACGACCAGGCTGAAGCAAGACTACGTACGGCCACTAAGCGTCTTTTGAAAGACAATAACTATGAACTGTATAAACGTGTTTTGCAGCAATGGAAGGATGACAACATCATAGAGGAAGTGACGGGAAGCGAAATGTCAAGTTCTAGAGCTTGTCATTACCTACCACATCCTCCTGTTATAAAATTGTCAAGCTCTACTACTAAGATCAGACCGGTCTTTGACGCATGATACAAACGTCTGGAGTATGCTTCGTTAAATGAATGCCTAAGCACAGGACCTAGCCTGTTACATCAAATACCTCATTTAATAATAAGTAAATTCCGTTGTGGTGCCATTGGAGTGATTGCAGACATCAAGCAGGCATTTCTGCAACCGCTTTAGCTCCCGAAGATAGAGACTACGTTAGGTGGGAAGACAAGGAGCATATTAAGCTGAAAATCTATAGACATTGCCGTGTTGTCTTTGGTGTTTCGTCAAGCCCATTTCTTCTGAACTCCACGATTAACTTCCATCTAGAGTCTCAGGAATTCCAAACAAAAAACCTAGAAAAAACTATCAATCGTCTGAAAGAAGGATTTTATGTTGAAAACTTAGTCACGAGTGTGGATACCTGCGAAGAACGGGAAGAACTGCAATCGCAAGCTATAGAAATAATGAGAAAAGGTTCCTTCGAATTAAGATGTTGGGCGTTCAATGGAATACAAGACCAGAAAGACCAGAATGCATTTGGACTAAAATGGAATACGTATATGGATGAACTCTATTGTGCTGGTAGTCAAGCATTTTTCTCAGAAGATAAAGTCCTTTCAAAGAGAAAACTTCTGTCTATTGTCAACAGCATATACGACCAAATTGGATTTACATCACCTGCAACATTATTACCGAAATTATTACTTCAAGAAGCTTGGAAAAACAAGATAAGCTGGGACGAAGAATTACCTCCAGATATTCAGCAATGATATAAGCACTGGGAGAAACATGTTGATCTCATAGAACAGTGCAGAATACCTCGACAATTGATGCAAGGATCTATTGAGAGCACTAGCTTGCATGTCTTTACTGATGCTTCTGCAGACGCTTATGCTTGCTGTGTATACTTACGTACTGAAAAGGAAACAGACACGTCTATCCAGTTAATTTCTGCCAAAGCCAGAGTAGCCCCAATGAGGAGACCAACAATTCCCCGCTTAGAATTACTTGGAGCCGCAATGGGTGCAAGATTAGCATGTACCGCTCTTGAGGCAATACAACGGCCTTTAAGAATGTTTTTTTGGGTCGATTCAATGGTTGTCCTTAGTTGGATAATGAAGGGAGAACCATGGAACACTTTCGTCGGTAACCGTGTAAGAGAGATACGAAAGCTCACAGATGTTAACAGTTGGAGATTTGTATCAGGAACTATGAATCCGGCCGACTTACCGCCTCGCTCTTGTGGTTGGAAGGAGTTGATAGAAAGTCGATGGTGGGAGGGGCCCGCCTGTTTAAAGGAAGCGGAGAACACTTGGCCTAATACTGAGATTACAATGCCTGAAGAAGCTTTGGTTGAAAGAAAGAAATGTGTCATCTCCAGTGTCAATATCAACTTACAGGAAAACTTCAGCAAAAGGCTTCTGTACTTCTCCAATTATAGCAAAATTATACGAATGGTAGCTTGGATGTTGCGATTTGTCAACAATGCCATAAATGTACGAGTCTATACGAGTAGCATCCGAGTTAACAAGTGCAGAAATACAGAATGCAGAACTTGCCGTCATAAAACTGGTCCAAAAAGAACAGGCTCCTGATTTAATGAAAGAATACTCGAAGTCAATCCGATTTTACGAAGAGTCTGAAGTCATAAAGATTGAAACTAAGTTGGTTTTGGGTGAAGATCCAGAAGAATTTCAGAGACCAACAGTATTACCTGATCATCCTATCGTGAGACTGTACGTTGAACATGTCCATAAAGCCATGATGCACAGTGGTGTTCAAACAACTCTGAACCGCATTCGAGAGCTTTACTGGATTCCTCGCGGTCGGAGGGTAGTTCGTGAAGTCATAAGCAAATGTGTGGTCTGCAAGCGTCACTCAAGTAAACCAGTACAGCCAGATACATCGCCTCTACCCATGGATAGAACAAAACGCATTTCTGCATTTCAAATCACGGGTGTAGATTTGGCCGGGCCTTTTCAACTACGTCAAGGTATCAAGGCTTGGATTGTTTTATTTACCTGTGCGGTGTATAGAGCCATTCATCTGGAGCTCGTTACATCATTGTCGTCTGAAGCATTCATGCAAGCAATAAGAAGATTCTTTGCAAGAAGAGGGAGATGCTCGGTAATGTATTCGGACAACGGGACGAACTTCACTGGAACAGCACGAGCCCTTCAGTCATTGAACTGGGAGGAATTGCACTCTCAATTTGCCTTGCAAAACATCAAATGGCATTTTAGCCCACCTACCGCACCATGGTATGGTGGATGGTGGGAGAGAATGGTCCGAAGTATCAAAGAAGTTTTATGAAAGTGCTTGGGAAAGGCTTGCGTGACGTACGAAGAAATGCTCACGTTATTGTGCGAAGCTGAAATTGTCATCAATGGGAGACCACTCACCTACCTTTCAGATGATCTGAATGAAATGACACCAATAACACCAGCTCATTTCATACAAGACATAAGAGGATCAGAAACGCATGACATAGACATTGTCAACTCCAAGCATTTACTGAAAAGAGTAAGGTATCTACAAAGTTTACGTGAAAATTTACGAAAACGCTTTCAGAAGGAATATTTAGGTGAACTTGTACGAAACCCAAAATCTAGGTCAAAGCAGTAGGGAATTTCTGTAGGAGAAATAGTTCTTATTGGATGTGAGGGCACGAAGAGACTGAACTGGCCATTGGGTTGTGTTGTAGAACTGTTTCCTGGGAAGGACGCAATACGAAGAGTAGCGAAATTACGAGTTGCTAATGGCTGCCTCGTGAGACCATTGCAGAGACTGTATCCACTCGAAATGTCTGTCAGTGAGTTTCCACCTGACACAACAGCAAATGAAAAAGATAAACAGGCGATGCTGACTCTGGTGATGTAAAGTCCTCAACAACTCCTATCCCAAGATCTCTCAATCCTAATGCCGAGACTTTCATTCCTATGACAGAGGTTCCCCAACCTGTGAAACTGACTCGTAGAGGTCGAAAAATAATTCCACGCCAACGTTTGGACTTGTAGACTGCATATATTTAAGCTAGGATAACTGACTTGAAATTACTTGTTTTTCATAGAGTGTTTATTAATATGTTTACTTGCTAATTTACATTTGTGGTAAGTGAATTGTAAGTTTTGTATTGTGTCTAAGCTTAATTGCAATGCAAGAGGTGAGAGTATGTTGGAACTTGTATTATTACTGAAGTTAGCATAAGCAGATCTGGCAACAAGAAGAGAGATGATTTGTGTGTTCTATTAGTTTGTTGACATGTTATACGATATTAAGAATACGAAATAAAGTTTAATTATTATTATACGTTTATATTACGTTTTAGTTACTTAAGATTACGATAAATTAGATCCTGTATAAGCAGCGATTAAGAATCTTTATTGAGTAACAACAGTCGATGATTTTTTGCATTGGTGCGAATGTAATTTACAATGTGTAACACTGCTTTCATAACATCAGGATATTTTAAATATTTTGTAATGAGATGTTGTCGGTGAATTATGCATTGAATCGGTATGAATTGTGGAATTTGAGAATCATCTCTGAAAACCCCAATAAGACCGATTTTTTTACCCAGCATTGCCGGAGCTCCATCAGTTGTAATGCTTACAAGTTTATTAAGAAACAAATGAATAGTTTTCATTATGGAATCTAATGCATTTTTAATATCGACACCTTGGGTTTACTTTTGAAGTGCTACTAAATCTAATAATACTTTTTAAACAACGAAATCTGGTGAAACAAAACGTATGAAAATTACTAATTGCGGAAGATCTGTGATATCTGTCGATTCGTCAAGGAACGATAATAATTTTTTAAAAATATAATTGCACAAACATGAAAAGGAAACTCGGGTACATTTATCGAGAGCCACAAATAATCCTTCAAAGAGCCGCAGGTTGGCCACTCCTGCTCCATACCCTGAGATATCACGACTCAGGTTTATTTATTTTTTATTTTATTTTATGACCGCCGTTGAGCAGCCGACCCAATTTTTGGGTTTACGACTACTAATGAGGTTTATTTATTTGGAGGAAGTGCGTTTTGTGACAGATTTTGTATCGTATTTATATTAAAATTTCAGAATGATAATATGGTCCAGAGGGCTAAGTGACGCGTAGAGAGAAGATCATCTTAAAAAAGGGGAGAATCCTTTCCGACCCCAAATCACAGGTGTTCATCGCTCAAAGTTTTCCCCCTTCCCTTTACAATCACAGGTTTGGAGCAACACCTCCTAGAAGAAGGAAGGCCTCAGCACGGATAAATTTAGTAGTCCGATATGACGAAGTTAACTGCGCAGTTGTTGAAAAATAAGAAAGATGTCACTGCGTTCGGGGTACTAAGCTGCGCAGTGGTTGAAAATACGAAATATGTCATTACGTTTGGACTACTAAAGGATATTTATGGTAACCCGTGTTGAGGCCTACATTTTCTAGGAGGTGTTGCGCTAATCCTTCATACTTGACATAATCTTTCTTTCCATGATTGATATTCATGATGTGTTTATCTCTGATTGGCACCATTTCGTTAATTTTGATTCGTTAATATTTATTATTTACAAAATGTTATGATTTTACAAAACAAGAAGAATAAAATTCGGAATTTTTAAAGACTGCTTTCCTTTCGTGAGATTATTTCAAAAAAAATTTTTTATTGTAATTAAAATATCAGTATTGTAGAGTTACTTCGTAATATTTTAATCCCTTTTGCTCACAGCATTTTATAAAACATAAAAAAAAAAATTAAATAAGAAATTTCTATAGACATTTTTTTAGTGTGCTTATTATTAAAATTTAATTATTGATTATTTACAGCAAAATTAGTAAATTAGTGTGATTTAATGCTGCCACATGCTAGGAACTAAACAGGTTAGACAGGAACTAAACAGAGTTAATTACAATGGACACAACAAGTCTAAATTTATTCCTATTGTTTTCATTATAAAATTGAATTTTGTAACAGATATATAGATAAAATATTTCTATTTTATTTTATGAATTTATTCAAACTTTATTAGGAAGAACAAACTATCGTTTTTTAACAAATTTAATAATGAATTTTTAGGTTATTAAAGTTTGATTATCCTTTACATTTAAGAAAAACTTCAGAATACTTTGCTTAAAGTTATTATTTTTCCCCGTATAAAAATTTCGGCATACGTTTACATAAAATTGATTTAAAAACATGTATTTAGTTTTTAAAAAAATTTATATCTCTACAATGTTTTGAGAGAACAACTCTCTCTTTTCAAGACATTGGACTTTTTTATTTTATCTAGGTTTTAACAACTATGATATTTTCGTTACCAAACCAAGTTCATGATACGACTGATCTCTATACTAGATCATATAGAGATCAGTGTCGTTATATAAACTTGGCACTTTAACAAAATCTTCGAATTAACTATTATTTTACCTCTTCAGCGAGTAATCATTACTCTTTTCGATCATCTAATCGAGTTACGTTATTTTGGAGTTATTGGCGCAAGAAACAGTTGTGGCTATATCATGCTCACAACTAGATTAATAAAAAATGATTCTTATATAGGTTTGATAGACAGATAAATAAAATAAAAAAATTATTCACAGACTTCTGCACATCACAGAAAACTTTGCTATTTTGTTCTAATCGACTTGTTTATGAAACTGGTTCGCTAATTCAAAATTTTATTTATGGTTCCTAATGAAAAATTTTAAATTTCAAAATTAATCTCTGAGTAAAATCTGATTTGTTAATTATTTTTCAAATATATACAGACCACTATATGACTTGCAGTCTTGTCTCTATTACGTAAAATAAAATAATTTTCCTTCAAATTCGCCCTGAAGAACACCGTGAGTAAATAAATACTGATTGCTGTTCAGTTCAAACTAAAGTTATGCGTATTTACATTAATCTTGCGGAATGTCTTTTAAGTTAGTTTGTAAGAATTGCTTTTAATATTTACAATCTAAGAGGAATCGATCTCTTTAGTTTTTGAAGGATAAGTATCTATATAAAAACAATGCTAGGAAGGTGTAAAAGAAATCCTGACATACAGTCCATGGCTAAATTATTAGACGCACTATGAGATTCTAAGTAAAATCTTAATTATCAGTTGATAGTATAAAGCTTTATTGTTTTTATGTGGCTGAAACCGATTTGCAATTGTTTACGTTCGCGTATCAATTGGTTAACATTGTAATGCAATACGCTAAAAATAAATACAAATAGGAAGTGTATAAAATATCTCCAGAATAAAAACCCATCACATATATGTTTAAATATAAAAATATTGCATATAAACTCGTGCAAAACATGTAATTAAAAAATTATTTATATAATTATTAAAAAACTACAGTGCGTCTAACAATTTTATCTAAATATTATAATATACTAACATAATGCTTGATATAATAAATATTTATATAATATATAGTCGAATTTATCCTATCGTCAAATTTATATTATATGTCGTCTAATTTAGCTAATTGATACACTAACGTAAGCAAGTGCAAACCGGTTTAAGTCGCATAAAGTCAATAAAGCTGTATAGTATCACATGATAATTAAGATTTTACATAAAATCTTATAGTGCATCTAATAATTTGGCCAGGGACTGTATATTTACTTTTCAGACTATTACGTTGTATTGTTCCAGTTATGAACAGTGCTGCGATGTTTATATCAATGGACAGAATTAGTGCTCTACAAGTAGCAAAATTTACTGTTGTACCTACGTTTTTCCCAGTTTGTAGTGAAGTGTGCTACTTTAAAAAAAAGTAGCGTAGTGAGTAGTGCGATACAATAAATAAATAAATAAAAACCCTAGCTTGCATCGATTCCTAACTATTACTTTTAACGTTAGTTTAGTGAAAACATAAGATTAAAATATTACTAATTTTTCGAATCTGATTGATATATATCTTCGTGGGTCCGTCAATAGACGCAGTGACAAGACCCGTGTGGCCGAGCTATTATTAAGAATTACGAATTAGTAATATTTAAACTGGTTATTACTAATTATAATTAATTAATCTCTTTAATCACAGCTTCAAAGGCGCATAAAATGTTGATCTTATTTCAATGGAACTGAACACATTTTTTTTTTGTAATTTTCGATGTACCTTAAATTTTCTTTTAAATTAAATTTTATTTTTAAATTGTATTTTTTTTTTTAAAGGAAAAAGAGCATGAAACGCCTAACAAAATTGCACATATTTGATAATTTCCTAGCATTTATTTATATTAAATAGCCACTGTTCAGAAAGTTGAAGGTTTAATGAAAAAATTTGCAAAAAATGGTTAAGAATAACAAAATGACTCATGTAAAAATGAATAAATATTTCTTCATGATTCATCTTTTTAAAATAGACCAATTTTTATTCAGAACCGTTTTCAACATGGGTGTAAATTAAACTGCCTAACAAAGTTCGGCCTTAAATGTAGTAAAGTAGTCACTATATTTTAAAAATAGTTTGTAGTCGCTAATACATTTTAACAAAAGTAGCTGTAGTTAGCTACATTTGTAATACAGTTAATGTAACTGTAGTTAACTATAAAAATAATGTAATTTTTCCGACACATGGTTGGAGTAAATATTTGTTCATATCCTTTTTTAAAAATAAGTTGAATATATATATATATATATATATATATTTTTTTTTTATTTTTTTATTTTTTATTTTTATTATTTTTTTTTTAATGTATTATTTGTATATATTCATTTCTATTTCATTTATACTTTAAACCTATACATAATCATAAAAATTCAAAACTTAAAGATGCATTTATAAAAAATCAAAATAATTTTACAATTAATAAAAAAAAATTGCAAAATAGGCGGGTGAAAATGTAATTTAATGGAAAACCTGGTTTCCTTGGGGTATACCGTTCTCCCCAAATATCACCTCCACTTCACCCCTCTGGTCATTACCAGCTGCCCATTTTGACAGAAGAGTAGGGTTATTTGTATTGGTCCATTCCATAAATTTCACCGGGAAAAAAGAAAAAAATAAATAAATAATCAGAAGCCAGCTTTTTAGGCGCCTTGCAGGACAGTTCGGGGTTGAAGTTTTTGAATATCTTGGACTATTTTGCCATCCATCTTGAAACAAACTCTAGCCTTCTTAAAACGTGAGTGATTTTAAGTTCATTCTTATTTAAATTCATGAATTGTTTGTGTATACCTTTGTTTAAAAAATGTACATATTTGTTTTTGTTTAGTAATTTTTTTTTTAATAGTATTATATTAATAATAATTAACTTAAATGTATAGACAATGTTTGTCTGTTAATCATGTTTGAGGTGATTTATTTTTTTAAATTTCTGTATTAGTGCATTACAGGATTTCAAATTTAAATTGCTGGCATTGCAACAAGTTGTAAATAAATTCGGAATTTTACTGATTTTGTATTGATTGTTATTCAATTAGTGAGAAGTTTTATGCCCTAACAGTATATATATTTAGTATTTACTAATACTATATCTATTCTATCGTTAATACTTATTTTATTTATAATTTACTGACTCAAATTATTGCTTAAAGCACTGGTTTATTATTATATGCAATTGTTAGGAAAATCGAGTTAGTTTAATTGTTGTCATTAATAAGAGTTTATTTGTAAAAAAAAAATTTTCCTCTCAGAACTACTTCAATTTGTGAATTATAAACTGTAACTTCACTCAAGCGTGTAAAAATGCCTTCAATATTGAATTAAATGTTAGCAAATTATTTCTAAAATACGCTAAAAGGCAACATTAAATAAAAAACCAACTACAGTGCGAGAAAAAAAAAAAAAAACTGTTAAACCTGAAAAATTTTTCAATTAATGATCAGATATTTACGTTCTAGGATTCAATTTTAATGGTTCAAGGGGTGACCTCAAATATGATAATTAATTAGCGCAAACGACATTTTAAGTTGCGAAATCAGACACAAAGACGTAGTAAATAAAAGGTTTAGGTAAGGTTGTAGGTAAATAAAATATTTCTTTTGTTTATAATTATACGAAAGATATAATAAGTATGTTTATTTACTTAAAAGTGTTCATTAGGGAGAAAGAATTATACATTTTATTTTGTATCAACATTAGTTTAAAAAAAATAGTGATAGGTAAGTAAACTTTTTTTTGTTGAATTTTTTGCAATTTCGAATTAGTTTAAAGAAATTTGATTCGAATCCAATTAAGTCGTTTAAGTCAAGTTATTCGAATCAGTGATCCAAATTATTAGTTTCTAAATGATATCTGAATCACTTGATTCAAATCACTGATCCAAATCACTTTATTCGAATATTGATCCAAATCACATGATTCGAATCAGTTATTCGAAACATATGATTTGACAGTGTTATATATATGTTTATTTATTGTATATATATATATATATTTTTTCAAAGAATATGATTTTACATGGCAAAATACCAAAATGTTGAACGAAATCGGTCAAATAGTTCCTGAGAAATCGAATTTCATAAAACTGGTATATTTAAATTTCGATTTCTAAGGAACTACTCTACCGATTTCGTTCAAATTTTGTATTTTACCATTTAAAATCACATTATTTAAAATGATGTAAAAATTTGTATGCTTTACAATTTAAAAACTTTTTCGACTATAATTAAATAAAATAAAAAAATTTTTTTCACTAGAAGTTAATCTTTATATGGAATTATCGTTGGACAAACAAATTTTATAATTATTTGCAAAAAATTTTCAAATTGCTTACAAAGTTCTCGCGATATGGCGAAATACGCAATAAGTATAATTAACATACTTTGGACCATATTTCCCTGATTGCGACTACCCCCTATAGCTTGGGGGCCAGAAAAAGTAAGTTTTTGTATCCGATTTCGTAACTCAAAATATCGTTTGCATTAATTAATTAGCCTATTTGAGGCTACCCCTTCTTATCATTAAGGCCGTTGGCACTTTGCAAAGAAATTCAAATGTCTATGGCATAGATATAGAAGGGGTCTATTGTCCTGGGTCTATGGGGAGAAAGAGAGAGGAGGAAACACTTGAATCCCTGGAAAGTTCAGCTGGTGAGTTGAATACAATGAGAGGACAATAAGCTTTTGAATGTCTGATGTCGGCCCTCCGTTTATTACCCATGCTTTTCTTTAGCAAGTTATTGCTATTTAAACGTTCTCGAAATAGAAGCTACTATAAAATAGCTAATATGTTAAGAATACCGTGAAAGTTTATATAAAAAGAATGTCTTTCTGTCAGTGGTTCGATTCCGTAAGAGGTCAAGGGCACAATGAAAAGGCCAAGAGAAAAAAAGGATATGTTCTAAAGTGTTTGTTCCAAACTGGAATCTGAAAATGCTTCTTTTTTTTATATTTATTTACCCATAAATAGTTAAATTTACTTAAACATAAAGAGAAAACACATGAAGAAAAGGATAGCATAAGTTTATAAAATTAAAAAGTTTGGTTTTATATTGTGAGGGTAAATTTCAAATATTCTTTTAAAGGAACTGATTTCCAATTATTGCGAAACCATAGAGTTATTTTTAAAAATGTTTCATTGAAAAAAACACAAAACAATAATTTAAAGTGAATAAGTTTTTGAAGACTCGACTCTCAAAAATAATGGACGTTTGATTTTATATATTGCGTATCGCAAGCATTATTTAGCGCGACTCTGATGGTAACTGACTGCTCAAGTAGGCTAAAGATTCAGTATTTCAAACAATAAGGACTTCTTATTTAACGAGTACCGCAATGGACTGATCGTTAAGACACGGTTCCCAGCAGATCACCGAAGTCAAGTATCACTGGCTGCGGTCAGTGTGCGGATGGGTGACTTGGATCAGTCTGCGTAGGGACCGAAAGTGTGCGGTATCGGTCCTCGTTAAACTGTTCTACCGTAAAGTGCTGGACTTCGCGTGTAGGTCGTCGGGCTACCGAAGCAGGGGTGCCATCCGTTCTGCAGAGGATCAAAATTGCGATGGCATATCTTCCGATCATACTCAGGGATGTTTCCCAGACAATCGCTAATAGCCCATTGTGCAGCTCTAGTGCGATGTAAATAAACTACAACATCTTATTTAACGACGAAATTAAATATTTAATTACTTAATGAGTTCTGTTATTGTTACCTTTCGTTTGTTTTTCATACTAATTAACATAGATCGGTTAAAAAATATTTCAAAAATAAATAAATATAAGTTATATATAAAGACAATTAATATTATACAAGTACAATTTTTTTTTATTTTTCTAATATTTTTAATTCTAAATTTTTTTTATAATTAATGAAAAGAAGGCTTTTGCAGAAGGTTTTTTGAACGAAAATAATTACAATTAGTAAATAAAAACAAGTTAATTTAAAATCTCACTTAATAATTTATTATTTTTCATTTTAAAAATATTGAAAGTGCCTAAGACTATTTTGAAACAATATTTTCTGGAAAGAGTAAAAACAATTACCCAAATTCAAATGCCTGAATAAGATACTTTTTTTCTTCTAAAAAATACTTAGTAATAATTCTCTAAAAATGAATAGAACTGATTTTCTAACGAAACGACTCTTTCGTCTTCAAAGTCAGATCAGGCGGCTTCATTCAAAATACAATTTCAAAACCTAAATTACTTGGAAAAGAAACAAACAAAAAAACCTTGGATCATGTGCCACCCCCCTAACTGTTATATTTGTGTTCGTTTGTGCACAAAAACCGACATTATTTCTGAAAATGCTCTTATCCATTTTATTTGGTATCACATTAAGAATATTTGCTGCAAAAAAATCTTATCGAAAACTAAATTTCCTCTTTTTTTTTCCTTCCTTTTTTTATAAATTTATTGGTTTCTGGCATCTGAGCTTACTCAAAAAATAGTTATAAATTCGAAAGGAAATAATGCATTTGAGCGATTTTAACCTAAAATATAGATTATAAAATATGAATCGCACTCAAAATTAAAATATAGAGACATAATTTTCATTTATTTTTTGGATAATCATTATCCTCTCGGACGACGGCACATAAAAATAACCATGTTTCTTACGAAAGAGAGATTATTTGTAATATTTCCAAATATCAGACGGTTATATTTCATTCTATGCCAATGATTTTTCTGGGGAAGTGATATTCTTAGTTACAACAGAAAGTATTTTTTAGTACAACTGTGAATTCCTCAACATTGGGAGATACCACTTTTTGCAACTGAGGTGTTCTGAATTAAATGCAATTTAGATTTTCTATATCTCAAGTTTAAAAGGGTATATTTAAAATAGTTCGTTAAAACTTTCATCTCCTAAGTAAAGCCAAGAAAATAGTAGTTAAATCTGTCTAAAAAAAAAGCCATTACATTAGACAAATAGATGTATTGAATATTATTTATTGTATTGAAAATATGTATTGAAAATGAAATAAAGAGTTCAGTATTATGTATTACAAAAATGTGATTTAATAAGATAATTTATTAATAAGATAATTTAATAAGATAATTAATAATTTTCATTTATATGATGAATAACAAACGTTTCACGCATAATATCAAAGTGTAAATAGTGAAAGTGCTATAAGTATTTGTGAGTTAATTTCGACGTGTGCTAGCAACACCTCCTAGAAAGAGTATGCCTCAGCACGGGTTGCCATAAATATCCTTTAGTAGTCCAAACGTAATGACATATTTCGTATTTTCAACCACTGCGCAGCTTAGTACCCCGAACTTAATGACATCTTTCTTATTTTTCATCAACTGCGCAGTTAACTTCGTCATATCGGACTACTAAATTTATCCGTGCTGAGGCCTTCCTTCTTCTAGGAGGTGTTGGTGCTAGTCGAAAAGAAAGAAAAAAAAGCTAAAATTTCTAATTAAAGATTAAAAAAATGTGCTTAGGTAAATTTGAAAATGTAACGAGTAAAAAAAAGTAATTGCTTCTAAAAATAAATTATTTTTAAGTAAAAAAAAAATTACACATTTGAAATACTAACGAGTAAAAAGTATAAGTACAAACCTTCAAGGTAACAATATTACGTGTATATAAAAAAAACAGACGATACAAAATAACAATCTTTTATTAAAAACAATGACTAGAAAGTTGAAAATATTGTACAATTAAATGTATTTTAAACATCCGTTGCATATTTTACTCATTGTATTACACAGTAAACATTTATACTCGATGAAAGAAGATTCTTAATTGTTTATGCTCACTTGCCTTTTTCTGAGCACAATTTAATCGAAAAAGATATAACACGTGAGAATATCAAAAAAACATATTTAAAAAATATATAATTTTGAAGAAAATGAATATAAAAAAAGTGGAGAGAACGTTGTGATCTACATTAAAAGAACCTTAATAGAATTATTTAGCAAAAATATTAATTTTTATAAAAATTTTTCTAAAAGTGAATAAACACTATTAAAAATGGGTTATGATACTTCATAAAGTTTATGACATTAAGTTCTGAAAAACTTTGCTCAATAAATTTTTTTTAGAGGGGGAAAAAATATTTAATATTTTTTCTCCAAATAAAAGTGTTAAGTTTTCATAATTAGATTTTGTATTAGAACATATTAAGACAAAACATATTAAGTAAAAATACATATTAATATTTCAACATAGTTGAACATCTCCACTCTTTTTAACTGAAGAGGCAAAGGAGAGAGGCGTTTATGAGAAATAATGATTTACTTCCTTGACCCAGGCATGACCAACTAGAGGGGGCATTGCAACCCTTCTAGTTGGCCATGACCCACGGGTCAACGAAGAAGAGAAGAGAGTTCCTAAAAAGAGAGTACATTCCAGCCGCTTATAATAAAATCGACATATATTTGTATAGATAGCACTATATTTATAACGATTGTATGGCTCCCAAACGCTTTACGTTTTCGTATATTACGACAAATACAAATTTTATTACTTATCGTGATAATATAGTAAAATAAAAAAATTATTTATTCTATGAAAAATTTTAAATCAGAAGATTTTTTTAATAAAAATAACTATGGAATAATTATTATGGAACTATGGAAAAATTATTATGGAATAAATAAATTTTTAATTTAACAATATTTCTTATAAACTTTTTTGCATTAAATATTTTTTTTAATTAAATGATTGAGAAAAAAAAAGATTATTCCTCTCTTGCTTTAGAGAAATTTATTCCAGGTTTGCAAATTTTTAATAAATGTTAAAGGAACATTATTAACTTTTTGTTTTTAAAAAATTCATAAATAAGACTTTAATAAGGCCTACTTATATATCAATTTGGTATTTATATAATCATAGAAATTTATATTTATGATATCATTATCGATTAGCTTAATTAACCTTCAGAGTCCTAGTATAATGAATGTATTTTAATTTCAGTTCGATGCTACTATGTCTTTTACTTTAATTTATATGTCGCAATAATCAGGACACTGAAGACAACAATTTGTGATAAGGACAATCTTTGTTCTGACGAATCAACGCGATATATATATATATATATATATATATATATATATATATATATATATATATATATATATATATATATATATGTAGGGGTTTGTGCAGCATAAGGGTAAAATAACGACGATGATATAACATTGAAACTTAACATTTAATAGAAATAAAAGGAAATAGATATTTAACAGTGAGTGACATGATACGGGAGGGCTGCCTTCACGCAGTGGTCTCCGAATCGCATGTGAATAAGAAATTAAAATGTTCTATGGAAAAAGTTCAGAGTTAGCTATAAATTCGGGAATTTCCCATCGGGACTTCCCCGTCATGACTCGCTGGCGCCTCTCAATGACAAAAAGGATGATGTAATATTCGCAGCTATTACACTAAGGCGTTGAAACTCTACAGAATTCGGCCGTCCTGCAGTAAAATGTCCTCATTTTACATCAGCTTTCCGACACAGTTACCTGAAAAAAAAGAAAAAGAACGAGAAAGCAAAGTATAAAAATATAAAAAGCAATTTTTTAGTTTACTGACCACGGTTTCATGTGGTCAGCTGAAGATGAAGTATTTATTGGTCCATCATGATTCCCCACTTTTAGCACATCGTATCGGTCATTCTTCTTCACTTTTGTGATTTTGTATGGACCGAAGAACTTTGGTCTTAATTTGAGACCAGATCCAAACTGAGTTCTTTGGATAGCGACTAAGTCTCCTTCTCGATATTCGTTGGCTTTCTTTCTTCGTTTATTGTATTGCCTGCGGTTCTCTTCTTGGATTTTCAAAATATTCTTTTTGGTTTCTTCTCGAATGTTCTCTCTATCTTGGATAAATGATTCTATGTGCTCTTCCTCCAAAATTTGCAGAATTTGTGAGTCCTCTTTTGTTTTCATTTTCACTCCAGTTAAAAGTTGAAAGGGTGTTCTCTGAGTGCTTCGAGAAACTGTAGAATTAATGTATGCTGTACTGCTGGAACAAATTTGTACCACTTAGTAGGATCTTTTATCGAAAGTTTTGCTAGTATAGGTATGAGGATCTTATGCATAATTTCCACTTGTCCATTACCACGAGGAATGCCTGTTCTTATTTTCACATGTTCGATACCTTCATCTTGGCAATAAGTCTCAAAATCTTTTGAAGTAAACGCTGTACCTCTGTCAGTAATTATTCGTGAAGGATTCCCAAAAGTTATCTGTTGAGCCTTTAACTTATCAATTGCATCTTGACTCGACGTTGATTTGGTTGGGTAGAACCAAACAAACTTGGTAAACGCATCTACCACGGTGAAAATATGTTTATAGTTCTTATTAGTTGAAGGCATAGGACCAATGAAATCAATATGGTAAGTATCTAAAGGAATATTATTTTTGGGAATCGGGTTCAAAAACCCTTCTTTTTTTCCTGCCTTCCTATTAACTAATATACATTCTACACAATTACTTACAACATTTTCAACACATTTCTTCATATCTGGAAAATAATAGTTTTGTTTAAGTACATCAAGAGTTTTAGCAATACCAAAATGACCATTAGCATGTGTAGATTTGATAATGTCAGTTTGCATTTGTTGTGGAACCACTAGTAAATAATTATCATTCTCAAGTTTATATAAAACATTATTTTTTACCTCAAAATCGTCAATTGATTTATTTTCCAAAAGTTGTTTAATAGAGTTAATGTATTCATCATTTACCTGGTTAGTAACAATTTTAGAGGTTAGTTCGTCACAAGTAATATGCATAATAGGATATCTACTTAAAAAATCGACTAGTTTCATTTGTTTACCTGGGCGATGTACAATTTCATAGTCAAAGTTTTCCAAAAATAATGACCACCTAGCAATTTTACGAGTTAATTGTTTTTTACTCATAGTCTTTTGGAAAGCTGAACAGTCTGTTACAAGTTTAAATTTATTTTCTAATAATTTCAAAATTCCTCCAAATAATTTCGAAATTTCTTCAAAGCCTCAATTATAGCCAATACTTCAAGTTCATAACTTGAATAATTCTCCTCTTGAGGAGTCGTTTTTTTACTCATATAGTGTATTAGGTGTAATTTGTTATCATCAGATTGCTGAAAAAGAATAGCACCATACCCAAATTTACTTGCATCGGTATGCAATTCAAGCTGTGCTCCTTGTTTAAAAATGTGTAGTATTGGGTTTTCAGAAAGTTTTTGTTTTAAAGTTTGAAACGCTGTTTGTTGTTCTGGGCCAAAATAAAATAAACTGTTATCCCGAAGTAAATCACTTAATGGTTTAGCAATTAAAGCATAGTTAAGAATGAACTTCCTAAAATATCCGGTTAATCCAAGAAACCTCTGCACCTGTTTAGTAGACTTAGGTACAGGAAAATTTTGAACAGCTAATGTTTTTTCGGAAGAGGGTTTAATGGTACCGTTCTCAATAATATAACCCAAAAAGTTAATTTTAGACATCAAAAATTGGCATTTCTTTAAATTAAGTTCTAGTCCATATTCGGATGCAGTTTGTAATACTCTCGTTAACCTGTTCAGTGCGTCTATTTCACTTTCTGCGGGTATAAAAATATCATCCATAAAGATGACAACAACAACTTCTCTAAGAAGATCACGGAACACATAATTAATATACCTCTGGAATGTACTAGGGCTATTACACAACCCAAATGGCACTTTATTAAACTTATACTGCCCATCAGGTGTCACAAATGAGGTGTACTTTTTACTATCCTCGTCTACGTCTATATGGAAAAACCCATTTCGGAGATCAATTTTGCTACAAATTTTAGAACCCTGTAATTGATCTAACACATCTTCAATAAGAGATAAGGGGTATCTATCTTTAATTGTTTTAGAATTTAATTTCCGGTAATCTATGCATAATCTTAAGCTATTATCCTTCTTTTTGCAAAGAACTATTGGGGAACAATAATCAGAGCAACTCTCTCTAATTATATCTGTTTTTAACCATTCTGATATCTGATCATTTACTTTTTGTTTCTCAGAAAAAGATAAACGTCTAGCTCTTTGACATACTGGTATTTCATATTTTAAAATAATTTTCATTGTTAACTTAGTGTCTTTAATTTTGTTTGGTTTATAATTATTGATCAACGCTGACAGTTCATTTCTAATACAAGAGTCATTAACATGTGATAAATCAAGTTCATCATTACTATACACATTGTTGATATTAAATAAAAAACATTCACAGGAGGAAAAGTCATTAATATTGAAACAAGAACACTTAAAAAAATCTTCTCTCTCAGTTTCGGTTTGTGTATTCATTCACACTTGAAGAAAGCTGACCTAGTTTTATTAATTGCTCGTAAATCGTTGGGTTTAGAATCGCTTCTACTTCAAGATTATCCGTAACAGCGGCGCTGACCATCAACCCTAACTCATTAGGATTTACGGACATTTGAACCTCTACAAGTTTTGCTTTTTGTTTATCCCCAAAACATGACGTCAGTATTATATTAGAAAATGGCAGATTTGTTTTTTTTTTTTTTTTTTTTTGAATTAATTACCGATATTTGAGCCCCAGAATCTATAACGGCGTGAATGGGATTTCTATTCACATAAATCTCAGCATACTTCAGCTCGTGTTTAAAATTATTTTCTCCAGATGGTTTGCAGGAATTAACACTAAAGTTTTTATTTATTAAGTTATCACTGGGAGGAGTATTTTTTTTTTCTGATTTATCGCTTCTGGAATCATACGTTTTTTTCACTCTTTTTGGACATTGACGCGCAAAATGATTAATTTCTCCGCATATATATAGCATTGTCTCTCCGCTCTATTTTGTTTATCTATCGCTTGAGAAAAACGATCCGGGTGATTTTTTCTGAAATTTCTGTTTTCGCTTCGAAAGAAAGTGCTGTCATATTTATGTGTTTCTCTGTGTGACATATTTTTCGACGTTATGTAAATGTCTTAACTCTCGCGCTAACTCTACGGGAATAAACCAATTTTCTCCCTGGTGGATTAGGATATGACTCGCCATCTCTTTATTTAATGTCTCAATTATTTTATCGGATATAATTAAGTTGCGTAATGATTTAAATGTTTCAACTTTACGTAATTTGCAATAATACTCGAAATGTGAATTTAAGCGAGTAGCGAATTGAATATATGTTTCTTCTTTAAATTTTGAGGCATTTTTAAAGTTATTCAAACATTCTTGGGGAGTTTGTTGAAAATCGCGCAATATTAAAGCTTTTAATTTTTCATAGTTTTTTAAATCATTATCTTCAATGTATAACAAGACACTGTTTGCTTTTTCGCCTAGTATATTGATTAAGATTTCGGCTTTAAGCCCCTCATTTATGTTTTTTGTAGCAGAAGCTCTTTCCAACGATGAAAAAATTGATTAAAATTTTCAGGTTTCGATGGAACTGGACAGAGTTTTAATACTATGAATTAGATTCTCAATGTTTGTTTCGCGTGTATCATTTATTGTTTTGGGAGGATTAGTTTCAAATGCTTTGTTTTTCGCCTCTAATAAAAGCATTTCTTTCTCGAGTCTTTCTAATTTTAATTTTTCTAACTCTACTTGAATCTCGCTTTGTTTAAGTTCCCTGTCCGCTGTTTGTACTCTTTCTTCCACGGCGTTAGTTATTAAATTTTTGACAAATTCTGAATCAATTTTAAATATTTCGGTACATTCAATTTTTTCTTTTAATTCAACGATATTATCGCTGCTGTCTGCGATGCCTCCTATTTCCTCTAATACTTTTACTAGGTCTTCTTTCTTTGAATTTTTATACATTTTTAAAATTGAAAATTTCCTACCTTGATTGAGGAAACTCCGTGTCCAATGGTAATCCAATGTTTCGTTGATTCAAACCAGATTCGTATCCCTTTCATATCCAAGGATTTCACAACTGCACTTCTCCGCTCCTGATCACTACTGCCCTTCTGATTTGCAGAGAATAATCCAATTATTTCGGTGATGTATCCAGGTGATTCCGATTTCAGAAAGTTTCAGGATGGTTCGAAAGTTTCAGGAAAGTTTTCTCGCACTGCACGGAAAAGTTGACTGCCCTTCTCGACAGATTTAGTTTTTGCTGATTTCGGAATGTTCACAGGTTTCTGCTGCTGCTTTTCTCCATTTGCTGATTTTTCGCTGCACTTCTAGGAAAATTTATTGATTCCAACTGCCCTGCACGGCGGATTCAAGACGGGATTTAAACCAGGAACAAAATTCGAGTGAATGTTAATTTAAGTTTCTGCTCCTTCACGAGCGTAGAATTTCGGTGATTCCCCTTCTCGGGATTTAAAACTTGAACAAAATCTACGGCTCCTGCTCGAGCGTAGAATTTCACTTTTTTTTTTTTCGTAGCTGCACAATTCGATGATTATCCCCTTCGCGGGATTTCAAAAGTTATTTAGATCATAAGTTTATCCCCTACTCGGGATTTCAAAGTTCAGTTCAGAATTTTTTTCCACATCCCCTACTCGGGATTTCAAAGTTCAAAAATAGTTATAGCTCGGTATTCATATCTCGTACGCAAGCCCACATAATTTGTAGGGGTTTGTGCAGCATAAGGATGAAATAACGAAGATAATATAACATTGAAACTTAACATTTAATAGAAATAAAAGGAAATAAGTGTTTAACGGTGAATGACATGATACGGGAGGGCTGCCTTCACGCAGTGGTCTCCGAATCGCATGTGAATAAGAAATTAAAATGTTCTATGGATAAAGTTCAGAGTTAATTATGAATTCGGGAGTTTCCCATCGGGACTTCCCCGTCAGGACTCTCTGGCGCCTCTCAATGACAAAAAGGATGATGCAATCTTCGCAGCTATTACACTGAAACAACAGCTCTACATATAATATATATATATATATATATATATATATATATATATATATATATATATATATATATATATATATATATATATATATATATATATATATATAAGGGTCATCCAGAAAGTAAGTTTCCCTATTTTTTTAAAAAAAAGAACTCACACTTTGAGGAACATATTTATTGGCAACAAGTACAGCAATGTTTCAGTTATTTTTAAACATAGTCACCACCAGAATTGAGACACTTGTCGTATCGTGGGATCAACTTTTGTATCCGTTGTCGTAGAACTCTGCCGCCTGAGAATGGAACCAGCGTGTGACGAAAAACCTGACACCGGAACACAAAATTCAACGCTTAGGTCGCTGTCGGTACGGAAAGTGATGTGCACGGTGTTCTGGGGTGGGAAGGGCATTCTGCTCATTGACGTCCATCCACGTGATGAAACAGTAAACGCTGACCGTTACTGTGAAACACTGCGGAAATTGCGACGCGCCATTCAAAACAAGAGGCGTGAAATGCTTACTGCAGGTGTTGTGCTCCTCTATGACAATGATCTTGCTCCCAGCAATTTTCACGTTTTCTTACACCTCAAGAAATTCCTGTCCTCCGGTGAGAGTTTTGGCAACGACGAAGAGCTGAAGACGTCTGTCACACGCTGGTTCCATTCACAGGCGGCAGAGCTCTATGACAGAGGGATTTTTTACTTTTAAAACTTTTTATACTACTTTTTTGTTTTTAAATTGACGGTGTGACCCCTATAAATGAAGCAGCCAGATCCAAAGAAACACAAAAAACTAATTTATAGTATTGTACTAAACAGTTGTGCACGTTATGAGGATACTTGTTGAAATCAATGAGTAAAAAGGCGCCAATTTTCCTTAAGGCTAGAAATGTACAGTACGCACAAAAAACGGATCACCCTAAATAACTTTTGAGCTAATGATTGGATCTTCACGTTCTAAGACTCAATCTTAATGGCTCCAGGGGTGACTGACCTCAAATATGTTAGTTAATAAGTGCTGACAATAGTTTTTAAGAAAACAAACTCAAAAACTTCTTTTCTCTGAATAAGCATACCTTTTCTTCGATGGATTCAGATTTCTGATCTCCAAAATATAGGAGGTATCGCTTAATTTGAATGCTTAAAGAATTATCAGATTCTTGAAAAAATAACATTTAACTTATAATTTAACTGAATGCATTAGTTGTAAAATTAGTAAAAGGCTAATGTTCGTGCCTTGGAGAGCAAAAAAAAAAAAAACATGGTGGCAAATTCGTTTTTTTTTAACAGTTTTTAGAAAAAGTAATGCATCTGAATAACATAAGTGGTCCAAAGTTTGGACCCCTTAAGTTAATTTCACTTTTTGCTCATTTCTCTGTATCGCAAGAACTATATCTTCGCTATATCTCAAAGTGAATCGAAAAAAATTTTGCACATAATTATGAAAGTTTTTTATTCTAAGAAAATTTCATGCAAAAATAAACAAAATCTGTGCTATCTGGGGAACTAGTGATATATCGAATGCGACAAAATGTTAAGATTCGATATATCACTAGTTCCCCAGATAGCACAGTGACGTCACAATAAAGTCCGAAACCGTCACAGGTGTGACCGTTTTATATTGTCCCAAAGATGCCATTTAAACGTTCCTTTATTTTGGGATATTGCATAAAAGTCTCAGTGTATATTTATTGTGACTTCTGAAATAGTCACAACTATACGTTCAGATCAGTGATACGAATCATGCCATTTGGATCGAATCAAGTAATTTACAGGGTTCCCACGGGTCAGGGAGAACAGGGAAAACCTGGAATTGTCAGGGAATTTTATTTCAACTCCAAAAATCAGGGAATAGTCAGGGAAAGTTGCAATTTTCTCACTAAAACCTGGAAAATTCCTTCATTATTCTTGGAAAAAACCAGTCTTAAAATTTTCAGTAACAATACTCAGTTATTGAGGTTCGAGTTAAATAATTCTAACATCTATTACAATTATTTATTGTAAAAATTTTACATTTTAGACATACTGAAATGCTTCCTTCCTCATATAATGATATTTATTTTACACAAAAAAATCTAATACTTGGCATAACAAATAATAGAATCCAAATTTTCTGATGAAAAATTTCGTAGTATAGATAAAATATGGTATGGATTTTCATTGAAATTTACCTGGAATACCTGGAAAAGTCAGGGAATTTTATTTCTGAAATTGAGTGGGAACCCTGAAATCACTGATTCAAAACACGTGATTCGAAAAATTATTTCTTATGAAGGGATTCAGATCTCGGATTCAAATTTTGCGATTTGGATCATTGATTCGGATTACTGATTCAAATCATGTGATTTGTATTAATGATTGAAATCACACAGTTTGGATCAATATTGAAATCAAGTGTTTCATATCAGTGATTCAGATCAATGACTTGAATCGATTGATTCAAATCAGTGATTCAAATCAAGTGATTCAGATCAATGTTTCGAATCAAGAAATTCCAATCACTGATTCGTATTAAGTGATTTGAATCACTATTCGAATAAGTGCTTCGGATCGATGATTTAAGTCACGCTATTCAGATCAATGATTCGAATCATGCCATTTGGATCAATGATTCTAATTAAGTTACTCAAATCACTGATTCAAATCAAATGATTCGAATAACTGATTCTTATGAAGTGATTTAGATTACTATCTGATGATACATGATTATTATTTGAATCATTGGATTTGAATCAATATTCGAATAAAGTGATTTGAATCAAGTGATTCATATCTTATTTCGAAACTAATAATTTGGATCACTGATTCGAATAACTTGATTTAAACGACTTAATTACTAATCCCATGATTCGAATCAAATGCTTCAAAAAAATTCGAAAATGCAAAATATTCAAAAAAAAATTACTTACCTATTACTATTTTTTTAAAAAACTAATATCGATATAGAAAGAAATTCTTTCTCACTAATGAATACTTTTAAGTAAATAAACATACTTATTATATCTTTCGTATAATTATGTTGTATATATTGCTAATTGCTATAAAAACTTTTAACTGTGGCAAATTTTAAGAAACTACGAAAGAAATGTTTTATTTGTTATTTTTTTATTATTTGAATTCATCGAATTCTTTAATTGGAAAATTTTAAATCCTTAATAATTAATGAGTAAGAATCTCTTAGGTTTTACAAGAAATTTTTAACTGTAAATGACATACCATCACTGTGAAACAAAACTAACTGAAATTTAAGAAACAATTATTCATTATAATTTAAATCTATTTCGATAAAAACAACTGATAAGAATCACCAAATAAACTCAGTTATTTGATTCGAATCATTAAATCAGTACTCAACTCTAGTGCAGCATTAAACTTACTCGTCTGCGAATTGGTCACACTCGGTCAGTGGCGGAGGAAGACGTTGTCACGTCCCGGCGAGATTGAAAGCGGCGCTCTTAATTCAATTTTGGAAAAGAAATTTTTAAAAAATATCCTTGAACTGTCTTACTGGTGTTGCCATAACGCTGTGGAGAGATGCTTTTTTTATTTTAAATTACAATATTTCTATTAGAGGATCATAAAATCTATATCAATCCTAAATGTTGATATGAGAAACATGTGAACAACATAAGTTACAATTGATGCATTTAAGGTTTAAAGAGAAAACCGTTAGTTTATTTAATGAGATATCACCTCAAGTATTTTAGAATTAATATTTATTTAATGTTTTTAATAAAATAATCTTTTATGACTTACAAATATATAAGCATAAACATTAAAATCGTTTTTTTTTTTTCGTGCTTTAGCAGTTGCAAACAATTTTATAGACCATACAAAATCAGTTGCATTTTCTATATACATTGTTGTTGCAATTTTCACTCAATATGGCGACATTTCGAGAAGAAATATTTTAAAAAAATTAGTCATCGCCTGTCGTAAAACAATCTACAGCGTTACAAATATTTTTATGCATTTATAAACTGATTCATGCATCCGACTATTAACTGAAATGTCCTTCAATGATTCACCCATAAACAAATTCACCGCTATTTATTGCTGACTCGTATTAATTCACTGATACACTGATTGGTATCTTTTCATTCCTCATTCTCACTTAATTCTCTCGCTGTATCTAAAATTGAGTTCATGATGACAGTTTTCACGTTGAAGCGTACTCGTGATAAATTGTTTATAAAATATACTATCTTAAAAACAGTAGTTTAAAATAAATTAAAGAAGACCTATAAAACACATTATTAAAAGAATGGACAGTCGTCATAGTAATATTAAAATGTTAAATGTTTATTCCTATCAAATAACTTTTGTGAAAGATTTGATATTCTCTTATCAGACTAATCAGAGGAATAAAGAAGTCATCGATTCCGCTGTTAGCAAATATTTTTACAGAAAAAAAAAGTCTTACTTTAGTTTCCAATAAAAATCTTTTAATTATTTTAAATCTATATCAAAGAACGAAGTATGTAAAATATCGTAAAAGTGTAGATATGTTCCTTGTTAACTTAACATTTACTAAGACCTTGATAACTATCTTAGAATTTGAACTTCTGGTCTTGGAATTGGAACTTTTGGTCCCAATTTTTCAAAAAATCCGAGATTTGGCTGTAAAACTTAACATTTTGAAGTGAAATAGAAGCATTTTCCACATAAAATATTACCATTTTATCAAATTCAATCTTACGATAATTAAAGTGTAGCATGTACTTTAATTTTCTATCTATTTTTGACAAGGCTTCTAATAAAGGCCTGAATAGCCTCGTTTGTAGGACACTGGACTCATGTGTAAGAGTTCGTGGGTTCGATCCCTGCTGGATGAAGACTCCCCGTGTAGTAAATGGTGACTGATACACGTTAAATCTGTCGAGTCTCAAAGTCCTCCATGTTCTCGTAACAAATCAATACCTCTGGGGGTACTGATCCAGGAGTTTCCTTGTCTTCTGGATTGGCCCAAAATTACAAGGCTACAGAGTTGAACATTAGCAGTCGTAAACTCAAAATTGGGTCGGCTGTTCAACGACGGATATAAAACAAAATTAGAAATATATTATTTTTACGCGAGTTACAAAACTGTGTTATCACCCTCTTATCGCTTTTATTGACTTAATAAAAATTTTAATGTTTTTTCCTCCAAAACGTCCAGTGTGGTGTTGCCATTATATTGGCCGTAAGCACTTCAGACATATGTAGTAATATATTTTAATCTCATATCAAGTAAATTTGGAATTTAAATTATGAAGTTTAATAGTAGTAGTTTGGGGCCGAGATAGCCTGGTTGGTAGGGCACTGGGATCATGTCCAAGAGGTCGTGGGTTCGATCCCAGCCGGCCGAAGACTCCCCGTGTAGTAAATGGTGATTTATGCACGTTAAATCTGTCGAGTCAAATAGTCCCCCATGGTCCCATAACAAATCATACCTCTGGGTGTACTGATCCAGGAGTTTACCTGTCTTCTGGATTAGGTCAAAATTACAACGCACGAAGTTGAACATTAGTAGTTGTGAACACAAAGTTGGGTCGGCTGTTCAAAGACGTTTATAAAATTAAATAATAGTAGTTGGAGCCGAGGTGGCTCAGGTGATTGAGCGTTCGTCTCCCAGTGAGGTGACCTGGGGTCGATCACAGCGATAGCTGGTTGATTCAAACGGGTCGGTGCACCCGGCTCGCACCGACCGCGGTGCTGACGTAAAATATCATCAGTGGTAGACAGATCATGGGTTAGAGTCCCCTAGTCGTGGGAGGTTTCGGTGGTTTTCGTCTCCATGTAACGCAAATGCGGGTTAGTTTCATCAAAAAATCTTCCACGAACGCAAAAGTTCTTCCAATACTTGATCCAAGAGTTCCCTTTGTCTTCTGGATCGGGTTCAAAATTACAAGGCTACGGAGTTTAACATAAGTAGCCCAAAATAATTGGTTCTACTGCTTAACGACCGTTATAAAATAGAATAGTAGTAGTTAAGTAGTAAATGCATGTTTGTAATATTCATGATAGTGTTATTCAGATGCATTACTTTTTCTAAAAACTGTTAAAAAAAAACGAATTTGCCACCATGTTTTTTTTTTTTTTGCTCTCCAAGGCACGAACATTAGCCTTTTACTAATTTTACAACTAATGCATTCAGTTAAATTATAAGTTAAATGTTATTTTTTCAAGAATCTGATAATTCTTTAAGCATTCAAATTAAGCGATTTACTAGGTTTTCAATTTTAAAACTAAAATGCATCATATGGAGCAAATAGCTTGAAAATGCCGTAGCTTAGCAATATACTTTTTTCGTTTTTTTCATTTTCCTCTACATTTACTTCCTAAATTTTTAATGTGTGTTAATGTAATTTAAACGTTTAACTTCAATTTTGATGATATGGAACGACATTACTGAAAAAAAGAGACTTAGCTCGAATCGTTTAAAACTTTTTTCATATCTCATCTAATGCAAAAGAAAATATTTACTATGCGCTAAAAAAATTATTAAAAAAATATATTCAACCAGTTGATAATATTATGACATGATTTTTTCTTTCTCAGGAAAGCAATTCTCTAAAAATCGAATGATGGATAACAAAACAGAATTTCAAAAGGAAGAAAAAGATAAGAACTTGCTGACTGGTTTACCATTAAAGGACGAGTCTATTAATAAGAAGAAAAAGAAGAGAAAAAATAGAAAGTCGAAAGCTGTTGAAATTCTTGAACTGAAAAATGAAAGTAAAGAAGAAAATCTACTAACAGGTTCACTTCCAGAAAACGAGCTTAATCAGGAGAAAAAGAAGATAACCGATGAATCTGATGAATTTCAAAGAGAAGTAATGGAAGAAAATTTACTTCCACTGAGTGAATCCAATAAAAAGAGAAGGAAGAGGAAAAGCAGAAAGAGGAAATCTGTATCGCTAAGAGAGACAGCAACTAATGAAAATGAACGTGACAGCAGTGATCCAGTCTGCGCAAATGTTAAGGATGGCAACGGTGGACAAGTTTGTCCTGGAAGCAATGACAAAAATAAAAAAAATAACAAAAAATCAGTAGTGACTGATGAAGATCCGGTAGCACTGAAACATGCAAAAATTTCCTGTAAAGACCCAGCAACATCGAAGCATTATGACCAGAGTAGTGACGATTTAGCAACTTTTGAAGTAATCTATGGAGACGCAGTATCTTCTGAGAATGACGTCGACTTAGCAACTTTCGAAGTGATCAGTAGACCATCCGATGAAGACGCATCTTCTGAACATAAAGAGCTGATTAGCATAGTAGCTTCCGAGCTGGCTGTTGAACACCCTGCAGCTTCCGAGCACGACACATTTTCTGGAGAAGGTTCAGTAACAAATGAAGATGCTGAACCTTACACTAATAGCCCAATTTCTTCAGATCATAGTGAACTTGCCAGCGAAAGTCCAGTCGCTTTTGAACGCGAGGAACCGACCTGTATTGCACAAGTAACTGTGCACCCCGGAGTTACAAATGAAGATATAAAAACGTTTGAATATGATGATCCCTCTCTTGAAGATCCAGGACTTCCTGATCATATCGAAACTTTTGTTGAAGGTCCAGCTATTTCCGAACTGGAAGAACTGACCGAAGGAGATTTACTGGCTATTGAGAATGAACGAAATGAACTGACCTCTGAACGTCCATTCATTCTAGAACTTTATGAACAAAGCGACTTTAAATTGATTGAAGAAGGAACAGTCGGCAATATAGGGTAATTTAAGATTAAGTTTTTTTTATTTAATTACTTTTAGTTTATTTGTATAAACTTAGAAATTTTCAGATGCATAATTTGTGTTTTAATTTTAAATTTTCTGTAGTTAACTAAATATCTATCTCGATTCTAGTGTTGTATTTTTTCTGTTCAATTGCTCATAATTATTGTTTTAATTTTTTAAAAAAAAAAAATGCATACCTTTAAATTTTAAAGAGAAAAGCGATTCTGTCACTTAAATGCACAGTTCCACATTTTTGACCTTTTTTATTAAAACTATACCATAGCTAAAAATATAGCGCGATTTCTCTCATTTTATGCATTATTCTTCATACATTTATTTATTTATTTCTTGTACGGATAAGATTGTAACAATTGCAATAATCTATAAACATAGTCTATGTTTTGAATAGGTATGCCTATTTTATTTGTTTATTTATTATTATTATTATTTTATTTTATTTTTTATTTTTTTTTGTATGATTGAGGGCAATTAATGTTTTTCAAAAATGAATTATTTTTTCTTATCTATTTGCATAATACAAAATTTTAGATCACAATTAATTTTGAAAAAAAAAAAATTCCGATAGTTATTTAAAAATATTTTGTCAGTAGAAAATAAAATTAAATTGATCCTAACGATTAAATGAGTTAACAATGATAGTGCTTTAAAACATAATAAAGCAAGGGGAAGACTTGTTACTTGATAAAGGAAAAAAAAATAGGTTCTCTGCTTATTCTTTGACAAAAAATTCGTAGCCCCGCCTATTGAAAATTATAAAAGTAAAGGTGATGAACTGGGTATTACATATAGGCCAAAGTAAGAAGTGGTAAAATAAATAGCTCTAGGACTACTGATAACTTTATCAGTAAGCTTTATCAGCACTTGGAAGCTTTTAAATTTTATCTATCTTTTTTTCTCCAATAGACATACAACTGATTCTAATATCCTTGTTTCTAAAGAAAGATCGCATTTTGAAGATCATCTTAGTTTCCCTTCCCATACAGCTACTACAGACATTGAAAATCAAAATAGAAAATCTTTCAGTGGGGAAGTTATACAACCTACAATAGCTGATATCCTCGTTTCTGATGAAATGTCTTCTATTACATTCAAAGATGAGGATCATCCTAGCTCCCCTTCCTACACAGTTGCAAACATTATACAACCTATTACACCTGATATTATTGTTTCTAATGAAATGCTTTCCTTTACCCTCAGAGATCAAGATCATCCTGGTTCCTCCTCTTGTACAGCTACAGATAGTGAAATACAATGCAGTAGATCTTCCGGTGAAGAAGTTATGCCAACTACACCTGGCATCCTTGTTTCGAATGATATCTCTTCCGTCGCCCTCAAAAAGGAGGATAATCGGAGTTCCTCTTCCCATATAGCTGCAGACATTAAAACACAATGGAGCGGGCCTTCTTCCAGTGGAAAAGTCATGCCTGAATCATTAGGACTTTTTAGTATGTTTGTAGCAGTACTAGTGTTTTGTTTAATAGTATTCTGCCATGCTTTTTGTGCTTCATTTTTAATATTTAAAAAATCGTCTTCTCAGAAGCTGACCAATACGCAGAAATCTAATACTGATGAAGCCCATAACTAGAATTGCCAAAGACAACGCTTTTTTTTTTTAACTGTGATAAAATGTATATAAATAAATTATGTTCTTAATAAATTATGTTATTATTTATTTAGAAAGTTATATACTTTCAGAGTCATAAAACTATCATTCTAAGTTATTAATTTTAAAACAATATAATTAATGTTAATGAAATAAACTATTTTATGGAAATAATTAAAATGTAACATTCCCCAGCATTATAATCCGTATGATATTGATGGCAGGAAATGAAAATATAAGAGAATGTCAAGTGCAACTTCGGCAAATAAATTAAGTAGGAATTAGCGTGTAGTAATTTCATGACGACTTGCACTTGAATTGATCTTCGATGAATACAATATATGAATACAGAGACGCTTCTAGTCTTAATTTATCGAATGAAATTTTAATTTTACTAAATCATCATTGCACATATACTTTTCTAACAATCTCTCATCTTATAATATAGAACAAAAGGTTTCATAATTTTGTATATTAGTCACAGTATCAGGATAACAGAAGCAGCTTTGGTTAAGTTTAGTCCCTTAATTTGTCAAATACTTTGAAAAATTTCTGGATAGTGTTAAAGGGAATTTTTATTTTTACCTGAATGAAAGAAAACTTTTTTCATGCAACTTGCGTTATTCTATAAGCTCGTGTTGTTCATCTGGAAATTAATTCCTAAGTGTGTGATGAATAAATTGTTGTAAAAATAACTCATTAATTCCCTTTTGTAGAGAATTAAAAAAGAAAAAAAAAAACTTTTTATTGTTAGGATCACTTTACAATATTTATATTTTATAAAACGCAATAATTAATATTTTATAAAACAAACTTGTTTTTCGATATAACATACTCAATTTTTACATTTTTTTTTTTCTACTAGAATTGTATTTGCGAAGAAATAAAAATATTATATTAATGAACCAATCACAAAAAAATAACGTAACATTTTAATACCCTGTTTTATTGGAACTCTATTTTGAAGAATTAATTATATTTTTAACTTTTATTGTAAGAAAACATAACCTGTTTTATTTTAGTGATATTCTCTATTAAATCAATCGAAAATCACTTTCTGTGCCAAAATTAGGTTGGAAGGTTAAAGTAAGTGCTCCAAGAATCCAAACTCTAATTATATAAAAAAAAAAAAAAAACAGAATCCCAGTTTTTCCACAAAACCAACCTGTTTTCTTCAACTTGCCCATTCCTATTATCAGCATTCCTATTATCATTGATCAAATATTTTTAAACTTTTGGTGTGGGGGCCCCAGAACATAACTCAAAGTTAACACAAAACTGTCATTTTCCTTATTTGTACTGCGATATACTATTGAACTTTTAGGTCATTAACTTTAATTTTTAAGACAAAAGACAATGTGAAAATTTTAAATAAGTAACAAACTTAAAGATATAATAAAATAATTTAAATAAATTAAATTACTTTCTCAATTTTAAACATTATTTATAGTCTGTCCACTACGCGTTGCTACTTGTTTGATCACTGTTGAGAAAACTCACTTCTATATTACAGCTTATTATAAGTATAAATAAGATTGAGAATAATATTTCGATTAAGAATTAATCGGAAGCGTGTACTTGTTTATTTTTAAGTAAATTATCAATTCTTGGCAAAATAGTCGACATCGCAGGACGAAGCTGGTTAAAAACTAAAATGTTGCCTTATACAAATATTTCCTAGAAAAAAGTAAATGAAAGTTTCCGGCAGTTTCGGAAATCATTGAAAATTGCGTCAAAGTGTTTTCGTTTTTCATTGTATTATTGTCTTGTCTTTGTCTATTTTCAAATTGTTTGAGTAAAAACATTCGGTAATTGTAAAGTTATTGTTATAAGTTTTAAAAAAAATCAAAATTGCAAAAATTTTTGATGACCCCTGCTGCTGGCCCTAGTGATCCAATTGGGGTCGCGACTCATAGTTTAAGAAATTCTGATCTAAACTATTGTTTGAATGAAGCCAAAAAAAAAAAAAAAAATGCTAGTATAATAATAGTTTATTAATATTACTGAATATTTGAAAATATACTTAGCTAATGTCTAATAAAGAGTCTGAAAACAGAGACAAAAATACGATTAAATTTTTCTCCAAGAATTTGTAATTTACCATTTTACTAAAAATAAGTATTTTTAGAAGTTCAAAAATTGTCAAACAAAATATCTATATTTAAAAAAAAAAACTTAAATGTTAACTTATTCATGATATATAACTTATTCAAGATACTTATTAACTTAATTAACTGCAGCAATTAACTTAAATGTTAACTTATTTTTTAATTATGACAAAGTATCGAAAATAAAATTTTATAAAAATAAGGCAATAATTAGTGTTTTAAAATGTGCTGAAGAATATAAAAAATATGTTCTATTCTTCCAAGAATATGTTCTAATTGATTTCGAATTAAATTGTGCAAGAAACTAGTCCCGCAGTGGACTGATTGTTAAGACACGGTTCCCAGCAGATCACCGAAGTCAAGCATCACTGGCTGCGGTCAATGTGCGGGTGGGTGACTACTTGGATCAGTATGCGTAGGGAGCGAGGGTGTGCATTATTGGTCCTCGTTAAACTGTTCTACCGTAAAGTGCTCGACATCGCGTACTGGTCGTCGGGCTACCGAAGCGGGGGTGCTACCCCGTCTGCAGAGGATCAAAATTGTGATGGCATGTCTACGGATCATCCTCAGGGATGTTTCCCAGACCGTCGTCAGTAGTCCATTGTGCAGCTCTAGTGCGACGTAAATGAACAACAACGTGCAAGAAACTAATTTACTTATTCGAATTCTAATATGAAACTACATATTTGTGAGGGGAAAAGTTACACTTGTAAAATATATTAAGATAATAAATAGAAATGCTGAATAATAGGAGATCAAAATGGGCTACAGGTGGCGTAGAGTAGAACTCTCTACCCATGGCAACGCTTCGCATATTTTCACCATTAGCAAGTGGAGAGTCATAGGAGAAGGAAATACGTTAGTTTCTGAATTGATTTTCAATTAGATTAAAAACTTTTAAGTTAGGAAACTATATTGAACTGTAAACCACATTGGACAAACAAGAAAAAGTCATGGAAATTTAAAAAAAAATATTCGTGATGCTTAAATACGGAAAATATTAAGAAACGAAGATATTAAGATACGAAGAGGAGAAAGAAGGGGTAAGGGTGAAACCATGGAACCGTTCTTCTCCCCATGGCGTATTTAAGTGCTGAAATCACGAATTATCTTTAAATTCAGAAATCTAATTCAATCCCAAAATTAAAGACATACAATTCGAACGTTCGAAATGCTTTTACGAGCAAATTGCTGGGGGGAAGACGTTCGTGATTTAGGAGGTTTTAAAGCGCAAGCTTACAGTTTTTAAATATGTCACAATGTGTGTCTTGTAAAAATGTGACCATCAGGCTCTTATTCTCCTCGACTGCGTAAATTTCATTGAGTGAAAATGGGTCTTAAAATATTCTATTCTATAACTAAAAAAGTTAGTAATCGTAATCGTATAATATTTGACGTACTATTAATCGAAATTTTAATCGTATTTAGTGTGAAATTGCTCTTATTTACTCCAGTATTTTCGAGTTTGGATTGTTTTAATTTTAATGTGGCATGTTATTTTCATCAAATTTTCTAAAAAAAAAGTAGTCATTAAACATGTGTATAGAATACAAATTTTATTGCACTTGCAATAATTGATGCTATGACTGAATATTTTAGGCTTACCTGGTTAATCTTTAACGGTAATTCATATTTTGTTATTCCATCCATAAATGCCAAATTCAGATAAAATTCCATATTAACATTCTCCTTAAGTAAATGTGGTAAAATTAATTTAATTATTTCACTCTACTCATTTGTTGATGAATCGAGTATTTATTGATGACTCATAAATTGCATTATGTCTGAAATTTGAGATTTCGAGCTAGTGACATTTTAAAAATAATTTCATCAAACTTCCAGTGAATGCATCCATATGTATTAAGATCATACGCAGATGTATGATTTAATGAATGAATGATTAAGACGCTAATGAAGACTTTCGGGTTACAAATTATTTACATGATGCTTCAAATTTGCAGATTGTTTATATATTAATTAGTTTAAAGAAAAAAGAATGGATGTAAAAATATGCATTTAGATCTTTGTAATGTAATTTTAAAACTACCTGAGTGGTAAATATGTTCAGGATTCTTTCTAGGTTTTATTTTTTCAGACCCATTTTTATGAAGAAAAAAAAAAAATTATTTTGTGAAAACTTATTAATTAATGGAAACATTCAGTTTTAGCAATTACTATATTTTATGCCTAATATCTGAAATATTTCAAAATAAGTCTATGCAGTAATTTGAAAAAATGCCTAAAAAAAACACCTACTCCTATATATTTTTTAGTGTCTTAAAAAATACTGACATTTTAATCCTTGCTTATTAATTAATGGATACATTCAGTTTGGATGTTGTCAAATTAAGATATTTAAAGAAAGTAGATGTCTATAAGATAACATTTATTCATGTACATCCAAAAATTTTGAATCAAAAGTCAAGTGAACAATGTAGGAAAAAGCTCTTCTGTAATTTGTCCACCTCTTATTTGTTTAATGAGCTTTTCATTGAGAAATACCCACTAAACACTGCCCAAACACAAGCATTTACATTTTGAGAACTCTGAATTTTTTAATTTCTTCCAATTAGTCTATAACCCAAGTGCTTGATAGATAAAAGACTAGATTTTTAAATTGCCAAAATATTAATCAAGATGACAAAATATGTGTGAATAGAAAACACAATGCTTGATTTTTAAAATCATGCAATTACAATTTGCGATATTAGATTTCAAGAACAAACAAAATACGAATCATGGTTTTGAATTTTTAAATTGAGTGAATAATAATCACAATGTATGATTTTTTTAATGCATAAATTTGATTAGTAAGTAATTTTAGAATAAATAGAATATTAAATAATTGGAATAACAATGGTTAATTTTTGAATCACATGATTATGAATTGAGGAATCTGATTTCCTTTAATTGAAATGTGTAGCAAATACAAAACATTACGTCTGATTTATAACTCGTTAATTTGAATCATGTTGGGTAATTTTAATTTGGAAGAATATGTATTATAGTACGATGCATAATGTTTAAATCGTGAAGTATCGTGATTAGAACTGAGCGATAAATTAAATCTATGTATCTCAAAATATATGTCTCAGAAATATGATTTTAAGAAATTATGAATTTAAAAAAAAAAAAAAATTCATAGTTTTTTTTTTAATCTTTTTATTTTCATTTTAAGAGATAGAATTTAATAGTGGTATTTCGTATAAGTAATTTATGCTTTCTTTTGAAATTTTTTTAATGCGCATAAGTATAATAATTTAATCAAATTTGAATTTTTTTAAACCAATAAATCTCCAGTCGTTTTTAATTATAAAAACATTGAAACAAAGCCTACATTTATTTAATTCATTTTTATTTTTGAGAAGATTAAGACAAAGTTTGAATAAATTTTTAAAAAAATTTGTCTATTAGTTAAAACATTGAATTTTTTTTAATTAAATTAAAAAGTTAAGCAATGTTTTGAGGCTTTTTAATAATATAGCAATACTGCTATTAAATTTAGTATTTTTTTAAAACTCTTTCAATACATGTACGTTTAATAATTTTTTAGGTATTCAGTATTTTCCAACCAATGAATCTTTTATTTTCTAAAAAGAAAATAATAATAAACAGATAAAACAAAACAAATAAAATTTTACATTTTTATGTATAGAATTTGACCATTACAATTGTATTGTTTTAAATAAATTAAATGTCTGAGGATGTTTCAAAACTGCATTTCTTCCAACAAATAATTTAAAAAATATTTAAGTGAAAATTTCTTTGGTTTGTTTTATACGTTCATTTTTATTTATTTTTATTTTTTTTAAATATTTTGCTACAGTTTTGTTATTTTTAAACTAACAAATCTTTAGTTGTTTTTAATGAAAAAAATAAAATATGTATGAATATGTATATGAATTTATGTTTGCTTTTACTTCAAGACATCGGTCTGAAGTCAGTCTATTTTTATTATTTTAATTGAAAAAATTAAGCAATGCTATTGGTGTTATAGAAGCATTTTTTTAGAATTAACATTTTCTTTTGACATAGATTTATTCCTTTTATTTGTTTTTGATTCATTTAAAGATTGCTATGTAAATAATTTATTTTGTTGATTTCAAAAGCTTTTTTTTAGTGTAGTAGTAGTAATGGGTAATTTTCAAATTCATATTACCTCTAGTAGTATCTAACCATCTAACCAACTAGTAATGGTACATAGGAGAAGTCAGTCTATCTTTATTATTTTAATTGAAAAAATTAAGCAATGCTATTGGTGTTATAGAAGCATTTTTTTAGAATTAACATTTTCTTTTGACGTAGATTTATTCCTTTTATTTGTTTTTGATTCATTTAAAGATTGCTATGTAAATAATTTATTTTGTTGATTTCAAAAGCTTTTTTTTAGTGTAGTAGTAGTAATGGGTAATTTTCAAATTTTCAGGTTAAGAATTGCTAGTTTCTAGCTCATTAAAGAAGATACTTTTGCTATATTTCCAGAAATAATGGTTTAGAGGTTACTAATATGAAGTTGTCTTTAATATATTCTGGTACTATATTTATGATTGCTATATTAATTTTATGGTGTAAAATTGCATAAAATTCTTATTAACATAATCAAATGCTATTATCGTATAGATTTTTATTTTATACTCAATGTACTGAATAAGTTTTGTATCTTTTTTCTTTATAGTTTTCCAGAAATTAAATACCTACTCTATCAATAAATCATTATATCAAACATCAATTTTAAAGTACAATTTCAAAATTCTTTAATAAAATTAAAAATAAAATGCATAATGCTTTTATAAATTTATGTATAAATTTTATTTCGATTTGTTTATTAATTATATTAACTGAAAACAATTAGAACATGAAGCTGGTGGTTGTTTTATTTTCAGCATAACATTTTGTTACAGATATTATGGCTTAATTTTAAATTTTTCTCAGTAATATATTACATATGTATGTATTTTTTTGAAAAAACACAATAATACTTGATAAATTTTAAAAAATTATGTGTTTAACCCACTGACGATTCTGCATGTAAAAAGTCTCATTTTAAACTGCAGTCTTCTCTGCATAGCAAAACTGGTTTTTCCATGTTAATGGATAGGGGAATAGTGTATAGGGGAGAAACATTCTCCCAATTTTGCCCATTTCCTTAACTGCCAGTGGGTTAAAATGTTTATTTAAAATATCAGACTCATTACTAATTAAACTCAATATTGAAAAAAAAAATTGTAAAATCCCAAAATCTAGTAAGATAACGATTTTTCTATGTATGGTATGTAAAGTAAATAAAATTAATAATCACTGCAAATTTCCAGACTGTTTATCAATGTACAATATATTCAATCTCATTTAAAAAGTAATTTTATAGTAGCAGTGTTTTCATTACAGGAAAAAAAAAAAAAAAAAAAAAGAGAGAATTTCTCACCTTTTCTCAAAAACAGGGTGAGATTTCAAAGAGTTAAGTGAGATTTCTAAAAACTAAAAAAACACGAATGGACTTGGAAAAAAATATTTCTCTAATTATAATACATTTTTAACATCAATTCTAATTTCTAAACCATTGAATATTTTTGCTGCATCATCACATGGAAAATGTTCTATATCTACTTTTTCATCAGCTATTCTCATTAGGTTGCTCAAATGCTCATCAGTCAAATCTGTTACAATATTTTGCTTTAATTCGGTTTTGGGTGCTAAATGACCTTAAAAAAGATGCTGACCTATCCTCTTCATCTGCTAGCATAGGCTTTTCAATTATTTCTGTTACAAAATAGTGAAGTTCGTTGAAGTTATTTCCATGTTCATACTTCTTGTTAGGTCTTCCAGAATAGTTTTCACAGACTTTAACTTTTACAAATTGCTATAAATTGTCGATGAGGGAGTTTGGTAATTCATTAACAGCTAAAAATTGAGCTAACTTTAAACAACTTATTATAAAGAACTCATTTTTTTTCTCAACACTTGTTGTAGCTGTTTTCGTGTCTCTTTCAAAATGGCAGAAGACTAAATTTTTTCCAAAATTCGAGAGATTCGCACATTTTAAAAATGATTAATAAAGTGTGCGAACGTTCTCACGTTAATCATTTTTTAATGCGAGAAAGAAAAAAATATAAGATATTTTCGCGCTGTAGTGAAAACACTGACTAGGCTGTATATTTTGTTATTCTAATGAAAAATTAATGTTTCATTAGGTGCATAGAACTTGGAGAGAATATTCATCATGAACTTGAATTATGTTATTGTGGTTACCGTTTTAGAAGGTACGTGTATCTATTTTTGTCTATTCTATCTATTTCTTAGAGCTTTGATAATTAAAAATTTGGATAACCTTTTAAGTTCTATCACCAATAATGACCATTCGCATTACGCTATTTGAATTAATTTTTATAATTTTTTTTATTTAATTTATTTTTATAAAAGAAGTAAAATTTTTTTTATTTTTCAACTACATTATTATATTAGAAAAAAAACTGAATTTTATAAATAATTTGTCCTAAATTATTTTATTATTCTTTCTACAAATATTTTTTTATAATTACAGGAAAAAATTTTCCTAACCGCCATGACAAATATTTGGTTGTTGATGCTAAATTCGATGGAGAAGTTATGTCGACTGATCCTGTAAACCATGTTATGCGTCCTTTTTTCAATACAGAATTGGGATGGGAAGTTGATAAAAAAGGTCTGCAGATGCATAGGCTTCAAAGGTCACCTATAAAATTACAATGGTATGCTGTGGATCTGGATTTAACCAAAAAAGAAACGATTGGTTACATGGTTCTTGATATACGCTTGGCGCAAGAGAAACTGGAGGTAATCTTCTATACATGTTTCATTAAATTGCAATAAAACTGAAAATAAAAATGACGGATAAATCCAAATTATTGAAGAATGTTAATTTGTATTTAATGGATGTTATATTGTGTTAACGTTGATCCTTTTTTATATGATGTTTACTCAATTACCACCGTGGAATTTTTTTATTTTTTTTTTATTTTTTAAATAAATAAGTGGATTAAAGAAAAAAATTTAAAGATGAAATAAAAATAAAATATTTTTCTAAAAGAAAATGACTATATTATATTATTAGAGTCAGGTTGCTAAAGTATGTTAATTTTTTCCTCCAAGTATAATGTTGAATTTGGAAATAGAAAATTGATTTATGTATAATATAAATGCTTAAAAAAGTGAGAGAAAAGTATTTTAAACCAGTACCAATATTCTGTTCTGTAACTACTCTTCTCTGTTTAAATATGAAAAGTTTTTGTGCAATGTGTCTGCTCAGTTTAACCACATAAAATTAATTAATTAGTATTTAAAATTAGTTTATTTAGAAAGAAAACTAATTACTCCAGAAATTTTTCTTCTGGTACTACAGTTTTGCCCTCAGAACGTAATTCAGTAGTTTTAGTTATGGTGTTATTAGATATACTTTTTATACTTTTCATAGGTATACTTTTTATTTTTTTTAAGGCTTGATGCTTAATGATCAGACCCATGTTTTATTTAATTTTAAAATGAAAATTTTGTGACTTAATTAAAAAAAAATTTTCTAAAAGAAAATGACTATATTATATTATGAGAGTCAGGTTGCTAAAGTATGTTAATTTTTTCCTCCAAGTATAATGTTGAATTTGGAAATAGAAAATTGATTTATGTATAATATAAATGCTTAAAAAAGTGAGAGAAAAGTATTTTAAACCAGTACCAATATTCTGTTCTGTAACTACTCTTCTCTGTTTAAATATGAAAAGTTTTTGTGCAATGTGTCTGCTCACTTTAACCACATAAAATTAATTAATTAGTATTTAAAATTAGTTTATTTAGAAAGAAAACTAATTACTCCAGAAATTTTTCTTCTGGTACTACAGTTTTGCCCTCAGAACGTAATTCAGTAGTTTTAGTTATGGTGTTATTAGATATACTTTTTATACTTTTCATAGGTATACTTTTTATTTTTTTTAAGGCTTGATGCTTAATGATCAGACCCATGTTTTATTTAATTTTAAAATGAAAATTTTGTGACTTAATTAAAAAAAATTGCTTGTGTCTTTAGTTTTATTAAAATTTAATAAGTTTTGTGGTAAAAATTTGCAATTTCTGGAAAATATGCATATCTTTTTCATCTTAAATATGTTTCATGCTCTTAGATTAAGCAGTGAAATATTTTTTTAGACACCCAAGTGGTATCCTTTACTCAATTCTAAATATCAGAAAGAGAAACCTGAAGTTATGATGTCTTTATCTCTTGAAAAGTCTGTTGAAGAACCTCAAACTCCATCATCAACCCACAGTTATAGGAGAAATTCCTTGAATCAAGACAGAAATGTCTTCAAAAAACAGAGTATAAGTTCTAGACCATCTCCAAGGCAACCTCCTACCAAAATACCTATTAATGTACCAAGCTCTAATTCCCATTTAGAGCCAGTACTTCTTGCTCAAGCTGGATTTTATCAAATTGGACCCTCTCAGTTGTGCAATGAAAAGTTTACTTTCTCCATTACTTTATCGTTTGCAGCAAATTTAAATAAGGTAAATCTTGTGCTTATTTTTAATTATTTTTGTTGATCAGAATTAAAGTTTTAAATAGATCAGTGTTTGAAATGGTTGCTACTCTTTGGACTAAGTCCAGGCTTTCTTGGATGAATAATTTATGTAGGTATATCTTGAGTAATGTTTATTTTTACAATACACAGATAATATTTATGTGACATTTTTTTAAAATTACAAATGCATAATAATTAAAACAACCTGCTTGTGAATCTGCCTGAATAAATTTAAAGTTTACAATAACGTACCTGCCAACTTGTAATCTCTCTGAAGATGATTTACCCCAGTGGTAATTAGGTTAAAAGTAAATTACACTTATAGGCGAAAATATACTTTGTCTTTAGTATAAGCAACCCTCTAAAAAGAGATTATTATACATTTATATATGTGTAGAATTTATTTAAATATAGTGGTGGTTAAAATCATTGTGAATTAAATTTATAAATGCAAAGAATGAATAGCAACCATACATTTTACTACCAGTTTAAACAAAAAAATAATATTTTAAGCAGAATGTGTAAAAGTTTGCAGGTATGCAATGATTAAAAATTTTTTAGTAAGATTAAAGTATAAATTTTTACATGGTGTTTGTCAGGATAGTATTTTTGAAATTTGAGGATTATAAATGTAAGACCAATAACAGAAATGTCTTATTAAAAAAAAAAAAAAGAAAAAAAGAATTGTTTAAAATATTGGAAAAGATCAAATGTAATTTTAATTTTTGAATAAATGTAATGTTGTGCATGTAAATGTAACGATAATGTAATTAAGTATCATTAATGAATCCTAGTTTTCTGCTTCGAAACTTTTTTTATTAATAGAACTGTTTTATTATGTTTTTAGTATTGTAGCTGTCGAAATATATTCATTCCTTAAAAAAAAAAACTTTTTTTTCTTCTTTTTTTCATTTTATTGCTTAAATTATAATTGTCTTAATTCTTTTCAGCTCTCCCCACCTGCCATGTTAAAATCTTCCAAAGGATTCTTTTTTTATTATTCTTTGTTTGACAATGATGTTACAACAGAGAAGTTTTCTAGTCTCAATGAACCAGAATTTCTTGCTGAACGAGCAACTGTTCAAATATCTAGTTCATCAGAACTTTTATCACAATATTTTGAGCAGCACCCAAGTTTAGAAGTAAATATATTTTTGGATTTGTTGATAACGAACATAATTAATTTAATAAAGTTGAATATTTTATTGTTTCCGTTTCGTGATCTGTCACGGCAACTACAATTGCAAAGGCGCCAAATTCATTTTAAACAGGGAAAATTTAGAAGAAGAAGAAAAGAAAAAAAGCATGTGGAGGTTTACCTGGGAATGGCTACAAGTTAACCTTTGAGTTGCTCCCTTTCTTTGATACTTTTTAGTTTCTCTCGGGCCGCTGCCCTGAAGATGTAAAGATTTGGTGATTATTCTTCCACGGGTCAAGATATGGAAATCTTGTTTTATTTATTATTTTTTTATTATGAGCTTCCTTGAGACGTGTGAAAGTCAGTGTTTTTTAAATCTGAAACTTTATAACTTTGTGATAAGTGCTTAATGGTTTTTCCTTAAAAAAATAAAAATAAAAAGTGAATTAGTTTAAGTTTTTTGTATATAAATGTTCTTGAGTCTTTATATTGAGAAGAGTAGAAACTTTTTTCCATAAAAAATGTTTATAAATTTCTAATTGTTAATAAAATAAAAACCATTTTTTTTTCTTATATACTTACAAAATCATTAATAGCATAATCAATCTATAAAGTCATAATTAACTTACTTTTAAAGAAACCATTTGAATTCTGGATTATTTTTGAAATCTGCATATCATTTTTATTCTTTGTAATGTTGCAATTTTTCCTTTTTATTCCTGAATTTTTATATTTGACCTTGTAATAAATTTTAATGTATTTTAATATTCTCTCATGTGCTTTTAAGTTGTCTATTTCTTTACTAAAACTTCTGAACCTGGAAAAAAATGTTAATTTTTCCTGTAAATATTTTTTTATTTTATTTATTAACTAAATTATTCTTCACTGAAGCATAAATCTGCTTTTCAGACAAATGCTGTGAAATATTAGGATCAAATACTTATCAGAATAATCTTAATTTTTCTTTGTGCTAACTTCTATGTGCATTTTTGCTAATTTTTTCTTGTGCATCTATTTTTAGTGTGCCAACAAAATTATGATTAATGTAGATTAAAAATTTGCTATATTCCGATTATTAATAAGAAATATTATTCCTTAAAAATCTGCATTCTAATTTTTTTCTTTTTAAGTGAAACAAATTCATTTTCTATCAATTACTACTTTTTCTATTATCTATCAAGCAGTATTAATTATGATAAAATTATTTGCTTTCATGACATGAAATTTTAATTGAAGCATAATGTGTGTTGAATTTGAGAAATTTTTTTTTGTAACCTATGCTCTTAATTATTTGATGTTAAAGAGAAAGCAATACAGATAGAGGAAATTAAAAAGTTACAATTCTACTTTTTTTGTTATTTTTAACAAATTTAAATTTAGCCCATTGAACATTTTTTTAAATCTTGTAAAATAAATTAGGTTATTTTGGTATATGAGCCACTAAAAAAGTTTAATTTTCATTAATATTTAATTGTAAACCATATTGCTAAGTAAGAATTACTTGCATATGATTATTGTGTTAATATTTGTGTAATTTTTCATAGGTCACTCTTTGTTGTGGTGATATTTCTTTAGGTTCTGGGCAAATTCCTTTGGGTCTTCTCTCTACCGTTAAAGATAGAGATAAAGATGAAGAACCACTTTGTATCGAAGGTAGTGTTCGGGTGAGGAAATATTTTTAGTAACAAAGCTTTTTTACTTTATTAACTCGTACTAGTTTTCACAATGAATGTGAAGTATTTTTTTCCTTAATTTATTAATTTTTCAAGTATTTTTTAGAATGTTTTTTATATCCTTTTTCAGATCAATCCATTGGAAAACACATCTCGAGTCGGAGGCGATGATCTTTCACCATTTATTAGGGTTTCAGTTGTCTTGCAATCTATTAAAGTAATTTAGTAATTTTTTATGTTCTTTTAAATTTTGAGGGTTAGTTTTTATGCATAAAATGATTAAGTTTATTTAATGTGTTTATGTTTAGTAAAAGCATGCGATTCTGTCTAAAATGAGCACTTTTTTATTATTTATTTTTTTTCATCTTGCTTTTAGAGGTATTGAAAGATAACCACTAACTTTTTTCCATTGTATATTTTTAAAAATGCATGAAAACTAAACAAATTAAACTTAAAACCTGTAATATAAACATTGATGTCAACTGCTAGTATTTAAGATTGTTCAAGTTTACTAGGGGATTGTTCATTCATCAATATTTTGTTAAGCTCTAAAAGTTGACAAACTGAAATGGTTAGTTTTGCTATCTAAGTATTTTTTGTTTATAATAATTATTTCTATGTAGTAATTAAATCTTATTTGTGATAAACCTAATTACTAACAGTCCCTTTTTTTTAAGATAATTTAAACATTTTTCAAATGTTATATTTATTAGTAACATAATGATTAAAGAACTATTATTTGCTGTAAATCATTAGATTAATTTTGATGTGTTTAATCTCATAAGGTAGCGTTTTAACAAATATATTCTTAATTAATGCTATAAATGAAATGGGCTTCTGCATTATTTTTCAAAAGTGTTCTTTTACCTTTTTTTTGTAATTGCAGGCTTGTTATTGTTTTCTAGCTCTTTAGTTATTAAATTATTATACTAATGAAAGTAATTTCTGATTCATTTATAAATTCACATGTGTATTATTTATCGTTGCATTCTATTTCCATACTGTCTGAGTTCCCCCCCCCCCTTATTTGTTAGAATAATGTGTGTTAGATAATGTACCATTAATTTTTTTTTTAAAGTTATTTATACATATTAATAGCATTTCTAAAAGTTTATTTCTGTGTTATAATTAAAATATTTGAAACCTTATGTTTTATGGAAATAAATAATATTATGATAGATTAGGATAATGTAATCTTTTTTATTAGTTTGATAGATCATTACTTTTGCTGTTCTGAAGCTTTTTAATTTAATAAGTATTCATTTAAAAAATAGCGAAAATGCTACAAAAGATAGGAAATTACTGTATTATGGTTTTAACAATTTATAGTGCAATATTCTTTTTGGTGAATTTTCTTTTTTTCCCCTTTTATCATAATATGCAGTTTTTTCCTGTTATTTATCTATGAGGAGCTGCATGATGCACATTGATTTAATTTTGTACAAACTTATTTTATGACTATTTTTTTTTTTTTTTTCAAATTGTAAAATTTTGAATATTCATTTCGGTTATAATTGTTTTCATTGTGTTTATTTGTTTTGTTTTTTTAGTATAATAATATTAGCATAACTATGTTTTTCTTGCTCAATATCTGAAGTTGAAGCAAAGAACGTTGTATTAAAACAGATATAAAATATGCCCTCATCTCGAGTGTCCGATTGATTTTAATTAAATAAAATTTTATTCTACACTTGCTTAAGTGTGTGATAGTTACATAGACTGTTTTCTGGCCTCTATATGTGAATTTACAGACATTCTCGATATTATGTATCTTGGTGTGTAAGTTGTTTAATATAAATGAACAATATAAATGTTTTTGTTATAATTATTTTCTCTTTCATCAGAAGGAAAGATATGCTCATCCACACAAACAAGATAAAATTTCTGCAGTTGATAGTTCTGTGTCACGAGAAAAAACTCAAGTACAGTCCCTTTTTAAAGTCAGCAATCCACATGAAAATTCCAGTTTTGTTCAGAAAACGTTTTGTCCCAAAATTGACGAAGTCCAAACGAATCACAATAATATGAGTGATAGTAAGAATGTTTCTTTTATTTTTAAAATTATATCTTGGTTATGTTATTCAGGTTTGCTTATTTATATTACAGTGAAACCTCACATTACGGCCACTCCTACAAAACAGACACCTCTCATAATGACATATTTTTAATTCTCGAGAAATCTTCAATGAGGAAATAATTATGTACTCTTTCTGTGAAGCGGACACTCCCATAACTGAGCATGGACCATTATTTATACCTCAAAGCATTATTTTCTATCTCCTAGCTTATTTGTAACTAAAAATATTGTCAAGCTATTTTATTATTTAAAAATCAATCATTCTTCTGTCACCTTTCTTTATCTTAGCAAAGAAAGGAGAAAAAATGATACTGCTCACATAAAATATTTGACTGTGGCATCTTTCGATTATTTTATTTGAATGACACAGGTTAAGGAACCCGTTAAGTGGAAATGACGCATTAATGCTCTTGCTCCTTCTTCTCCACTGAAAATTCCTATTTTCTTCTAATAAATTTAACACCTATTTTTAACACAGAGTTATAAAGAAAAAAGAGAGATATATCTAGTCAGATAGGTGCTCATATAAGTCAAGCATTTATTCAGACACTTGACAGATGATCAGTTGTCAATGTAACAATTTCATTGGGCCTGATGCCTTACAGAGACGTGTTACTTCTGTTTTTCTTTCTGTTCTTTCTATTTTTTCCTGTTTTTCATGAGAGGTTAATCTTCAAAGAGGTTTTGCCATATTTCCTGTCAAGTGAGGAAGAGTAAACTTTATAATTGAAGCCATTGTGGAATTGACATAGCATTAAAAGCATCTATTCAGTGTTACTAACTTCAATGTATGTGTAAATGGGAAAAAGTATTAATTTCTTTGTAGTTGCATCTGGAATCATCTGTATATATAAAATTTTTAAATCTATTCTTTTTGTATTTAAAAAAATATTAAACATCAATGAAAATAATTATTGTAATATTACTTCATTATTTATTATCATTGCAATTATTTCTAAGAACAATTTATGGTGTTAAACTTCATTATTACTGTTCCCATTTCATAAATGAGGGGTGATTGTATTCCAGGTTTTTTGTATTATCCTTCAGATTTTAAAAATTAGGAGCAAGGCATATGATTTTTCAGGGTGGCCACCCACCTGGAAAACCTGGAATTATCAGGGAATTTTTTTATACTGGGAAAAACCTGGAAAAGTCAGGGAAATTTGGATTAAAACCTGGAAAAATCAGGGAATTTCTAAGAAAAGCTGGAATTTTTCTCTTAATTTAAATTATTTTACCATCCGTTATATCCACTTTTATTTAAACGTAAATTTATCGTAAAAAAGTTTAAATATCATCAACACAGCAATACTTTTCTTGCATTAAAATTCTCTTTATTATTACCCTGCTAAACTAGAATGCCATTTCAAACTCTTTTATGTTGGTAAATTAATGGAGAAGTCTTTGACCTCTTTGGAGATTATGAGACTATGCAGTTTAAGAAAGGCAAAAATGTGGAAGAAAGGATTAGGATATTTGCTTCTGTTTATAAAAGTAGTTTTTTAAAAAAATATAAAAGATCTAAATTAAAGTAATTTTCAGTCATTATAATGGTTATCATTATCTTAAATTTCTATCCAATTTGAGAAATTTACGTCTGACACTGAAGTAAAAAATTTCAAATTAATTATGTATCATATTTCACCAACAACTGCACAGAATTTTTTTTTGGAAATGTCAGCTTCAAAGTTCAGTCAAGTTTACATTTAAATTACAAACAAATTCACTGAGTTCATACAATTTGTAAATTAGTAATCATTTTTTGCTTTCGCGCGATTCACATCTGACAGCAACAATTTAATCCATTTAATTTGAACTTATAATAATCAGTTTTTATAAAATAAATTGTTTTTTGATAGATTATGATATACTAAATATTTAATATAAAAATTTGATGATTATAAACTTTTGTTTTATAAGATAGTTTTTCTAAGACATTAATGTTCATTTTTTTCCGACACCATGGAATTGCCTAGATGTAAAAACAAAACTAATTAACTCAACTAAACTAGGAAACTATGTTAGATTGGAATTCTTAATATATTCAAATTTCCATTAACAAAGAAAAAAAAAAGAATAAAATTTAAAGAATTTATCTAGTTTTTTTTTCTATAGAATATGCAACAAGAAATTGAAAACTTTTCCTTTAGAAATACTGAATATGTCTTAAAATAATAGTGCTAATTTGAAACAAACAACATTATTTGAACATTTGACTTATGATATTGGTTTAAAAAAAATTATTTCAATGAATTTTATAAAGAGCACTGTTTGGATAATATTCAGTATAAAATGACTCTGTATTGAATTGTAAATAAATATAAAAATTTATTGGTTTCTAATCACCTGGAATTATTTTCTTTCACTTAATAAAAATATATTAAACAGTACTTATCCAGGGCTATTTTGGGTCATTGCTATTAGGTACATTTTGTGCAAAAACTATTTAACACTTAATTTTTTTTTATTCATTAAAAGCATAACAAATTGTTTCCTCCACATCTATTTAAGATGATATATTAAAGAAATAACATTTTAAAGGAAATACTACACTATTATATTGACTAATACACTAATATTGACACTTTTCTTGTACTTATACTACACTTTAGCAGAAGAAAAAAAACATGCCGACCTGGAAATTTTAAGATTTTTACTGGAAAACCTGGAAAAATCAGGGAAATTTGAAACCTGATTTGAGTGGCCACCCTGTTTTTCTGGGAATATAGCGGAATTCCGCATTTCTTATTCACATGAGTTTAAAATCCAACATTGCGATTTTTGCAAGAACTGAAATTTTTCTTAAATTAATTACTATAAAGGTGGGATATTCCTCATTAGTAAGTAATTTAATTATAAATTTTGTTTCAAAAAATTATGCCAAATACGAAAGTTTTTTTTTCCTCAATGCCCACCTGATTGACACTTGTCATTCAGGTATCAGAAAGGCAACTTTGTTGGCCATTCGTTCAGGGGCACCATATTAGGTGGGGCAACCTTGCTCCTCCAGAAATAAGGGCAGTTAGTACAGAAAATGAAATAATATCCATGCTTTGTCCAGGACCTTTCTGATGTGAGGTCAGCTTCCTGACCATTATGTAGTCCAGTCAGCATATGCGAAAAATGTATACCTAATAAATGGACAATTATCGTAAGAGGACCATTTTTTCTGTCCTGAGAGTGTCTGCTTAACTGAGGTTTCTGTATTTGTTTCTTTTTTTTTTCTAATATTTTTTTCTATTTTAAAATTTGCTTGAAAAAAAAAAATTTGCATTTTAATCTAATTTTTGTTATTGTATACTCTAATAATACTTTATCATATTTTCGGACGTATATTTTTTTCAACTTCATATATTAAAAACTGCAAATTTATTTTATTTTGGTTGTAGTATTTTTTCACGCATTATTTTAAATATATCTTTAATATTTTATTACCTATATAATCTGTGCTAGTAAAATCGATCTGGCTTGGGCAAAATATAAAAATAATTATCTTGATAAATTATTTTAACAAATATTTCAGAACTCAGCAGCAACCCTTAAGAAGCTTCTTATATTAGGAATTAGTATTGCATTAAATAAAAATATTATTATGATTATTTTATCATGTTATAAAGATATATACAAAATATTAGAATTTCCTTGGGATGATATTAAATAATTCTGAATTTGCTCATAAATTATAGAACATGTAAATAAACTTCTTTAGTAAAATATTATTTTTTGGTATGAAAAGCATTAATGTTGTATTATTGAACCTATTTTTCTATTGAACTATTTGTTAAATCTATTAATGAACTATGTTGGTAAAATTAATGTGTATTGCAGATTCATATGGATTGAGGAGCAGAAATGCTAGCTTAATTAATGGTTCAAATCCTGGTTCATGTAACCACTCCTCTGACAATAGCCCACCTGAAGTTAGAGATAATATTTTAAATAGTCCACCCAATTCTTTACCTATTAAGGATGACAGCAATGCTCGTCATTTTTCATTTTCATTGGATCTATCAAATTTTCAAGCTACAAGATTAGCTCATCCAATCAATCTTTTTATTAGGTGGGTAATATTTCAAATGTTATATTAATGTTATACTGAAAGAAAAATATCAATATAAATAGAAAAATAGTGTTTTTGTTCATAATTTTAAGAGTTAATATGTATGTTAAAAACATGTCTTGTAAAATATCATTGTTTAACATCGGTTTTTAACAATTTTCATTATAGAATGATAAAAGTCCATTATACATTCATTATTTTTCTTAATAGTGTAAAATCCACTTGACCAGAAGTTTTTAAACTTTTTCTTATTCATATTAAAAAATAATAATTATTTTTTAATGTTCAGCTAAGCTATGAAGATGAAATGGAATCATATTGGCTCATATTGCAATCTTTGCATTACTTTCGTGTCATTGTAAATACTGATGAAAATATTGTGTTACTTATCAATTTTGATTATAATATACATTAGTTGAAATAAATATTGCAAGTAACACTTCACAAGACATGATACTTATTAATAGGACCTTTCATTAAATTTTTGTTCTTTGTTCCATAGCAGAAATTATTTTATATTTTAGAGTTCTTATTTTATTTTCTGCTTTATATTGGCTCAATGTATTTTCATTAAGTAATTTATAACTTTACAGCATATTTAAATTGATTCTGTGTTTATTAGGTACTCGTATCCATTTTTTGGTACAACTTCATCAATGATAACTCATCCCGATGTTGAAGTTCATCCAAAACGGGAAGTCAGTATCCCACATGGGTACTGTTCTTTTAATTTTGCCACCACATTTTCTATGCTGAAGTCTACATTTTGGGAGTAAGTATTAAAGGTATTGGATCATAAATTAGAAACTGTTAGTGTGTTGCTTGTTTTGTAGTTCTTAACTATTTTTTATTTATTTATTGATAATTTTTAACGTATGTTTTCTGAAGTTTTCATTCCATATAAAGTATTTTCCAATTTCCTAATCTTTTTATCATCTGATAAGTACATTATGATTAAATTTTCACTTTAGCAAGTCATAGTTTCTTCCCAAATAAAAGAATTAGCTCTGGATGTCTATAGTAGAGTCAGATAAATTGTTTGTACGAAGAAATTCAATGACATGAAATAGTGTAGGTAAAAGAAAATAAAAAACATAAGTCAAAGTGGATATATATATATAATATTTTACTTCACTGTAATCATAGGTAAAGCCTTTTTAAATTATTTTTAGCTGCAGGGATCACAGTCGATAACATGAGATTCACAGATCTAACATAGTTTGTATTGCATCATTCAATCAACTTGCCTAAAATATGTTTTATTAATTATCTTTGGTGCATTATAGCTGATTCCAGATACTTTATTTAATGCAAAAAAAATTGTAATTTCGCTATGCCATTGCTTAAAAACATAATGACATATATTGCAACAGAGGTTTTTAAATTGTATAGTGATAGTTTTTGAAGTTGCAACTTCCTCATAGCAATAATGTTTTTGATGTTGTTTACAAAGGGGTTTTATTAAAAATTAGTATACTGGATAAAAAAGTGGTATTGGATATATAAGTGATAGCTGATATTCTTGAAAGATGCTCTTTCTTCAAAGAGTTTTGTAACCACTGTATTGTCATAGGTAGGTATTCTTTTATTTTTTATTAAAGAACCTCTCTGTTTAGAATGATAAAACATGACCAAATAATGATTAATATAAATACATCAGTATTTTACAAATGTCTCAATTTATCTCCATACATGTTTTTATGAACGTTGATTCATCAATTGGTATATTCTTTCATTATAATTGGGCTGCAAAACGTATACAATTATATATCTATAACTTTATGTATTTGACTAGTGATTGGTTAAATATGTCTAATTGCGCTAGAGCCAGAAACATTTATACTGTGCTAAACTTCAACAGTGTTACTTTATCAAGGTAACATAATCTAAAGAAAAAATAGAGGGAAAAAAAAAAAGGAAATTAAGTATAAAAAGGAAAATCATTAAGGTGAATCTTAATAATTTCATTCTTAAATTTTCCCCTGCTCTTCTATTTATTTTAATTCACCATTTCTGAACCTTATAGAGATTTTGTCTTTGGATATGTATTTTTAGTTTCTTTTTAAATTTTAAAAATAATATATCCATTATTGTGTATATGTTTTGTTATATAAATTTTTTTGCATTATTTTCTAAGTTTTTCATCAATTATATATAAAATCATCCTAGAGTTTTATTTTTGAAAATATTTTAAAAAATAATCTAAATGTAACTAATTTATTGTTGCATTCTTTATTGTTGCATTGTTCATTTATTGAATTAATAGACAAAACAATTGTTAAAAATCTTATAATAAATAGTTCTAATTGATCCCTGTCCATTTTAGGACTCCTCTTATTTTGGAAATTCTGCACAGGAAAAAGGATGGTCAAGAGCAACTTGTAGGAACTGCTAGAATAAATTTGTTTCAAGTGTTAGATGCGCCATCTCTTAGTCATGTGGTAAGTATGTATAAAAATGCAAAATAAGTTTATAAAAGCAAATAAAATGGTTTTGTCTAGCAATGAATGTGTAATAGTCTTTTATACCTTCGAAATTTAATTTATTGTATTAGTTTAAAAACTTTGCTTTGTCTTAAAATGAAAAAAATATTTTCAGGTTGATAAGAAACATGGTAAACGTCAAATGAACACATGCAAAGTTATGGTTATGTCTCCTGAAGGGTATTATATATATATTTTATAGTTCTTGAATCAATTATGTTGTTTTTAAATGAATAATAGTTTGTAGCTCTTTGTTGTGAGTACCATCACCAGTTTAATATACATTACTTCTATTTGTTGTTTAAAACTTTTTTTTTATTTACTGTAAAAACAATTATTTAAATGTAAGTGCATAATATATTTTGTACATTTTTGCAGGTATGAAATAGGGGAAATATTTGCTTCCTTGTCATTGATTGATTTTGGGCCTACATCTGTTCTGTGTGATCATCATTCCAGTAAATCCAGTTTACCCTGCTATAATGAGGTAATTTTTTTTAAATTTTTTTTTTTGTATTCACTTTGTTTTTAAAGTTCATGGCACTATAGCCCTGTGCAAGCCAAGGTTATCCCTACAAGCTTTTTACAACAGTCTGCCAGATGCTTGTTTTAGTAACTTTTAATGGTGCAACATCAACATTCTCAGCATCATCCAGCTATCTGCGTGGAGGTCTTCCCCATTTTCTAGTGCCACTTAGCTTGGTAAAGAATAGCAGCTAACTTAATTTATCCTCTGATCCGAAGAAGTTCACAATACTTGGTTTTGATGACATCATTAATAATGGGAAAAAGAAAAAAAAAAACAGTTTTAAGTAGTTTGTTTCTGTGCTAATGTATTACTGTTGTCACATCTTTTATTGATATTTCTGTTACTATATTGAAAATCTTATGAGTGCTTTAATATAATAGTGTTACTTATAAGATATTTTTAATGTGAATTTCTCTGTTCATGTAATGTTTCAAATTTAAAACAGAAAGGTTATTATGAATATATGGATTGATGTTATTATTGCATTTTTTTGTTTGTTTTTAATTGATTTATTGAAAAAATTCAACATCAAAGATGTAAAGGATGTGCCTTTTTAAAAGCTGAAACAAAAACAACAGTATATTATAAAGAGACTTTACAGTTGAAGAACAGCAATATGACCTGGTCTATTAGAATGTAATCTATGTTAGTGTCAGCTAATCTTGGCAATTATGTATATTTTTTAAGAATACTATCAAAGTTGGCTATATTTGTTTTCAAATATATCTGTTCTAATATTATTGTTATTTTATTTTTAAGGTTCGTAGTGCGATACCCAGTTTTACTCTTCCTATAATGAGACAAAATGGTTTGACTCAAGATGAGTTACTACAGGCTGCATTAGAAGTAGAGCTTTGGCAAGAGCGCCAAAGAGAAATTTTCCGTGTTCAGGTAAAAGTGTTGAAAGTTTATATTGTATTTATATAAATTTATATATATACATATCTATCTATATTTGTTACTACTGAAGTGCAGAAATCAATTAATCTGCAGATTAGATATTGTTCAAATTATTGGATTTCAAGCTTTATTGGTAACGCTTATATACTTTAGTGGTAACATACATATGCATTCCAGACTTTTTGTGAAAAGTCCGATTAGAAAACTCCTCCCATGATTTTTTTTTTTTTTTGAATTTTTTAAAATGCAAATCTAACTTTAAAAAAAAAAAAAAAAAAAAAAAAAAACCTTTGGTTGGTTTAAAATCTATTCATAATTTTGTCTTTCAAAGAGTTAAGTTTTAATTTACAAATTAGAGTTGTTATTATTAGTTTTTTTGATGAAACTGTGTATGAAATAAAAATTTTGTAATTGGTCTCTTTTTAACTATAAACTTTTTGTAGAGAGTTCTTTTTCATGATTAAAAGTTTTTGAAGGGTCCGTTAACAGACTGAAATTACTCCCAAATTACCCCCTGATGTATATACAGTCAAACTCGGATAAGGCAAGGGGCCTCTGCGAAACTTCGAATTGTCCGAAAAATGTTAGTTTTATGTCTTAAAATAATCACTGGTAACAGAAATTGCGAAACAAAGATTGTTTATTAATTTTAAATTAAAACGCCACAATTTTTGAAAATATTTAGCTATATCAGATTGCTTTAAAGAACTTACTTTATTCTTTCTAACAAAATATTCCAGAATATTTATAGCTCTAAACACAGTTTCACTTACGTTAGAGTGTCCTTCTGCATAGCGTCGATATTCTGATAAATGAACGACTGCCTCACTTGAAGTTGGAATTGGCCTCTGTTCTTCTACCTCATCTTCAATATCTTCTTCGTCTTCTGCTGTAATATTCTTATTGTTTAGAACTTTAGATAGAATATCTGTATCCGATAACTCTCCACAAATGTCTATGTTTTCATCTATACTGATGTAATTATCGAACGGAATGTTGTCTTCCCATGCAACTGGGGGAGGTAAATTTTCTTCATCGTAAAGATCGCTAGGGACAGTGTTCCTGATGAATCCTGCCTTCCTAAAACAATTTGCTATTGTTTTTTGGCTGACTTTGGACCATGCATTTAAACACATTCATAAAGCATCGAGGAGAGTAATGGGAAGCTTTTGGGAAGATTCAGTAAGGAGGTGTTAAACGACTTGACATCTGTAGAAATGCTTCAGATTTTTAATGATGCCTTGATCCATTGGTTGCACCACTGATGTCATGTTTGGCGGGGGGAAAACAACCGTGATATTTTCCATCGTGATCGATTCATGAGCAGTGCAGTTATCAATAAACATGATGATATTTCTGTTTTTTCTTGGGTATGTGCGATTGAGATCTAGTAGCCATTCTTCAAAAATATTCGCCGTCATCCATGCTTTTGTGTTAGAATGGTGTTTTATAGGCTTTGATTTACATTTTTAAAACACCTCGGATTTCTTGATTTTCCAATCATCAGTAATGGTGTGGGTGGTCTAGGTCCAATTCCTCTTTATTCCTGTTCTGTTTGAGCAGATAAGACTATTCTCCCTCCCCCTTGTCATCAATGAAAAATTTTCCATAATAGCTAAAAATAACCAGAATACTTTTCAAAAATAACTGGATTTAAACTAGATTTTGTCATTTTTGAAAGGGCAAAAACTTCGAATTAAAGAAGTTGGATTTCGAAATAACCAAGATTTTTTAGCATTATATACATGTGTCTAGGGAAGGAGAAAAGCTTCGAATTATACACGAATTCAAATTAAAGACGCTCGAATTATCCAAGTTTGACTGTATAAATATAAAAAGTATTATATTTCTTTTATTGATCTAAAAAATTAGGCAAAATAAAAACAAAAAACACATTCAGTTTGTTAATATATAGTGTGTTCATTACGTATTAAAATTAGACTTTCTAGGTGATATGAAAGGGTAGAAACTAGTTACAACAGTTAATTAATATGTGCAGAAATTTTTTTAATTGAGATTTTGTGTTCGCTGAAAGTTTTTTATTTTATATAAGTCTGGTGATGAGAAATAGAATGTATGTCAGAGGTTTAAAGGAAAAGATACAACTGAAAGTAAAATTGATGAAAAAGATAATTCAGCATAAAGATAATGATTATTATTATTATAATTTTTTTTTGCTCTGTTTTATTTACATGATTCCTAATTGAATTATAAAGATGACTGCATGACAACTCTTTAGGATTACGTTGTTTTCTTGAATGAAAAAAAAGTCTCAGGTGTTTACATGAAAAGCTCCAGTTAGGATTCATTTATCAACCTAATTTGACCTTTATTTGTAATTCATTTTTACTATTATCTTCCCCTTTGAAATAGTATATTACTTCAGGGGTGTTTGTGACCCGGGGAAACCCCGGAATTCCGGGGATTTTGAACTTCGATACCCGGAAATTCCGGGGATCATAGTTCAAAAGGAAGTAGGAATAGTAATGAATTATTTATTTTGATCTGGGTAATTTTGTTTGCTTTGAAGGCAGAAACGCAAGGTCAGTGTGTGTGGTGAAAACTTTTCCTTTCTTTCTCTAAAGGCAGTGATAATGCGTGAAAAGGGGGAAAAAAACTTCTTTTTTGTTCTTTCCTTATTGCGAGTTATGACTCATTCCCCCGGTTTCTTTTCTGGATTCTTTTCGGCAAGTAGGCGCGGCAGAAAAAAAAGGGAGAGACTTCGTTCGACCAGATGTGCGATCACGTGAGTCTGGGTTCAAAGGTCTTATCTCTCCTGGCGTGGCGCCAATAAGTAGAGAAGGGGGATTTTTCGCCGTATTAGCTATTTGTCATTGATCGCTTCGCAACTTTTTTTTCTCCGCTGTGTAAAATTTTCGTTTCATTTATTGATGCACGTGTAAATTTTTCGTTTCGTTTATTGAAATATTTTTTTATTTATGTACGCAAAAGAATTTCACTATGAAATTTCTCGATATAAATAGTGATATTATACAATTAGAAGAAGGTGTCCGGAATGCATTTAGGTGGAATTGGATTGAACGGAGAGATGGTAATGGGGATACCATCGGCACATGGTGCAAGAAAATAAATGTTGCTGGACAAGCATATTGTGTTTTTTGTAACTCACTGCTGAGGTATGGTGGGGAAGGATTCAAGGCTTTCACAAATCATTCTAAAACTGTGACGCACATAAAATATTCAAAGTGCATTAGACATTCAATGACTTTAAGTAATTATGCTAATTCAAAAAATACTGATGACTTACTGGAGACTGATGCTCGGCCATTGGATATAGTACGCAAGAAAAGCACGCCAAGAGGTATTAATAACTTCGTTTATCGCCGAGAATTCTCTTTCTTTCAATGTAACTCCCAATTTAATTGAACTCTGCAAACAGTTGAGCCGCGATCAGAAAGCTGTAAACTCGTTGGGTATGTCCAGGACTACTGCATGTTATAAGATGAAATATGGGCTCGCAAAAACTATTAAGGAAAATATCATTAAAACTTTAAAGGAGACTCCATTTTCTCTAAATTTGGATGAAAGTACTAGCAATGCTCAAGAAAGTTATCTGGCAATATTGGTGCAGTTTTATGACAACAATCAAAATGAAGTTGTAGTTCATCATTTTGCATCTCTAAAGATGGAATCTTGCAATTCAGAAGCTGTTTTTAAAGCAGTTGTTAATACTATTGAAGATAATAATATTCCATGGGCAAACTTAATTAGTGTATTAATGGACTCATGTAACACCATGCGTGGAGAAAAAAAAGGGTGTTGAAACCAGACTACGATCAAACAAAGCACCCCACTTATTAGATATTGATGGTGACACATGTCACACAGCTAATAACTGTGAAAAAAATTTGCTTCATGTTTTGATAGATACTTAGAAGATTTGTTTGATGACATCTATTTTGATCTGAAAAGCTGCAGTAAAAGAGAAAATTTTTTCAAAATCTGTGAATCCTTTGCCATTAAAAAACTTAAGCCCTTGAAGAGACCAGACCATAGGTGGGTGTACATTTTATGTGTTTTAGAAAGAATCAAAGATCTGTGGGATGCTCTTATTGCATTTTATTTTCACTACTTGGATAAAACTGATAAAGGGGATTATTTTTCTTATGTTGAAACTGTATACAATAAAAGAAATATTTCTGCAGCTCAGAAAAAAATTGTTGAAGGGGTGTATTCTTGCTTGCATTCCCAACAACTTACAAAGGATGCTTTAGCTGGGGAAAAAGAATACTAAATGGGTTATTTGTTATGCAAAACAAAACTTTATTGCATATGGCATTATATTCAGCGGTATTACCAGAGTTCAACACATATATAAAATTATTTGAAACAAAAAAACCAATGCTTCATTTAATACATTCCAGTATTTATAAATTGATGGCAAAATTTTTCTCTTTTTTTTATGAAGCCAGAAAATATAGAGTGCACATCTTATAATGATTTATTAAAGGTTGATGTCACAAATCCAGAATTCCATCTACCTAGCAAAGTAATATTTACTGGTGCAGAAGCTTCCACTCTCCTGAAGAAATTATCAAAAAATCATCCAATAGCAAAAGAATTCCAAATTTCTCTGAAGAAAGCTTATACTAATACAGCACAGCATATGAAACAGAAATTACCCCTTAAAAATTCATATCTAATTAGTTTTACAGCATTAGATCCAGAGCTAAGAGGTAAAACCAGTACAATATTAGCTTTGGAAAGATTATCATCTTTTATGTCTCATATTTTTAGTGATAATGAAAAGTCAAAAGTAGAAGCTGAAATAAGGTTATACCAGAGTGATATTGATATCACCAAAGAAATTCTCTACACATCTGATGAAAGTGGAAATCAAGTCAAGTGTACAATTGATAAATATTGGTCTAAAGTTTTTAATTTAAAAGATGATTTCACAAATGATTATAAGTATCCTACATTGGCTAAATTGGTCAAAGCCTGCCTTAGCTGCTTCCATGGCCCATTAGTGGAAAGTGCATTCAACTTAATGGATACACTTGTCACTGACTGTAGAACCTCTCTTAAAATTGATTCCCTAGATGCAGTGCAGACTATTAAATATGATTTAATGGCTTCTAAAGAAACCTCATGTGAAAAATATGGCTCAAAAAATCCAATGACTGATCTAATTCACAAAGATCTCTTACTGAATATGAACAGAAGTTGGAAAACATATCAAGAGGACTTAAAAACATGTATTTCAGATGAGTCACCTATAAAAGTCTCTGAAAAACCTTCTACATTAGCAGAAAAGCAAACTGCTTCTACCTCTGCATGTACAGTTCTCGAGGAAATTTCTTCAACTGTAAATGAGGAAAATAAAAGTCAACCTTCCTGCAATTATGAAGTTCACCACAAAAGAAAGACAAGCCCACAAACATTAGAAAATTAAAAAAAAGCAGCAGAAATTAGATAATTTTTTTTTAAAGAATTAATTCAGGTAATTTAAAATATTTACATAAAATGTAGTAGTTTATATGTTTGAAAATTTATGGTTATTAGTTTTGCAAAAAAAAGTAATTCATTGAACTTTTATAATTAGGTCGTTCAATACTTCATAATTGTAATTTTTCATCTCTCCCCCCCCCCTCCTTCTCGAAACTCCAAAATGTCGGTAGTAAGTCCGTAAAAGTTTCAGGGGATTTTTGGGGTCCCACAAACACCCCTCATTACTTTGACGCAATTTTATTATTAGTTTTATTTACAGGGTGCAGCAAAAAACATTGATAAACAAGTTTTAATTCATTTTTATTAAAAATTATTAAGTTAACAAATATAGAAAATAATAATAGACTCCTATTATTATTTTCTATATTTGTTATTGACTTTTGCTAATAAATAAATTTATTGATTTCAAAGTGGCGGCCTTTCCCAACTATGCATAGAGGCAAACGTTTTAAGAAATTTTAAACAATGATCGCAAGTCAGTACAGGGATAAATTCCTTTTAACTGATGAGAAGCTCTTTACTATCTCGCAAGCTCATAACTCCCAGAACGATAGGATATGGTCTGTTGACATTCTAAGCACCTCTGCAATTGTTAACCCTTTTGCGCCGACTGTCTCATATACATGCCAGCAAGAAACACGCTCACTTCCCGGCTGACACACCCGCGTGCCAGAGCGTTTTCTCGTTCAACCCCGTCCGTCACTCATTTGTGCCAGCGTTTCGGAACTTTTTTAAAAATAAAATTTCTTCCATAAGATGGCATTGTATCTCCATATGGTTTCAGATGCATGTAGATTTGACCTTCTACTCAAGATGAGAGTACATTCACGTGGTTTTTAGGGGGAAGGAATGTTTTATGACGGCTCTTAAAATTCGTGCGTGGTATTTGTTTACAGTAAGCAGGGGAGTTTTTTTTTCCGCTACTTTCGATTTTCGGTTTAGTTTTTAGTGGAGGACTGTGTATAGATCCCTGCTTTAAAATTTTTATACGAAAAAAGAACTTTAAGTCATATATTTAGTTTTCAGATATGTAATGTTAAATGTTTTATAATGATAAGTTAAGTATGTAATGAAAATAAAATGTGTAAAATATATATTTAAACAAGAAATAACTTAAGTAAATAAAGTATCCATAGAAATAAATATAAATCATATGTCATTTAAATACTCTACAGAACAATATTAAACAACACGCTGATATTTCGGTAATTTCATGGAATTAGGCTTAACATCAAAAAACACTTCGGCCCTGGAGAGACTGCTGACCTCAGCGGTAAGCGCACTTTCGCGCTTCCCGTCTCGAAAGGGTTAAACATTGCCAAAGTTGGACATGCTCTAGGTGGAAGTTTGCACAAGTGGCAAATCACTTGTGGTTTTTTTCTGCAACAGGCAGCTGCTTAGAAACCAAATAAATTTATTTATTAGTATAAGTCTACTCTTAATATTGTTTCTTATATTTTGTTAATTTAATAAAGTTATATTAAAAATTATTTTTCTCCCCCCTACATTCTTAAACCTAATCACACCACTACTTTTATTGCTTCTAAGACCAAAAAAGCTATTTGTCAAGATTCTGCATTTCAGATTTTTCTATTCCTCAATTGTAACATTTAATTATATTTATATAGAAATAGTCATGTGATATTAGATTTAGGTCATTTTTTCAAACATTTAGGTCATCTTCCAACAAATCAATCCTGTATTGGGTTTTCAGACCTGCCAACTCTCCTGCTTTTAGCAGGAGCTCCTGCTTTTGCCTCAAATCTTCGCCCTTAGGCCTTCAGGGTGTTTTCTCCTGCTTTTTTCTATTTAGTGCACGATAGAGGGAAAAAAAAAAACAATTTGTGCAATTTCCTTCCCAACTTGTGCTTCAGATCATGCTGGGCATTTATTTCGAAAAATTTTTCCCAATAGCAACATCGCTAAAAATTACGGTGTGCGCGAACCAAAACGACAGCAATAACCGATGAAATGGCAAAATCGGAGAGGAAATATATCTTGGATACCATTAGGCAAATTTTTTTTTCACTTTCTATTGATGGCAGTTTTTTTAAAAATGCTAAATCAGCAACATCTGCAGTTTTAAAACAGTAGCTGTTAAAAGAAAATAAGAAATACATTTATAAAGTATTGTATTCATTATTGACATATTTTGTTAATTTTGAACCTCTTCCTAAATTTTAAAAAATCAAAAGATGTGTTTTAATATAATTCTATAGAACCTTAAATTTTTTTTAGTAAGAACACATATCTTTATTAGTCAGTGTCAGAATCTTATTGTGGTCTATTTTGTGTAATGTAAATAATATATTTTGAAATAAACTTCTTGTAGGAAATGTGAATCAGGTTTAATTTTCAATATTGCGCTATGTCCTGATACAGAAAGAGTCTCCTGCTTCTTTATTTTCTAAGGTTGGCAGGTCTGGGTTTTAAATAGCTGATTTGAACTTCGGGTACTCTAAAAGAAAATTTTAAAATGTTTTCCTTTATTTCTGGATGTGTACTATAAAAATTATTTGTACAAATAAAAATTCAAATATTTTTTATAGCTTAAGGAAAAAGAAATGCAACACTTATCATTTCTGACATCTGAATGGAAACAAAGAGATAAAGAAAGAGAATTATTATTACAACGAAAGGTAACATTTTGTTATAATATATTACTTATAAATAATGATGCTGAAAGCAATGTTGTATGATTTGTGATACACTGAAAACCATGAAAATCCACAAAAGCTATGCAGAAAAATTTTAGCTATGTGGATTTATTTTTTGCCCAAAGAATCATTTTTGTTATCACTTACTGATAGAAAAAAACTATTGTGTACTGATAGAAAAATCATTGAAAATTTGATAGAAAATGAACAAATAAATAGTAGTAACAACAATGAAATAATGAAACTTACTCATTTTTTCTAAATTCTTTCGTTAAGGAATTATTTTGATTTTTAATGTTCCTTTTTGTATCATTCAATACACAATTAATTTTATGTGCCCTGAAGAGTGCATTTCTCTCCATTTAAAATCTTTATAATAAATATTCTTTGTTTTTTTTATTTATTTAAAAAAAAATAAGAATTTGGTATTGAGTGCATTTCATCAAGTGTCAATAAATATTAAAAATATTAGAAACTTGTGCTTAGTATTTAATGCAAACTTGTGTATTTAATGAAAGAATATATTTTCTTCTGAAAATTTAATTGTCAGGGTTGCCACAGGCAACTAAAATGCGACTATTTGCTACTATTTTCGGCCTATTTTTGCCTGAAAGGGCTAAAAAAAAAAAGTAACTATTTTCAGGAATAGGAGACTATTTTATTTTATTTTATAACCGTCGTTGAACAGCCGACCCAATTTCATGGGTTTACGACTACTAATGTTCAACTCCGTAGCCTTGTAATTTTGAACCAATCCAGAAGACAAGGAAACTCCTGGATCAGTACCCCCAGAGGTATTGATTTGTTATGGGAACATGGAGGACTTTGAGACTCGACAGATTTAACATGCATCAGTCACTATTTACTACACGGGGAGTCTTCGGCCGCCGAGGATCGAACCCACGACCTCTTGGATATGGGCCCAGCGCCCTACCGACCAGTCTATCCCGGCCAATAGGCGACTATTGGGCGACTTTTTTACTTTTGGCTAAGTTTTTTCGCAAAAATGAACGTTACTTTTCTGTCCCCTCGCTAACACGTACTAATTGCCACCTACCACATGCCTGTGCTCTGTGACGTCATCACGCTAATCCCTCTGTTGCGGTACGCATAAGCAAACTGCGGAATAACTGTGATATTATTGCCTGTTATTGAGCGCATGTAAATTGAAGCACCATATGCTCTCTCTGAAGCATCACAGAATATGTGGAATTCGATGTTTGATAAATTCGAAACTCCTATCCACCTGGGAATTTTCACATAATTTAATAATGACAGTTCTCTACTCCATCTGTTGTATTTCGATGCAATGTCCGGTGGTAATATCTCATCCCATTGTATACCACAAAACCATGTGTCTTGAAACATTATCTTCCCCAAAAACAAAACGTATCTTATTTTTATAAACAAAGATAAACGTTGTTCAAACTTCAGTTATTCAGCAGTTTGCTTATGCGTACCACAACACCCTCCCTTGTTATTTCACCCCACTGAAGAAAACGAAATCTGCGTTCCTTCAAGTGGAAGCGTATTTTATTTTTAATTCTATATATGATGATTTGATTTTCTACCATACCAGTGTCCTCTTCATAACACATTTCAGGTAAATGAGTTTTATGTTGATTTAGATTTTTCTTAATATTCAATTCTTGAATATTTCTTAATATTCAAGATATTTTTCTTAAAAAAGATTAGTAAAATTACATTTTATTTTTTGTTGCTGATATTTTTAAAAATGCATCAAAATAAAATCGCATAGGGAAGAATCGGTTTTATAACAAAATGACAATGCCTCTGTTAGTCGGCGATATATTACAAAATATTGTTTAAACGTGATCAGATTGAGCTCCTATATCTTCACGTCGATAGAGTAAGAAAGGTGAAGTTAATAGCTAACGCAGTTACTGCGCTGAGAAAGACTAATTTCATTTCAGCTTTGCTGCAAAGACAATGTTTGTTTCGGAATTGGTTTCGGGATGTTGAATGGTAAAGGACAATTTTAATCTTAGGTCGTGGTTTTGTGTATTATTAGCGTCAGAATGTAGAACCCAATAAATTCTTTTTTGCTTCCCTTTTTTTCCCCCCCTTGAAGATTACTTTTCAGTGGGACTTCACATTTTATTTTGTTAATTATTTTCTGAGAGACTCCTGCTAATGTGAGATTGCTGGTTATCATTTCGTTCTGAATTCATCCATTTATGAAAAGAAAATCTAGTTTAAGAAAAGATTTCACTAAATGTTTTATTATCTTTTAAGCGATTTGAGTGCGGTATTTCGTATTTAAATAATTATTGTTTAGTTCTGATAAATTTATCTTTTCTTTATTTCTTTCAATGTACCTCACTAATTTGATTGAATTTAATTATTTTTAAACCAATAATTCTTTAGTTTTAGCTTTCACAAATTAAAACAGAGCTTATATTTTATATATGACCATCTCTCAATCCAACTTTATTATTTTAAATCATCGAAATTGATAGCGATGTTTTTTCAAAAATCATTTAATACTTAAGGTATATTTTGTTAGTTTTCTCAAAAAATTTTTTCTTAATTTATTAAAACTCTCTCAAAAAGTATTAGCAAATTTAAAAAAAAAAGATGTTTTTTAATTTTAAAATTAGTTTTTATGTTTAAAAAAAATGAATACATAGTTTGTGTTTTTTATATAATTAAAATGAATTATTTATTTTCTTAAATAAATAAAAAATTAAGCGTTTTTTAGTCGTTTTTAAAGTGGCGTTTTTTTAATAATAATTTTTAGTTTTATTGTTTTTATTTTTATGAAATTTCATTTTTTTATTTTATCGATTTTATTAAAATAAGGATAAATAAAGCAAAATTTATTTTTACTTTCGATACTGCACGTGTTTTTTTGTTTCTTTCTAATAAATACGAAAAAGGCTGACGCTTTTTAGATGTAGTCTATTAAATAAAAAAATTTTAAAAAACACTATTTAAAAATTTTTTAAAATTAATACTAAGTTAAGAGATATTTTAAAAATAGCGGTATTTAATAATCCAGAAAACTGGGAAGAATTTTGCTCGATTTTCCTGCTATTTTGAAGTATAACGATTATAAAAAATAAAATAAAGCGGAATTAGATCGAGAAGGGGCAGGGAAGGGACAAATGTTTTATTTTCTCCTGTGTGTTGGTTGTTCTTCTGATAAGCTGCCGTCAATCAAACTTAAAGGAGTGGCATGCTGATTTCGTTTTCTCTTTGATGTACGAGGGGGTGGTGAAAATGTATTGCACACACATATCAATGAATGTCCGAATTAAGGAACTTGAAACTTCTAGCTAAGAGTGATGACATGTGAAATTTATTTTAAATCCACTTTAGTTACTCAGTTTTTGTTATCCTTGATTTATTATGATGAATTGTTTTATTATTTCCGATAATGCATTATTTATTATGAGCAAAACATTTTTTAATCACCAGTTATATTCATCTATTTGCCATCGATTAACAAAACAATTTTTTTTTGTTGAATAAATTCTGATTTTTTAGAAATGCAGTATCATTAGTAAGTTTTCTTAATGTGGAATCACATCTGCTTTCGTTAAAAATAGTCTTTTTATAAAAATAAAAGGAGATTAATTGTTGATTAATTTAAGCATATAATTATTTGTGAATAAAAGCAGGTGATTATTTTATGAAGCAGATTGCAGTTTTTTTTTTTAAAAGTATATATTTTTTTTCTGAGGTGAACATTTCTTTGATTTGTTTTCTACTTTCGCTTTTTTTATTTAAGAAAAATGAAATAAAGCTTGGGTTTGCGTTTACTTTGACTTCTTTATTATTTTGATTAGAATATGTTTAGAATTAATATTTTCTTTTGTGATTGATTTATTCCTTTTTATTTATTTTTGATTGATTTAAAGATTATCCATAGGTAATTTTTGAACATATGCTAAATCGCTATACATCGCTATATCGTTACGTCTAAAGGACGATGTATCACAATTTAAAATTTCAGGCACCACCCAGTCCTTATTGTGGTATTTGACAATTAGGCTATAGTGTTAGTTATTTGGCTACTAGTTTTGATAAATTTTTGTTCCTGTTCAGGCGACTATTTTCATAGTTTTAGGCGACTATTTTTGATCATATTTTACTGTGGCAACCCTGAATTATAGATATTTAGGGTTTTGAGTCATATCTAAATTTCACATATTTTTGCACTTAAAGTTATTGATTACTCCAAAAAACTTTTTGAAGTTATTTATGATTTTTACACTTAAAGTTATTTTGCGGCTTATGGTTTGTTTTTTACAATATAACTAAAAATTGCATTACGACTGGTATGGGTATTAAAAAGTTAATTGTACCTTCATATTGTTTAATTATGAATTAAATTCCGGTGTCCGACCTTTATATTCTAGTATTTATTGTCTATCTCTTTTATTAGCTTCAAGAGTGCCAAAAATTAGAAGATAAATTGAAAGTAACTTTGAAGGATGCTGAATTAAAAGAAAAGCAATTGTCCTCTCAAGAAACAGAGGTTGGTAAAACAATGTTTTGTTGGGAACAATCCTTTTTTTTTTATTAAAAAATTTTATGGTTTCAAAATATAAGATGACTTAACTATGGCTGGTATAGTAATTTTAATATCTAGTATTTTTGTTGTTAAACTTATGTTATTTATGTGTACTTCTGTTTGCCTTGTTACATTGCTCTATGTTAAGGTTCTGAAAGATTACTCTAGTCTCTGTGATAGAGGGGTCTTTTTTTAAACCAAAAAGGATAATAAATATTTAAAAAAAAATTTTTTTTTTATTCTTACTAAACTCAGTTTTTATTTTTGTTTTTTTAAATAATTAGAAAATTGCTAAAAAAAATAATTTTTTTTATTATTAAGAAAGATTTTTTTAGTGAAATAAACAAGACAAATTAGTTAAAAAAAATAATAAAAAAAACTGATGGAAGAGGTTTATATTAAAGTTTAAGCAGAAATTTTAAATTTAAACAAAAATTAAAACATTTGACATTTAAAAAAATTTTCAAATGATTATTGACCTTTGTTCTTTTTAAAGTTTGGAATTTAGGTGTTCAGGGGAATAATTCTTTTTAATGAATTAATTTAAACTCTTTATCTTGATTAATTGAGGGACTTTTTTTTCATTATTTTCAATTTTATCTGAAAAAAAATTAAATATATATGAGAAGATTGATTCAAAATCTGTTAACTTTATAGAAGTTAGAAAATAAGTTTTCTCTTTGAAATATCAGTTTCTTTTAAAATGAGCTAAGTTATATTCAAACTTTAATTTCTGTCATTCTGTTAACTATTAAAACTGTAGAGAATGGAAATTGTTTTTTTTTTTTTTTATATATATATATTTTTTTATTTATTTATTTTTTTTTTTTCATTTTAATTTTCAATAATTTTTGTAGCTTTCTATGAAACTTCTTAAACTTGATAAAGAAAAAGAACAACACCAAAGAGAAACAAAAAATCAAATTGAATCTATCAAGCTTGAATACAATGAGATGTTAACCATGGAAAGGTATTAGTATAGTTCTCCTAAATCACATTTTAATTCCTTGTTGCTACATTAAAATTTACTTGAGGTCCTTGTTATTTGTTTATTAAAGGATGAAGTCTAGAGAATTAGATCAGAAAAACAGTTCTTTGATTCGTCAGGTAATGCTTTTTTTGTTATATGTTCACAATTTGTTTCCTTAATAATTATCTGGTAACTGTACTATTTCTGAATGAATGATGTTGAATTGAAGATAATTTTGTTTTATTTATTTAATTTTTCTTTGTTAAAGTTATTGTTTGGCTATTTAAATACAATACATTAAATTTATTAAAAAAAAATTTAAGGTTTATAAGGTACTAAATTATGTATGAATGCAAGGTACATTGAGATCATATATTGAACTCTTGTGCAATATGCTTAGCTTGGAGTAAAAATTTTCTATTATCCTAATGTTCTAAATTTTTATTTTCAAGATTTTCTTTTTATGTAACCTTAACTTTGTAATGTATTTAATATTATGTAGCTTAGTTAGCAAAGTCCTATTTTATTCAATTTTAACTGGAATTTTTTTTTTCTAAGCATGTTAATACAATTTTATGTCCCCATTTTGAAGGCAATTGAGAAGAATTTGACAATTTGAATTTCAGATCAAGGAATTAGAGCGTGATATCCAAGATCAACGTGCTGTCTTTGAAAGTTTGAAAATGCAAGCAAACAAAGATCCGGATGTTCATTTGCGAACAGAAGTTAATATTCTTATCATGGAAAAAGTAACTATTATTTCATTTTTTCTTTCATTTGATTTCCCACCCATATTTTTAGAACTAAAGAGCTGATCTCTAAAGATAAGGACCCTAAGATAGCTGTAAAAAGAAGAAGAAAATAGCAAATTTCAAAACTTTGTGAAATTTATTTTACCCAAGAATAAATATTGATATATATCTAAACTCATGTAAGTTTACACATACATTTATAATTTATAGGCAGAACTTCAGCAGAAACTTGAGACTGCCTTATCATCGAAACAAAAGTACAAAATTCAGTGGGGTCAAGTAGTACGCCAAATGTCTGCTCTTCAGCAGAAACTTCATAATATGGAGTGCTTAGAAAAAGAAAGAAAAGAAAAAATTTCATCCTTCCAGCAAAGAATTTTATCATCTGAAGAGAAAAATGCTGTGCAAACTAATGATGAAATTCATGGTATCGTGAAAGAAAAAGTTGAGAGGTAAATAATTCTTATTCTTTTAAGTTTTAGATAAGATAAATCTAATTTTATTTATCATTTTATGTGTATTCTTTGTTTATTTACATTTTTCTTGTCCTGTTTTTATATAATTGATTGGTATGCAACTTAAAGAATAATCTATACACTTCTTATTGTATTGCTGGTCTAAATTATAGTTAAAAAAATTTTATTGAAATCAAAATTCTGTTTTTACTTCTCTCTAGATCTTAAAATTCAATGGTTTTTGATGGAAAGTTTTGTTTACTTAACAGTTTCTTTATGTTTCTATATTTTTTGAATTTCATAATTGAACTGGACTTTTAAATTTTAATAAATTATTTATTGAAATATGTACCCAATCATAAGATGTTTAAAACATATTTTTAAACAAAGATATCTTTCCTATATATTTATCACTTTGATGTAGCATGTGCCCAAATATAGCTTGATATAAAAATAAAATAAAAATAATTTTTTATTTGTGTTTCTAGATTGTCATCAGGTACATACTAAGTATTTTGATTGAGATATACTGACTGGAATAGCAATTTAATATTTTATCTGTGTAGTTTTCAAAATGTGTCCAAAATTTTAAAAAAGCTTGTATATAATTTGATAACTTACAAATATGTCCGGAACAAAAAATACATTGATGTATTAAGAAAATTTGACTTTCATATATACTCTCCATTCAAGAATACATTTTTGCATTTAGTAAGTTGTATCAAATCCACCAAATATAATAGGCCTCATTTTCTAAAAAAAACATTTGTTGTGTTGTGAGATGTTTCAAGTCTGAGTATTTTTATTAATTACTTAATATGAATAGAAAAAGTTCAATAATTTTTTAATTTTTATTATTGTGATAAGCTTGTGTATGGGTTGTCCAAATGAAAAGTAATTATGTGATATCTTCTACGTGCTTATTGTTATATATATATATAAAAATTTATATTTTTCTTAAAGACTAAGTTGAACTGAAAATGACTTACATCCATTTTGTTTGAATTTACAGCTTGAAATCTGTTGTATCCCCTGAAAGTATAAAACAGCAGATGCGCCAGATGTCTTTAGCTGTGCATGGTGCCGAAACATCTCATTTAAACAACCCTATTCAAAACCACCACTCAATTTCTAATGCTACTGTGAACAGGCTGATATCTAATGATCCCTTGCAGAACTCTAGTGCCAAATGTTTAACTAGTATTTCAGATGAAGTGACTGAAAAACACAATTCAAATGAACACTCTAGTCCTTCAGGATTAGAAACAAGTCCTGTTTCAATGACTTTACATTCAAAGCCATCGGGTATTCCAAAACTCTCAAAAGACTTACCAGATCTGAATGGGAATACAACTTCTAAAGACAATAATTATCTTCAAAAATTGCTCGCTGACAAAGAAAAACTTATTTTGTCTGGTTACAAAGAACAGCATAAAGCTATAAAGGATCTTAACATTCATATTGATAAAGCAAAGCTAACATCAAAATGAATAATTTTTACTATATATTTTTTCATTTGTGAATTTTTTCATTTTTTACATTTCAGTGTGTAACTTATTTATTTTTCATGTGTGCGTGTGTTTTTTTTTATTACTGTGTTAAAATATTTATTGAAAGAGAAGTTTCATTTTGAATCAAAAAATGTAATCCGAGTGACAGTGGGAATGAATTTTAGATATTATATATATATTTTTTTTTTTGCTGTAAAAGCATCAGTGACAAAAGATAAAATCTCTATGTAGAAAACTGTCGTAAAATTATTATTGAACCAGCTTGCGTAGAAATCTTTTTAAAATTATCCTTTTTAATTAAAACTTTCTCTGTTTTGTTTATAATTGAAATTGTGAAACATTTTGGTTACTAAGGTCAAATATAGTTAATTTTTTTTATTTATGATATTTTTTTACAGTGTCCAAATATATTTTGTAATAAGATCTTATTCTATGAATAAAAACCAGTGAATATCAAGAAATTAATATTTAGATATATTTTACTTTGCATAATTTAATACAAAAATTCTAATTTAGTTTTTATTTATTTCTTTTTTTTACTTACTATTTCACACTCAAAATATAAGTAGTTAAAAATTAGCTATTTGGGCAATTCCATGGTGGCTTAATTTATAATTCTCAATGCAAACAAAATATAATATGTTTGAGTATTTATGCAAATTTCTTATTATAACAAGTTAGTTTACAATAAAAAATCATAAAATGTACTTAACGGAATATTTCTCAATGAAAAAAAATTGTGGATTAGAAGTTTTGCTTGAAAAACTGTTTCAAATACATCTACAAAATTATGCCACATTTCTTTTATTATTGTTCAAAAATATTATTGACAGTAAAAATTTAACTAAATGAAAATAGCTAGTTTAAATTAGTATATCAGAGCAAAAAAAAAAAAAAAAAAAACTAACAAAATTTTGTGTTTCTTTTTGTTATAGTCTCCTTTGTATCATAGAGTTGAAAATCTCATATTTAAGTTAGATATGTTGCAAATATGTTTTTATTTTATTTTCTCCCTACTTAACTTTTGACATAAATGTCTCAACCCAATCTTCAAAACTGAATTTTATCCTTAATATTGACAATTCAATAACAAAAAAAATTGAATAATTTTTTATTTCACCAGAATAGCTAAAATATTGTTAAAAGCAGTTATCTTCACATTTTTGTTAAACTTGGCATCTCCTCATCTAGATTATCTGGAAAAGTCAGAAAATTTTTTAAAACCTTTTTTATAAAAGCTTATAATTATATTAAAAGCCATAAAAGCTTATAATTTCTGCTGAAAAAAGTTTATATATCTAGATTGGAAACGTTTTTTAAATTTTTAGAAAAGGATAAGATTGTTTAATATTAGGAAAAATTTATTTCACACTCTTAAGCAATAATTGTTATCCTCTAATTTTTTTTTTGTAAGCAAAGGATTTTTTTTATAAATAGGTATGAAATTTAAAAAAAAAAAAAACACTTAATGAAATTTAATATGCTTATTAAAAAAATATTCTATATTATATTTTAGTAAATGTACATAATAAAAATAAGAAAATAATTCATTAAAGAAAATACTGTCTAAATGCTTGTAAAAATAAAGTAACTTTTTTAATTTTCAATGCATAGTTTTTTTTTTTTTTTTAATTTAAATTTATCTGTTAAGATATACATTTTTAAATTTTAATTAAGATTAAGTTTATGCGATATAAATTATCTTTTTCTTTTCTGAAAGGGTAATATAAAGTCTAACATTCTTTAAACATTTGCTTGTGTGCATGATTTTATGCTGTTTAATATTTTCTTAATTAGTAAATTTAAGAACATATTCTGAAAGAGCGGTTCTGGAAAAGTTCAAGAGGTTTTATCTAGAACTTTGCTAGACACCCTAGTTAAATGAAGTGTCATTATCGAAAATGTTCTGCAGAATTCTTATTGACATTCTAAGAAAAATTACTTATTTTTGTTTAGTTAGTTATATAATTTTTTTTTTCTCACTAAGCTTTTACAAAGATGAGCTTCCCCTTTTTTAATTGGAAATGATAATGGTTTTGTTTTATTAATTACTGAATCTCTAGAGCTTGATAGTATTTTTGGAAGGATATATAAAGAAATTTCTAGCATATTTATAATTTTTAGGAAAAATATGCTAAGCAAACAAATTTCATCTTGTGGTATTTTAAACTTCAAAATATCAATTTATCTTTTATCTAGTTGAAACCACTTTACCAAAACAGTCGTACTAAAAAAATAACGATGGGTGTTGTTATTCTTGAAAATGTTTTCCAAACTGATTTAAAATTATCCTGTATTACTGTTAAGGAACAAGCATTCATGCTCGAGTTAGTTTTAACAATGTGTTTTACAATGTTCTTTTTTTTTGTGAATTATGTAAAGTATCATGGGAAAATTTTAAATTCAAATAGTTATTTTGCTTACATGCAATTTAATTTGTCGAGAAGAATCTTATTTAAATCAAGGAGTGAGTGCAAGCATTTATTTATTTTATTTTAACTGTTTTACCTTTAATTTTTATTTTTTACTGTTCTTCCTTTAGTTACTTGATAAATATTTTATTATAAAAAAGAGTATTTCCTGATTCTATGGAGAGATTTAATTCGGTAAAATAATAGTGTGCTATTTAGTATTAGTTGCTCTTATAAATATATTTTTTTATTTAAAATTGTGCTTTTAGTGCAACCATTTGGAATAACGTTCTGTTTTTATACAAAGCGTGATACATAATTGTTTTATGAAACAAATAATATTAGGCAAAGTTGAGTAAATGATACTCATTAATACTGTGTTATTAATTTTAGATTCATTCAATAAATCAACTCTTGATTGTAAAGGGTAATAGATAATTATTAGTGAATAATACTTCATTATTAAAGTCTAGTTGCTACATTTGTAAAATTTTAGTATCCTATAAATTTGCCAAATATTAGCGCTTCCATTTCTTTGTTTACATAAAAAATCAACGGTTGACATTTATTGTAAATTTGTTTTATTGTGCATTTAATAAATTTTATTATTTGTTTTATTACTATTTTTATATTCTTCATTTATACAGACATATTTTTAACAAAAATTACACAAACAATAAAACACCACATTTTATTTAGATAAAAAGTCCTGAAATGCAAAAGATTATGTGGTCCACATTAAAATTATAGTTCTGCATTTTCTCTTTAGAAATCAATATCAACAGATGTATATATGAACAAATTCAACTTAATATAAAATATTAGAATTCGAGACTTTATTTACAATGGCTATGTGAAAGGTTACATAAAAAGGAAAACAGAAGATTAGAATCAATTCCATGGAACACTCTACCTTCTCTTAACCTCTGTAGGCCCACAAAGAGCCCCATTTTGGAGCAAGTGATCCATTACTTCTAGGCCCGGTTGTAATGCATGATGGTTGGTCTTATCCTGTAAACACAGGTGAAACGCCACAACTACATACCATCTTGGTTTATGAGGTATAAGTAAAAGAATTAGGTTTCTCCAACTTATAAGGGCTTGACAAGTTTGAATGTTCTATAAGGAATTGCAACTTAAGCAGTTTTTTAAATTCAGATTTTTAAATTTAACTATATTATCTGCATAAAAAAAAGGTATTTCAAAAAATAACACAATTTAAAAAAAAAAAAAAAAAAAACGAGCTTAAGTACAGCTACATATTGAGCTTTTAGATGAAACAAAATTCCTCAGGGGGTTTGTCCTTTTGAGGCAAACACGGGTGTCACAATCCCGAGGTTCCCCAGTGATCTCAAAGAGAAACAAACTTCCGACGCTTAAGTGAATGAATGATGTTAAAGCTTTTTTCATACTTGAATAACTAATAAATTTAAGAAGCTGCTGTTGTATTGGGTAATAAATTACTCACAGTACATAACAAATATTTAATACTGTTTCACTTGAAAATGAGTTATCACCTATTTTTATACACATTAACACAACTAAAAGGCATGCTCCGACTACTGGGTGCTTAAAGAGCACTCACTGTAATTAAAAAAAGGTAACTGCAAAATATGTTCTAAATATACTTTGTTCTAAATAAATATATTATAAAATTTTTTTTTTTACTCAATTATTTCAAGTAAAAAAAAAACATGCAATTAAATAGTATTTATCTTATTCTTACTCTGATAAATTATTCTTTGAAAACAAAAAGCAAGACAGACTACTTGTTCATTTTTATATGTTAATTTGCTGTCATTAATAATTATAATTTATTCATATTTAATTGGGTACACTATTTTATAGGTTTAAGCAAAGGGACAAAATAACTTTTGTTTACTAGCTGCTATAAACAAGTTCTCTTGATCCTCTAGGGGTGAAGATCTATCTTTACCTTACAGCATTACATAATCTCCTCAAAAGTTGTATATTATCAATCGACATAACTATAATTATAAAAAAAAAGACCAGTTATAACAATTAAAACATATATCTTTACTATTCATTTATTTGGTTTGGTCTTAATTATTTCGAATAAGACAATAGTGTGAAAAGTTACTAGGATAAAGCCATCAATTCATAAACAAATTAAAGATTAATTTTTCAATAAATACTATTTATATTCCAAGCGTAAACCTTTTTTCCAGCTACAAAATAACCCTTATTTTATCCTGAATAAATTTCTAAAAGGCTATTTCAAAAATTAGAAAAGTTGAATAGTAGGATTTTTAGTGTCCAGTACACTAAACAAACATTATGCAAATTCTGACAAGTCATTAAAAAAAAATAGAAATCTCCCAAATTTTTTGAATTTGTCACTTGACTGGGGTTCATCCTCCAGCGTTTGAAGCCCTCTGTTTTTGGGCAATATCTTACCGCATCGGTGCCATCTCTTTTGACTCCTGTGCCACATTGATCAGTGGTTCGATACAGATCTGTTAGAATAAAGTAGCATTTCAAATAAAGAACACTAAGTAGGATACTGCTAATTCTACCAACTTTAATTCATTTTACCTGCTTCATAATTTTAGAATACACAAAGATTCCTTGGCCCTTTACGATACGTCCGATTACCTCCTGGATAACATCTTTGGTTTCCCCTTAATCAGTAAAAAGGTTCTGGGGAAAATGAAGGATGAAACAAAGGAGGGAATCGGACGTATCGTAAAGGTTCAAGGTTTCCATCGTGTCCGCATACACATCTTTAGTCGAGATATATTGTAGATGAAGCTGTCAGTGCCCGTGTAAAGAAGCTTCAGAAGTACGCCATATCTGGGCAACATCTTGGAGTAGTGAAAATCATACATTAACGTTTTAATGGCAATCGGCTTGTTGAAGGTGAGGACTGTCCGCCTCATATAAAACGCTAGCAGATCTTCAGAAAAGATAGTTCTGTCCTGGAAGTTGGACCTCGCAATCAATTTTTCTGCCTTCCTAGCATTGTCGCAGAGTTTGACATCCACCCTACGCCCGATGTTCTCCCCGAGCTTGTAGAAGTTCTTCTCAAACTCATTGCTGGCAGCTGTTCGGAGTTGAGTGTTTAAATCAAGATCTACTTGATCAAATATCTAGAGGCAAAAGTTTTTTATATATAACATTAACAGTATTGTTGAAGCATCTTAGTATTGATAAGAACTCATTAGTTCTTAACCTCATGAGAAAAAGAAAAAAATGTTCTACTTCACTTAGCTTGACTCTCTTCTGCAAATCATCATTTATATTCAAAAAATTAAAGAGGCAGTAAAATTTCCTGCAATAGATTTCAACTGCTCATCAATTTTTATATTTTCCACACTAAACTCATTTTGAGCTTTTTCTTTAAATTCTTCAACTTTTGAAGTAAACTCAACTCGTCAATAATTTCACCAAAGCTCAATGTTTGTCAAGCTTTGGACAGGAAGTCCCTCTAAATATATATAATCAGTAAATGTATTAATGTAATCCATTATTCTGATAAAAGAAAAAATGATTCTTAAAACTGTTAATAAAATTTTTTATTTTTAGGGCTAAATTTCATGACACAACATGAATAAGGAAAAGTTAGTAATTCTCTCATTATAAAATATTTGTTTCTTTAATATGATCAGTTTTAACGGTGACTTGCCATAATAGATGACTTCTCGTTACCAACCTTACTAATTGCTTTAAGCTTTTATTGTACATTGATATGTCATTTATATTTGTTATTACCGTAAAAAACCATTCACGAAATATGATACTAGTGGAAACTATGCGAGAGAGAGAAAAAAATCTAACTTAGAAATTGATAATTTGAAATTATTGTAGAGAAGAAAAAAATAAAATGAGCAAGTTATTATATAATTCCAAAGGTTATCAGAGTAATATTAGAATTTAGCTTTTTAAACTTAATATTTTTAGAATCCTCAAAATATCACTATATCTAAATTTTTTAAAGATTACAATCTAGATTCGTAATTAAATTTTCTAGTACTACGTGCTCCTGCCAAATTTTCAGCGCTCGCCCTTGGATTTACTTCCGCAAAAACATATAGAATAAACACTTGTATAGTTTTGGAATGGGAGTACCAGTTTCTTTGACGGCTCTTGCATTTAACTTTTTTTTGAATTTACGTGATGCCAATTTGTGCTCACTGGACACATGATTGTGTTATTCAGATCTTGATTGAAGCATATAATTTCTTACTGTAACACGTGAAGCGCACGCACATTTCCAATATTGGGAACATCTCCAATATGATGTGTCCCCTACTTGCTTCATCGGGATATAAATTTTTCATCCTGAAAGATTAAAACTCTTCCTCCTCTTTTTGACGGCATAAAATGAAACGTGTACATATTCATTTGAATGTAAACAAATGTTGAGAAGAAAATTGAACTATGACGAGTGAACTAAAATGAATGACGATGATATACAGTTAAACCCCGATTTTACGTTTTCGGTCGGACTATCGATAGAAAACGCTCGAAGCGGAATAACGTAAAATCGGGATTAAGAAAAATCTACGCATATTTTAAAAAATTGACACCTACCTGTTAATGGAAAAAAATGAGTAATCTTTACTTGCTTTATGTTTTTAGCTACAATTTCATATACAGCTCGTTCAATAAACAATCATTTGCAAATTTACTTCTTGATTTACATTTGCAAGTAAAAATTGTTTTAGAGTTTTTATACTTTCTATCGCTTGATCAGCTGTTGGCACGACTTCTGTTATTTCATCGTCATCAGCACTATCGTCGGAATCGGGCATTAAATCACTTATGGCTGGCCAAGCATGGATTATTGAGGAGCGGCTTCTAGAAGTTTCTTTTCTTGAAGCCGAAAAGCAAGCTTGGACAAATATGGAGGCAAGTTTAGTGTAGCGCAAAGTTTTTTACCAGCTGTAAATCCCTTGCCAGTTAGACGTAAAGCCAAAACAAATCTTGTATTCGCTTCATTATTTGTTTTATTTTTCTTTGATGTAGAAAATCCTTTAGAAAAACAACAGTTTTTACATAGTATGTTGAAGTTAGAACATTCTTGATTTTTCCTCTAAAATCAAGCCACTGCTCAAGCAAGGACAATATAAGATATAAAATATGCTTAAAAGTATTTCTAAATCAAATAATCTATTTCCAGTTAAGTTGTTAGTAGCGATATCAATACTTTACTCAGATTTCTCAATATATTAGAACATAGTTGTTTTGTTTTTCAATTAAATAATGACCTCTTACTTTTAACTAAGAGAAATTACTATAAATTAGAATATTTGAATATATTGTAAATTGGAACATCTTGCATATTTACAGTATTATCTTGAATGTAAGTGATAAAAAAAAATTATAAAATGCATTTCTAAACAGGTGCTTAATTTCATAGTTATTGTTAAAAATTAGTAGTATAGAAAATAACAAAATTTCAACGCTGTGTTTTCAAGAAATTTTTTGAGCAGCTTTCAAAAACTGTACAAGGTGTATTCTCATAAACATGAGTTCAAAATGCCAAAAGAAGTTACCCAAACTTTGGACCCAAGAGCAATTTAATTTAGGACAACTCAGATGTACTAGGTAACTTAGGTGTGCAGTAAGTTCAACAATTTCGAAAGCTCATGGTCACATTTAAAAAAAAATATAATATCACATCAAGTTATTACTATATATATATGTGTGTGTACAGGATCTGTTACAGTCAAATGAATAAATCTAGCTGCTATTAATACCCGAATGGGCGTGACAAAATGAGTAATATGTGAGAATTCTTTACATTAACCAGCCAAATTTCTTATGTGATCTCTAATTGACATTAGCTAATTGATGTAATCAGTTATTTACATTAACTGAAAGATGAGCTTTTCGGAATATTTAATTTTAAACATTGAGATAAAATTAATAATTTACTACGCAATATCATATTGAATTGTAATCAGTTAAGAAACATCAGACCCGCACATTACAATAAATTTTAAAAACCACCAGGTTTGCAACTGCTGTTTTTTTCTTTCGTTTTTTTGAAAGCCTCTTACTGTTTTCAGCTATTTCAAAAACATCATAGGATTTTCTTCTTTTGAGAAAAATCTTATATCTCGTTGTTTGACATATTTTTCATTTGAGGAGTTCAAGGAAGACTTAAGTTTCAAAGTTTCTGCAAAATTATATTCGCTTACAGCAAAAGCATATTCCAAATACAACTGTGGAGACTTTCATTTGCATTTTGGGTTTTTCCAGCTATACAACACTTTAGTAATTCATCTGAAGAAAGTCGTTGATAGACAGGAAGAATTTCTTCCACGACTTCTGCTAAAGAAGGGTTTTCATAAATTTGACTTTCTGGCTCTTAACCTTCAGCAACAACTCGTTGATAAAAACATCACGGAGTATAGTTGGGCATTTCATAGGTTGAGGTTTCTCATTTGTAGACATACAATGATGTAAAGTAGCAAATAGTGATATTTTCATCGCCTGGAACATTACCTTTCATGACTTTGCAATAAAAATTATGTTATTTATTGAAGTGAAACTTCTAATGCGACTTCCAACAAGGTTGCATTAAACGTTTAATGCTACATTTCACATGGTAGGATCCAGTTTTCCCTCCTTCATTTCCATATTGTTTTTGTTCTCACTAGCATAAAATTAATAAAAGTCATAAACGTATTGCTTTTCTATAAATATTTTTGCATCCCTAATTTAATGTTATTTTCCTGTACCGCTATTATTACGCTTTTAATTCAAGAGTTTAAAACTAAGATAATTGTTTTATTATTATTATTGTAATGTAATTCTGCGCTACATTTTTAAATAAAGTTATGTAGATAGGTGGTTGTAAGCAATGTTAATAAAGTTTGTCTTAAAGAAACAATATGATTTCACTAAAAATCGATTTCTACCCCTTCCTATTTTCATTTCCACATTACGAAAGTTCACTTCTTCCGCGCGGAGGGACTCCACGCACTATTTTTTTAACTTTATTTTTATCGTGTCATCCTTTAAGCATCCACGCGTCAATTTTTTTTCCCTCGCCATTCTTTAACTGTATTCGGCAAGGCGGTTCCCAATCTTTTTTTATATAAAACTGTTTTAACAAGTTTTTGTGGGACTTCTTCATTTTTGAATGCACTTGTTTGTCTTCTATTTATGAAATTGAATTGGTAAAAACGCCTTTTTATTCCAAATTTAATGTTAGGATTTTAAAGCTTTCTATCAAAATTATGTTGAACATGTTTAACATACAATCTTGATGTAATTAATAATATAACTAATTAATACAATAAATAAAATTTTTATGCTATATGAAGCTCTTCGAAATAATGGAGATGAATATCTATATAGATTTATTTAGTAGACGAAATGGAGGTGCGGTCTTTGAATATTTCCGCCATTTTGTGAAATCGTTGGTCACCAAGACAGTATTCAGTTGAAATCTCTAGCATCAATAGTTGCTTTGATGTTAGGATTATAAAGCATTCTATCAAAATTATGTTGATCATGTTTAACATACAATAAATACAAATACAATTTTTGTATGCCTTGTGACAAACATTCAGCTTCTGTCTAATGGCATTTCTCATTTGGACGATATACACATTAAATTTTTTAGATATATACAACTGTATCTCCATTACACTGTGAGGATTTAATACAGTCTCCTTTTGGCACCCTTTTGACACACTGGTGCCCAGCACCTCTGGTCCAAAGACTACATCAAGCAAATCCCCCGTAAATTTGGAGAAGTCGTTGATACGACAACAACTTAGCCGACAAAGCTGGGTCACCACCGAGAACAACGGGAATCCTGTTGCCAAAGTTGCGCGCAGGCGCACAACGCCGTTTCCCCGTGTTGCCATGTTGTCGTTGCTTCGAGTTCAAGAGTTGGAAACGAGTCAACTTTTGTTGACGTTGCCGAGCCTAGTAGCCAATCAGATTCGTTGCTAGTTCCTTCTCCCAACACGCGTGTTTAGATCTCAAACGATAGAAGCGGTGATTTTGATTTTAAAACTTTTTTATTTCATTATTGAGAAAAATGGAAGAATAATTAATTGACCTAGTTAGAAACAGCCCATGGTTGTATGATTACAGCCGTGCAGACTTCAGAGATGCAGAGAAAAAGAAAAAAAAAACTTGGATCAAAATTGCAGAACAGCTCAGCGTAGATAGTGAGTAAAATTTTACTATCACGTATTTTGTTTTAATAATGTATTTTTTACAATATTTTTGAATTTATTTCTGTAATTAAATCAATGTTATGCAACCTATGTATGGAAATTATTTTTTTAACTAATTTCTTAAGACAATTTAATAATAATGTTTTACTGTCTTAACAAAAGTACTTACTCTTTATAAATAACTAATCCTGTAAAGAAGTTTCTTTATGATGAATTAGAAAGAAAAAAATTGTTCCACAGCTATATTAGAGCTTTTAATGGATATTTTTAGATTCAAATAAATGGTATATCCATTGAACATAGATCTTTTCTGTTATATATACTTTCACCCCTGATCATTCTACTACTGCATTTTCTCTCCTTTTTATTTAATAATCTTGTTAAAAAAATTCCCGAACCATAAAACATTGTTTTGTTTATGAAATTCACTATTTGTTTTATAATTAGTTTTTATTACTTATGTTTTTGGAAGTAATTTTTGCGTGGAAAGTGAGTTAAGATTTATAAAATTATGATATATTGAATACTGTATTTAAGACAGTTTGTCTTGACAACTTATTTTTAATAATTTAAGGGGACACGGGACCTTTAAAATGAATTTTAAAAAAAGAAAAAAATTGAACTTTAATGTTTTTAACATGTTTATACCTCTCTTGGATAAATATTTAAAAAAATAAAATCCCTAAAAAATTCATAAAATCCCTAAAAATAGGGAAAATATAAGAAATATCGAAAAACACAAAAATGGAGGTTCGCGTCTCAAAAATCCTCCAAACAACTCAAATTTTTTCTTTAGATAGTTGGCAGTATTATAAATATTCATAAGGATCAGTTAGTATTTAACTGTTGTAGAGTTTTGTAAAAAAAAAGAAAATCACTTTTTTACAAGCTTTTTTCTAAAAAACGAGCATTTAGGAGTTTTCAAAGTACAATAAAAAATTGAAAAAATAATATTTCACAAGACTAATCCTTGAGTACCTTTATAATACAGATATGAAGCACATGGAGAAATATTTTTCAACTAACTAAAAAATTGAGACACGTACCACAAAACGAAACTGGAAAATTTACAAAAAAAACTAACTGGAGAAAACGGTATATTTTTGTAAAAATCTACTCTAAACTGATAATTTTCATAAATGTTTACATAAAATCAAATTTAAACTTTATAAATGATTTTATAGTTGTTAAACGTTCTTTGTTAATTTATATATCGTATAATTATTTGATATTTATGCGCAAAAAATTTTTTTCGTAAATATTTAAAAATGCAAAAAAAAGAAACACACAACAAATACTTTATGCTTTCTAATACTACCCACATTACCTAAAATTTCCATTATTATTGTACTATTTAGGGTTGAGTATTTGTAGAATGATACCAAAAAGAATGTAGAAAAACCAAAGAATGAATATTTAAGGAATGACCTGACAGATGTAAACTATAAAATAAGGCACATGATCTTTCCGAGGAAGTACATATTGATAGATGTGTTTTCACCGTAATAACCCTAAATCAAAACAGACATACCTTTCTCTTGGAATACACATCTGTAAAAAATAATCCTTGGATATAAAAAAGCAAAGTTTTTGAGAATATAATCACGACACTGTTTAGTAGAGAATCAGAATTTTATTTTAGTAGCCAGATTTATTACTGTTCACAACATCAAATTTAGGGACAAGAAGTAGATATCTTTGTTGGTGGGCTGTCAATCATTTGCATTTTTAATATAGTTTGTTAAAAGAACTCTTGCCAAAAAAACATAATGAAGAATCCTTATCAAAGGTGAGAATCTAAGACTATGCAGAAGTAATATTTATATTTCGACGATCTATTGACGTATTTTTAGCGGTGACAACCATCACCGGCTGCACTGTGCGGGGGCAAAAAAAAAAAAGCAAAAAAAAAGAACACTAAAACACTACACTAAAACGTGACACTCAGACTATAACGATAACTTCATTTTTATCAAAGGAAAGCTGCAACCAATCTAGAGCTAATTCACAAATCGGTGATCGTCAAAAAAAAATTTAGGATGATAAATAGGTTGTTGGAGGAATCCATGGCAAACATCTAAAAGGTAGTAGAAGCATTTTGCAACACCACAATGGCGACAAAAAGGGACGCCATCAAAAATGAAATTTGTCCTATCTTAGGACGGAGGAAGAAAAAACAAACACTCCCGTACAGAGTGTCACTAAAGATGTTACATGATAAATATTCGAATGCCTCGAGCACCTTCGTGCTCTCACTTTTATACAAAACTGCTAGACAGTAGGAGTTGAGTAGCTAAATTTCTGAAAGTTAGTTAAATATACTAAATTTTACAAGTTGAGATGTTATCTCTGCATTATTTTTAGGTGTTATTCTCACTTTCTGATTGAAGTGGCAAAATTAAGTTCGCTCATACTTTGAGTTACTCGTGTACGTGAAAGACGCCGACAAGCAAGTGTCGTTCCAAGAAAGGGTAGGGCTGAGGAATTCAGAACTTTTTTTTTGAGGAAAATGTCCTCATTGTGCTAATGCATTTAGGGGCGAGAAGAAATGGAGGATGAACTAAAGGATTTGTATCAGAAAATAAACTAAAAATAAGGATTTGGATTTTAAAACAGGATATTTAAATGAGATTGTGACTTAATGTCACAATTATGATATTATAATTGCTTACAATTAATATTTATAATTAAATTTTATCAGTTTTTTTATTTGCTTTTCACATTTTTTTCATAAATATGCTGATATTTTTGTGACACTTGAATCAAATTTATAATCTCCTATAAAAAAGTAACAACTAAGTGATCTTGTAGTAAGTAAAAATAACTCTTGAATCAAAACTAAGAAATCATAATTTATTTTGTCAAAATACAGTTTTGTGATACTAGTCGTGCACATAAAATATACATAAAGCATGTGAATCGTCTCATCAACCAAAATTTCCATAACCATCATCAAATTACTTATATTGAGTACAATATAATTTGTTTATTTTATACATATAAATATTTATCAATTTTGCATGAAGAGAAAGTGCACACAAATGACAAGCAATATAAACCAAATAATAAAAAAAGAAGCACAAAAATTCAAAATTTAGTTTTTGTAATAAATATTGTTGATAGAACAAAAAATTAAAAAAAAAAAATATGCCAAATCTCATATGTTGTCCAAATTATCTAAAATTTTGGATTCATAACAATGGGTAATCAATTTATTATATAATCAATGGTTATTAAAATAAATAATTTAGTTCCAAGCACTATATTTCAAAATGCACCAGCACCATATGTGTTGCCCTCAATGGCTTTTATTTTTTTTTTGTCTGCTTTCTTATCACAATTTTTTTTTCTTTTGTCGCCTTTTACTTTGCTTTATACGTCGCTCATCAATACGGCGAGCTACATTATTCGAGCTTTTGTCATTTTTTAGAGCAGTTGTCGCAACACTACCCATGTTAAAGTTGCTCACTGTTGTTGTAGCTGCCATCTCCAACCGCCTCTTTGAAACGAAAACATTTTTGGAGCACATACTCCAAATTACACTATGCAGACTTTCGTTTGCATTTTGAGTTTTTGCAGATGTGCAACGTTTCAAAAGTTCATCACAAGCGAGTCAGGACAGGAAGCACTTTTGCGACAATAGCATCACTTATGGTAACTTTCATAGTCGTGTGACTTGGTACTTTTATACCAAGTGCCTTGGCGCGATTGTAAAAGCACCAAGAATCACCCCCTATAGGACACATGAAATGCTTAGGGTGGGCATCTGTTGAAGAACAGTGGTAAAGTAATGCAAATATTGCTGTCTTCATTGTGGTGAGATCTGGAGCATTTTTGACAGTGGCATTTCTGTAGTAATTTTGGAGCCTAGTTATTATATCGTTCGTCAAATTTCCCTTCTTTTTGCCACCGATGCGATCCCCTTTCACTTTGAACTCCTTTACCTTGTTACGAAGGGCTGTGCCAAGCCTCTTCGCAACGTGATTAACACACTCCTCTTTTTGTAAATCCACATCTTTATAAACTTTTAAATTTTGTAAATGAATGAATGTTTTTGAGTCTCCATCTGAAAGAAGTACAGTATACCGCATTTGGCACTGTTCAACGGAACGCTGTCACAAAATGCTGGCAGCGAACATTTCCATAGCATTTGAAGATCCGTCATAGTTCTTTTCACACATGCCGGAACTTCTATGACCCTCGCGCCATATGTGAAATTCAGGCGAGGAAGTGCCAAGTTCTTTTGCCGTAACTTCACATAAGTGGCAATATTTCGACACTATAGTAAAGTCCACGACAATGCCAGTGAAAATGTCAATAACACAGCAAAATACAAAGAGCAATGGCCACGTTCCGTCATAAGACACTCCAATATTCAAAATCCCTTCGTCATCTTCACAGGAACTGTTATACTTTCTATATTCTTCTCTCACTTGCATTCTGCACTTTTGGAGAACTTCATATTTGACCGCCTTATTCTATTCTGCTAGGCGAAGAACATATTTGTCAAATGTTTTTCTATCCATTGGTTTCAGTCCCATTGTCGCAGAGAATTTTTCCAAAGCAAAATGGCCTTTGCCTACATTCAGAAAGGCTGCAACCACATCTTTGTTTACGACAAACTTTTTATTTCAGGCATTCTGGGACTTGAAAAATTACTGCTAAAAGCATTATTGCAAGCCTGGCAATAGATTTGCAATTTAGCTGAAAGACCATATTCAGTTGATTTTCTAACATCAAAGCAGTGCTGTTCACAACTAGAGCATTTTAACTCTTTCAGAAGAGAAGGCCAAACCTCATCAGCAATAATTGTGCTTGATGACACTGGAAAATCAGTATCATTACAATATTCATCTGAGAAAAGTTGTAATTTTTTTTCACTTCTAGACGTATTCAGATCATCTGGAACAGGTTCAGCAGAAGAAACATTTTCAATGTTTTTATTCCATCTAGCTTTATTTGTAGCTTCAGCTAGTCGACGTTTTTTAGATGGGTGCGATTTTGGAGCATGCCATCTGGAGTTATTTTTATGCATTTTTAGCAAAAAATAAATGTAAAAAAGTAATAATAAACGTAATGAAGCAAAAAATAAACGTAATAAGTAACAAAAGATCAATAAATAACAATCAAAATAAGTAATTTTAGACGTGTTGAAAATGATAACAAACTATGCCAAAAAACATAAACAAATGCAAGAATGTAAACAAACCCACAGTTAAAGTTAATATTATGTGTTGCCAGATTTGTTTCATTATATTATTAATTATAATCAATATTTTATGTTTTATAAGTTTTTTTTATTTTTTAATCAAAAACAATAGTAATATTATTCAAATTTGTTTAAAATAAACATTTAAAGTGTATTATTAAATGAATCGGTAAACAGCTTTCGAGTAGTGAAGATTAGAAGTTATGTAATAGTTCAGAAAAAATACACATCGATTTACAAAAATTTTTATATTACTTTTACGAAATGTTAAAACTAATCTCTTAGAATTTGAAAAAGAAGTTTTTTTTAATTTTATCCTAATTATTGGAATTTTATACTGACAATGAAGCCAGGCATAGTTTTGTATTTAGTTAGTCTTGTTTATTAGTCTTGAATAAAAGTAAAGCTGTAAAAAAATAGTTCAATTTGCTGTTGCAAAATTTTTTAGTTTTTCATGTATTCTTGTTGCACCCGAAAACAAAAAGAAATTTTTAAATCATGTTATTATAAGTGTAGGTAATATAAAATTTTCCATTTTAAGCAAAAACTGTGCAGGTAGAGGAACCTTCAAAGTTTCCGGACGTTATGAGCCTCGAAGAAATTTTAAACGTCCATACTCAAGAAGAGTTCGAGTGTACAAGAAATGTGCTGCAGTTGGCGGAAGGCATAGATGAAGATGTAGACAATGAAGACATTGCCACACAAATAGAGAGTAGGAACCTAGAATTTTAATCAATGTACACGATTAGGCCTTCTACTATTTTATATAATTTCTATAAACTATTTTATTTTATTTACACTACTTTATCTTTAACCAATCATCATTCCCCTGGAAAGTTTCTAGCTACCATCTAGTTTTGATTATTAAACAAACTAAATTTGGAATATTTTATACAGCCTAATTTTATCAACCTAACAAAGTTGAGCAAATGCACATTTTTAAAAAGCAAATTTATTAACTGAAATTTTTAATACTAATTTTTATTACAGGTACTCCTGTTACATCCAAAACTCTTAATGGTGAAAGCTTCCTTACCTCAAGGAAAAGGAGGAATGAAATTATCATGAATGGGATCGAAACAACTGAACAGATCCTAAAAAAATTCTGTTTACAACAGAATGAAGACGACAACTTTGCCGAGATGCTAAAATTTTATTTAAGAGATGTTAAAAAAGAAAAAAAACTAGATATTCACATCAAAATCTTAAATCTTGTAAAAGAGGAATTACAAGAAAAATAAATTGTAGAATTGTGTAATTGATTTCATTAGATTTAGTATTAGTTCACTAACTGTTGACAGGTTGAGTGTCGACAGGTTGAGTGTCGATAGGTAAAAAATGGATTAAATTTTGTTGTCTCACAGAATGCAAACTTCTTAATCCCTTAAATAACTTGAAGGTATGAAAAAGCCATTAATCTATATTTGTCGACAATACTCTTTAAATAGGACATATTTTTCACCAACAGTATCCTTAATGAATATGACATTATTCTAAAACTCGTGTTCTAAATAGTTCGAATTCTTACTTTCAAGCTTAAAAAGCATAGCCATCAGCTTTGCCAATAAAAAAATTTTTTTGAACGATTCACCCAGAAAGTTAAATGGTACTCCTTGTTGTCTGAAAGGTATTTGATAGTGTGAAGAGTAAATCGCTACGATTATGCAAGTATTTGATTATATCATCAGAATGTTTGCACCAGATAATCTAAAAATTGGTTGAAAATGTAATCGCATTCTATTACATTAAAAGAAAGAAAAAAACTGCTGATCACTGCAGGGAATGAGGAAGGAAAATTAAATGGTAAATGAAGAGACAGACACAATTTCATATGTGAAATTCTGTCTCTTCATTGAAAAAGACAATAAGCTGAATTTCTAATTTATAGACAAAAATCCAAGACAAGGTTCATCCAAGTTAATAAATATAGAGTTTAATAATGAAAAAATCCATCTAAAATATGTCATAAAATGTACGAAATAACAATTAACATGAAATCAAGATAGGATGGGAAAAAATATATATATACAATGCATATTATAGCATACCACTTTAAAGCAATACAGATTATTATTATATGCACATACTGAGTTGATACATATAGCTTGTAAAATAACATTAACATAAATGCAAGTAAATAATATATACATATAGAGTTAAAAGTAAAACATACTTTCTTACATATAAATTATTTTTAAAATTAACCCCTAGAAACTATACTATCTTGCCAAGGCAATTTATTTTTATTAAAAAAGTCTTCAAATCCCTCGCGGATACTCCGCACGTTATTTGCATAACTGTTGGTAGATATATTACTAACAGCATCCCAAGCACTAGAAGCATCACACTCTTTCCTCCACTTGCCTGGAATTATATTGCCCTCCACTTCAGTGTCTGCGAAGTTAAGCAGGCATGTAGAATTTCTGAAAAACTGTAGAATTCATTTCATTCCTGCATACAAGATTATGCAGACACACAATGGCTTTTATGATGTTCCCCACTGTTAGTCCAACACCTCCTAGAAGAAGGAAAGCCTCAGCACGGATAAATTTAGTAGTCCGATATGACGAAGTTAACTGCGCAGTTGATGAAAAATAAGAAAGATGTCGTTACGTTCGGGGTACTAAGCTGCGCAGTGGTTGAAAATGCGAAATATGTCATTACGTTTGGACTACTAAAGGATATTTATGGTAACCCGTGCTGAGGCCTACTCTTTGTAGGAGGTGCTGGTTAGTCCCGGCAAGAATCGGCTGACGTAAAATTTTCCAGCGACTGCTGGTGATCCCAAAAGTATTTTCGATCATCCGACGTGCACTGCTTAGTCTATAGTTATATGCAGCTCTTGATGGAGTTAGACCTTTTCCTGGATAAGGCCTCATAATGTGCTTTTTTAAAGGAAAAGCCTCATCAGCCACAAAAACAAATGGCATTGGAGTGGTACTATTCTTTAAACATTTATCGGCTGGTAAATTTAAACTGCCATCAATAACAGCCTTTCCAAATGCCGCATCACTAAAAATGGTGGAATCTCCCTGCTTTCCGTATGCCCCAATATCAACATAGGTATATCAACAATGTGTTGCATCGCATACTGCCATTAGTACCATGCTATGACTGCCTTTGTGGTTATAATACAAAGAGCCGGAGTTAGCAGGAGCTTGAATCACTACATGCTTACCATCGAGGGCACCAACACAATTAGTAAAGTTCGCATGCTTCTATAAGCCATCAGCTATTTTTTTACATGTTCCTTCACTTGGTGGCGACAAATATACTGGACTTAGGCACGTCCAGATCACTTGGCAAGTCTCAGCAATTATTTTTGAAACGGTGCTTACACCAACTGTATGATTAAACGCCATACTCTTCATCGAGTCACCACTTGCAAGAAATCTGTAAAAAAAATTAAATTTTATTACATAAAATATATTTCAGTTTCAGAACATAAAATTTGCATGTCCCATAAATTTATCTCCTGCGTTATCAGTACTTTATTTTTAAAATTTAAACTAGACGATTTAAATTTCAATTTATCCCTTGCGTTACTTGTCTCCTTCGTTACGATGCTTTTCGTAACACAGGGGACAACAAAGAAACAGGGATATAATTTGCTTAATTAATGACAAATATACATGCATATATAAAAAAAAACTTTATCTGTATGAAACAACATTCCCTTCTAAATGTTATCAGTGCAAAATTGTTTAGTTATTTTTTTATTTTTATATGGGATGATAATTTTAATTTCTGTAACGCAGAAGACATTTCTCAGTGTTAAAGTATGGAGATTAATAATGTTTTAAAAGTTTGCTGCTAAAGCTTGATTTTTATTTTTGAATAAATAATTAACCACCTTAGATGCATTTTAGTCTAAAAAAAAACTTTGTATTTTAACATACACACACACACTTGTGTGTTTTTGTGGGTGAGTACATATTTGTATAAATTTATACATTTGTATTAGATATAACCTCTCTTTTATTCAAATCTACATAATTTTTTAGTCAATACTAATTGATCGAAATAATTCTCATATAGTTTGATTTTTCATTAATCACACAATAAAGATAAAAGTACTCACCGAAGAGTTATAGAGAGCCTTTCGGATGCAGATATAGCTTCTCGGTAATTGGTATCTACTTTCGTGATGCTTGGTCCCACTTTTGAAAGCAAAACATTGAATATTTTGGGTTGCATCCTAAAGTACTCGAAAAAGCTGTCCAAATCATACAGTCTCATTTCTCTAATAAGGTTCAGTTCATGGCCCTTTTCCTTTCTTTTTTTGTTCAGATCCTTTACCCAAACAGTTCGATTTGAGTGTAAAAGATGAGTCAAATAATAATGTCTAGCTAACAAAATCTTTTTCAAATTAGCTTTATCCATTCTTTTAAATACAGCTCTCAGTCTGCGCTTTCAATTGTAAACAAAACAAAAGTGAAACCAGAGATGACGCTTACCGTATCACGTGATAAGGCTTCTGAGTATGCGCGAGACAAGAAACAGAGTCGTTGCCAATGGCCGGTATGAAAGACCTTGGCAACAGATGAGAAGCAACGCAGCAACAGATTTTGATCTACGTTGCCGTTGCGTTCGGTGGAGAACCACCTTAAGTGTCCACTGTCAGTGTCGGACCTAACACAGTGAGTTCGTTCATTTCAACTTTCGCCTCAGTTGTAGTAGTTTTCTTTACTTGCTCCTTTACATTTTTATACTTTGATTTTAATTTTAAGTATTTTTCTTTAAGAATACTATGGGAATTTTTAAGTTCTTCCATTTCTTTCTCTTTTTCAGTTCTTCAACTTTTTTCTTTTAGCAAGACCTGAACTTTATTGTTAATGACAGGGCAATCGACACAATTATTACTGCTGGTCATTAATCCAGTTGCCTGAACCTTGGCATGTCGAATTATTTCAATGTTCGACACGATTTAAATTTCTTTCACAGCAGATTTTTCAGCAGCGTTTAAAAGAGGAAAGGTATAGTTTACAAACATATTATTGGCGAGATTTTTGACAACATATTATGCCAAAAATCAATCTTATGTTATCCCCTGCTCTGCCCCAGGAGTTCCTTTCAGTCTGTTGAGATGGGTGTAAACGCCACAGGTGGTATCTTCCATGAAACAACGCCTAAACCTGAAAATCTCCGCTAATTTCTTCCACGAATTTAGCTTTTTAATCAGCTTCAAAATCCCTGAAATCTGCTCTGCTTGCATAATACAACAAAGGGCATTCCTGAACGAAGTTTATTATATCTTCAGTCATATTTTCTATTCTTTTTATAGAGAAATTTTTACAACTGCCAAAAGCATTGACAAACAGATGAAGATGGATTCAATATTTTCGCTTCACAAGGGAATTAAAACAAATCTGAGCGGTGGGTAGCGAGTTAAAACAAATCTGATTGCCTCCCGGGTCTGTAACAGCGACGAAAATTCAACTCAATCCAATTCTTGAAACTAGTGCGACGGCGATTGCTGACTGTTGCAACAACGGGAGAAGGGAAGAAGTGCGCATGCGTTAAACCTCTGTAACGTGCGATTTGTTGTTGTTGCAGTCGGTATGAAGACTCCTTTAGTTATAATTAAAATGTACCATTATTTCTTAAGTTCCCACTGACAACAAAATTATGTGGAAAATTGCATTATTATACTACATGGGTTGAATAACATTAATACACAACACAGTAAAATAAGAAAACACTTATTTATTTAGTGAAATATTCAAAGAACTTGGATTATTACATAAAATTCTGTACCGATATAGGGTACAGGGGACCTTAAAAACCAACTTTCAGAGTTTTTATGCTACATTTATGAAACTCACAGTATTTACTTATAATATCTTTAAAAAGCTGTATACAAAATTTCATGTAATTTGATTTATAATTTTTAAAGTTATTGAACTTTTAAAATTTTAAAATAGCATAATATCAAAACACTCCACAAAGCTTAAAATTCACTGCAGAATCATACTTTTTTTTTTATATGACTCGTTTTTTATTTCCAAATAAAAGTTACTTAGTTACCAGTGGCTAATTATATCTCTAGCTCAAAAAAAACGCACTTTTTTTGTATCTCATGAAAATTTCTGGAAAAATTTTAAAAATCTTAAACTTTTTTTACTATAAACAAATTTTGTCAATGTTCTAGGTAACGAAACATAGTAAGAGTTAATCACATACATACATAGTACACATAAAAAAAGTTTCAACCAAAAAAACTAAAAATTGAGAAAAATGGAGCATTTCGAAAACACAAAAATCCGTCAAAATTTCATTTTGAGAAAATAGCAATTTTTAAAATGTATTTAAAATAACACTATTAGTTGTGTATAATATCTAAAAAATGACTAATTAAGCATATATCTGTACTTTTATCTCCATTATTAGGTTGAAATGGATGAAAATTAGGTTGAAATGGATGAAATATGTGCCTATGAAAAGAAATACACAAATGTACTCAGCAAGCATATTTACTTATTCAAAATTTAACGCAAGTAAATTCACTAAAGTAATAACATAAAAAAGTTAGTAAGCATGAAATTAATTTATTTTAAAAAGTATGAATGATATATCAACCGAAAAATGAAACATTGATTCAAATGTAAAAACTAATTGTGTGCGATATATATAATATAGAAGTGTCAAAGATAGAAATTTTTTTTAAAATCCTCCCGCACAATAGGATGGTCCTTCTACTCTTACATAATTTTGATTGTCACTAATTTTCTTGTATTTTTTCACATTTCGTTCATGCTTATATTGCTCACATGACTTACGCTTCCTTTGGTAAGCCCGTCGGGAATCTTGCCGCTCAGCGATTCTTATTGAGTTTTCTCTTTCACTTTTATCACTTATTTCCAGGCTTTCTACATATCCTAAATTGTACTCGCTGACAGCTGCTGAAATTGCCAGCTCCAGCCTCTTTTTTGACACCTCTTTTGGGCGCCAAATGCAGCTGTGGATGCTTTCATTGGCGTGCTTGCAGACGTACATCGAGAAAGCATCTCATCTGAGGCAAGTCGCTGATATACAGGGGTAATTTTCTCAACAACTTCATCCGAAAGATAGGTTTTCATTGACTGATGTGATTTGGGCTTTTCATTTAAGGCTAGTGCCCTTTTGAAATAATATAATATATGAATAATATAAAGCTCCTTTAGCTTTTAGCTTAAAACGAAACTGAAAAAAATCGGCTGTTCAAACTACTGACTTCTGTTTTCTGAATGTAAACAAAGGGGCGTGGCCTAATTAAAATCCTCATATCTCAGTAAAAAAGGGTTCGATTTCCAAAATTTTTTTTTTGTTTGAAAGCTTACAACGTCTATTTTTTGAAAAAATAAAAATCTCAAAATCAAAATTTTGGTCACTTTTTTCAAATTTGAAGGTCCCCTGTACCCTTAAATTTTCTTGAAACTCTCTCTGGGTAGGCAGCAGCTTCATCTTTAAAGAATGTTCTCCAATGTCCCCGCTCCTCTTTACTTTTCAAAATTTGTATCTTCAATTTACGCTTTTCTTCAATGGAAGAAGCAGCTTTCTGGGCTGCAGAGGGGGCAGATTTTTCTGTGCGCTTTCGGAACATGGAATAAGTGGATTTCAAACTGGCCTTCGCAGGAGTTTCCTCCGTTCCTGCCACTTGCGAAGGACATGGTGTTGAGATAACATCATTCTGTGATTCTTGATTCTGTAATATTCTAAGTAAATTTGACTAAGTGTTAAAAATTATGTGATTATTAATAATAGTTTATTTATGGTTTGTTAAGATGCTTGTAAACACATGGTTTATTTCCTTTATGATTTATAGTAATGCAGAGATTAGTAACTGCTTTTTAAATATCGAGAAAATATTTTTAAAAGCCCATTAATTCTATTTTTGTTCCACTTTTTCTTTCACTTTAGATCGATTTATTCGTTAATTTAAAACACTGTGACAAATAGCCAAAATTTGAATAGCAATTCCTTTCAATATTAGAAAATTAATACTTTTCCTTGAAACGTTACTGAACTAAATAAATCAACTTGGTTTAAGTTCGAGTTATTAATGAAATTTTTGTTTGAGAAACATATGAGTTAGAAAACTTTGATATGAAAAACAAATCTGACAAACTAAAAAAAAAAAAAAAAAAAAAAAAAAAAAAAGATTTAAGGGGGACTGCTACCCTTAGACACAGCAAATTTACAAAGTTACAAATTTCAATTTCTGACTGACCAGAAGAGGGCGTTGTAATCACTCACAGTAATTCTGTAATCACTTATGTGGCAGGCAATGGATTAAATAGGATGGCTCATTGGAGAACCCCATTTCGTATCATATATTTTTTATTAGTTTTCTTATTACATTTGTTTGTTATTAAATATGGTTTCTTTAATTAATGCACCCATTCAGCACTGAATCATTCTGCAACATGGTGCATCGGCCGGGAATATCGCTAATTTAAACGGAACTGGAACTGTACAACAAAAGGAAATTAAAATACCGGTGTATAACCACTCTCGATCTTGCAAAACTGGGACATTATTGGTACATTATTTGGATTTGGATTGCAAGGTAGGAGATTTTATCACTTATATTTTTATTGTTTTGAAAATGGAGAAGATTAATAAACTTATAGATAAAAGAAGTAGTGTACGAAGCGGTATAACGAAATTAATTAAAAGAATAAATTCGCCCGAAGAGCAAGCGGAAACTGATACATCACTTTTAGAATTGCTCGAACTTTTAGAAACTAAAGAACAAATTCTTAAAAAACATGATTCGTATATAGAATATCTCATTAATGATCCAGAAAAATTTAAAACTGAAATCAAAGTATCAGAAGAGTACGAGGAAAAAATTCTTTCAACTAAAAGAAAGCTAAAAAGTAAAATTAAAGAAATGAACAAGGAAATAAATCATGTAGCTGAATTAAGTCACAATACTTCTACTGAAACTACCAAATTACCGAAATTAGAAATTCTCCGTTTTTCTGGTGATTCCAATTTCACGGAATTGCTTTAATAGCACGATAGGTACAAATATTTCCCTTTCTAAAATTGAAAAATTTCAGTACCTAAAATCCCTTCTTTCTCTACCCGCTTATAATGTGGTTGCTGGATTTGAATTAAATGATAAAAATTACGATTCTTGTATTGAACTATTAAAACAGCGTTATGATAGAACTGATTTCATTATAAATTCATGTATGACTAAATTATTAAATTTGGAGCCGGTTATTAACTCATCCTATGTTAAAGGTTTGCGTAAACTATATGATGAAATAGAGTTAAACATAAGAAATTTACGCGCTTTAAATGTTACCGAGGGATCGTATGGCCATTTATTAAACATATTGTTATTGAAATTATTGCCCCAAGATTTACCCTTAGAATTTCATCAGAAACGTGATAAAAATAAAAATTGTGAAGTTTCGGAAATAATAGCATTTTTAAGAAACGAGGTCGAGGAAATTTGTGAATCTATAATGAGTAGCTCCAAAAATTACAAATCTAAACGTACCCCCTTTAAAATTATCAAAGCGGACAAACTTATCAAAAGCGGACAAACTCTAAACATAAACACGTAGCCACAGCTTCATCTTTACATACTCAGTCAAAAAATATTTGTATTTTTTGTGGTTTGGTAAATTCGCATGATTCTGTTGATTGTAAAAAATCGGATGTTGAAACAAAAATTGGTAAACTAATGTCTGACGGACGATGTTGGGTTTGTTTCAAAATGAACCATTTCAGTAAATTATGTAGATCTGATATTGTATGCAAAATATGTAATTCTAAATACCATCACGAATCAGTTTGTAGGAAAACTCTTAAACCCCCAAATTATGTAAAGGGTGGATGTACTTTCAAGAAATCTTTACACGACTTTATTAATAGTGCCAGTCTTGTACTTCTTCTCCCAGGATTTCCTCGATTTCAGTGCTGGACACCCTGAGGCTGAGGAACTGTTGGCACAGGAATTAAGGGAACAGCAGCTGGCGGTAGTGGACTGACTGAAGATAACGGAGGAGAAACAGCTGGTGGACTAATAATTGGACACTGTGGTTTACGCTGGATACTTCTGAGAAAATCTTGGACTCTTTGGGAGTGTAAAGGGTGGATGTACTTTCAAGAAATCTTTACACGACTTTATTAATAGTGCCAGTCTTGTACTTCTTCTCCCAGGATTTCCTCGATTTCAGTGCTGGACACCCTGAGGCTGAGGAACTGTTGGCACAGGAATTAAGGGAACAGCAGCTGGCGGTAGTGGACCGACTGAAGATAACGGAGGAGAAACAGCTGGTGGACTAATAATTGGACACTGTGGTTTACGCTGGATACTTCTGAGAAAATCTTGGACTCTTTGGGAGTGTAAAGGGTGGATGTACTTTCAAGAAATCTTTACACGACTTTATTAATAGTGCCAGTCTTGTACTTCTTCTCCCAGGATTTCCTCGATTTCAGTGCTGGACACCCTGAGGCTGAGGAACTGTTGGCACAGGAATTAAGGGAACAGCAGCTGGCGGTAGTGGACTGACTGAAGATAACGGAGGAGAAACAGCTGGTGGACTAATAATTGGACACTGTGGTTTACGCTGGATACTTCTGAGAAAATCTTGGACTCTTTGGGAGTGTAAAGGGTGGATGTACTTTCAAGAAATCTTTACACGACTTTATTAATAGTGCCAGTCTTGTACTTCTTCTCCCAGGATTTCCTCGATTTCAGTGCTGGACACCCTGAGGCTGAGGAACTGTTGGCACAGGAATTAAGGGAACAGCAGCTGGCGGTAGTGGACTGACTGAAGATAACGGAGGAGAAACAGCTGGTGGACTAATAATTGGACACTGTGGTTTACGCTGGATACTTCTGAGAAAATCTTGGACTCTTTGGGAGTGTAAAGGGTGGATCTACTTTCAAGAAATCTTTACACGACTTAATAACAGTGCCAGTCTAGTACTTCTCCCGGGATTTTCCTCGTTTTCAGTGCTGGACACCCTGAGGCTGAGGAACTGGTGGCACAGGAATTAAGGAAACAGCAGGAGGCGTTGGTGGACTAACTGAAGACAACGGAGGAGAAACAGGTGGTGGACTATTAATTGGACGCTGTGGTTCAACGGGAGAAGAAGTTGATGGTGTGTTAACTATTTGTGGTGGTGAAGGCTGGCGCACTGGCAGTAATAACTTCTTCCTCCTCTTCTATAGGAAAAGTGCGATTCAATAAGTTTTGGATCGATCGCCTGAGCTGCTTTCTTTCATATCAGCGTCTTATTGGTTCCTGGCTTCTTCAAAAGAAATACCCCGTGCCACCCTATCTATAAATCTTGTTGCCATGTTGAAGATTTGCTCAATGGCTAGCGAGGTGGCGATTGTACTAGCCTCTTAGATAATTAGTTTCTTTTTTTTTTTCCTCCTCCTGCTCCTTTTGCTTTCGAAGTTCATGAGCTCTGCATCTCTTCTCTTTGGCATATGCTAAGGTGGTCATTCTTCTCCTCTCAGCCGTTTCTGTGTCCTCTCTTTGATTCCTTATCTAAAATGTATTCAAATATTATAATTACAAAAATTATTTTTTTTATATTGTTTTTAAAGATGAATTTCTGAAAACTTATGGTCTGAAATTATATTTTTGATTTGTTTTATTCTGAGTAGATTTATTTTCATTAATCTAAGGCTGTAAATGCAATTTTATAAATTTTTATTATTGTATAGGATCTTTGTCCTGTTTAGTAAGATGTAAATAACTAGATCTTTTAATAAAAGGAATAATTCTATGCACATGAGTGGGTATTACTTTTCTAGGATTATTAACTAGCATTATTTTGATAACTTGTCCACTACTCTATATGGACCTGACTAATTCGGTTTTAGTTTTGCTTGTAATTTACTAGAAATGTTATAGGTGTTTTCAAAAAACAACTATTCGAAAATTTATTTTTTCCGCGTCTTTATTTTTTTCACTTAGACTAATGTGTTTTTACTCTTACGTTTCAAGTTACTCTTGTTAACGTTTCAGAAAGAACTTCATTTAAAGTTAAAATCAACTGCTGTAAATATTCAGTTTCTGAATGAAATTTTGTACTGGAATCTTTTATGCAATATGGTAGTCTCATGTCTCTACCATGTTCAAGGATAAAAGATGATGTGTGTGTGTCGTCTCATGACTTGAAGAGTTCAATGATCATCTGTGGAAGTAATTGATCCCATTCTGAATTTTTATTGCATAACGCTGCTAAAATATTTCCAATTAAATAATTTGGACGTCTCTGCCGTTAAGAAAGGCACTATAAGCGGAAATCTGTCTTTTCTCAATTGAAGTAATTTTACAAAATTCTAAAAATTCTTTGCTTTCAAAATATTTAGCATTTTCCGTGATCATTATTTCAGGACAACCTTTTAATGTTATTAAATTATCGAAAATTGCTTTACAAATTGCTTCTGATTTCGTATCAAGTAATGATCCCAGATTAATGTATTTTGTAAAAAGATTGATTATAGAAAACACATGTTTTAATGGTCCGAATTCTCCTGGAAATTTACTTTTAAGTAACAGGTTGGTGTGGAGGTTTACTTACTCTAAAGGCACTCCGTCTCGATAAACATATATCACAAGAATTAATAAAATTTTTCGCGTAACCTGTGATAAGTTTTAAATAACCTCAAGTGACCGCCATAATCGGAATGAATCGCTTTCAGAATTGTGGATATTAAAGAATGGGGAATACATATTTGTTTAATTAAGGAGGTTTAAGGGGATTTAGCATGTCTTTTGCTCAATTGTTTTCAATTTAGGATCTTCATTTTGTAAAGTTATAATGCAGGGCTGCCACAGGAAAAATAACCAAAAAAAAGTTGCTTAAAAAGCATAAAATTTTTTTAAAAAGTAGCCTGCAAGCAAAAAAAAAGTTGCAGAGAAGTAAGTAGTATATAAAATTTTACAATAAATAGTTATGAATAAGTAATGAGGCTGAAACTGTTGATTCAACAAAAATCAAATAAACACATTATCTAGTTTATTTTTTAAAAGCTAATACAATTCTTAAAAAATAATTTACAATTGATGCTTTTGGCTTTTTATTGAAGAAAGATTATATGAAATTAGATTTTCTTTAGTTGACAACCCTATTTTCTTGTTTACACTCTTTCGTTTTCTTTCAATTTCAGACTACTTTCAATCATACCGAATCCGAATGCTCTGAATATTTTTATCATCAATAGCTAGTTTCAACTTCTTATTTGCCTCTTAAAAAAGTTCATCAGCCGACTTTCCAATTTCAATCGTTCTCGGTTGACTATCTTTGTTTTCTTAAATTACTACTGACAGAACTTGAGTCACTTTTTGCTTGCAAAAACCTCCTTCACATCAACTTCTTTTTCATCAATAAATGCAAATTTTCTTGCAATTTTGCCAATAGAAACTTTAGTTGCCTTTCAAAGAAATTGAGAAACAACGATATATCATCCTCGGCATAGCATTAAAGTCGGGGATCAACTTTTTCAATTCAAGTTTTGGTGAATCGGCGTTCAGAACGGGTGATGTCGGTGAAAGTGAAGACAACTTTTGGGCTTCAAGTTGTAGCTTAAGAGTTTCAAGTTCATGAACTCTTGCTTTTTCTATTCTCTCATCTTCTTTTTCTTTGGCGATTCGCTCCTGCTCCATTTTCCTTTGTTTAGAGATTTGAGTCTGCTCATTTGCTTTCTGTGTAGCGATATCTCGTAGTTCAGACGCTTTTTCAAAGGAAATTCTCTCTTCTATTAAAGAGGTTAAGGGGTGTAGAGACCATTAAATGTCGAATTTTTACGAAAAAACAACATTGTGTTCTAAAAGCTCTCACTCACTTAAAACACAGGAATGAGATTTTATATACTCAATACAACATTATTCATAAGCCAATAAAAATTTCAAAAAGTTCAATACACTAAATAGTTTTTTAAATATATATAATTATAATTATTAAAAATTAAAAAAATATTTTTTTATTATCAGCCACTATCCGTAAGATATTTCTCCCTTAAATTAAAATTTCAAATTTATTATGGTTTTAAACTGTTCACACAAGTCTATTTTATAGAATGAATCAAGGATTTAGAGATATTTAAAAATTTATTATTTTTTAAAACATGTCAAACTTAAAATTTTTTTAAAAAGTTTATTTCTTAATTAAATGCAGTTAGATTCACTAAATATTGATTCATTCTATAGATTTCACATATACAAATATTTCTGGAAAATTTCATAGCAATCGGTGGATTAGTTTTTTTTTAATCTTACGGATCGAGCAAAAAAAAAAAAAAACAGTTTTGAGAAAACGAGAGTTAAAGTTAAGAAATGAGATATGATATAAACTATTGTCTATTTTACCCATTAGGTCTACTTTAAATCAATAATATTCATATATACATAATGTTTAGACACTTTTCTGCATTTAGATATAAAATTTCAGCTTTTATAACCTCCGAAGAATGGAAAAATGCTTATCCTGTAAAATAGTTGTTGACAATTTTCAAAATAAAAACAATTTTATTAGCATTAAAACATCAAACTGGTAAGATTTAATCAAATTCTTGATAATAAATCAAAGAAAGAGAAATTACTTTTCATTAAAAAAGAAAGTAGCAATGGCTAAACATTAAATTCAAAAAATATTTCTAATTCGAAACGATAAATACAAGTAAAAATAAATTGTTTACGAAAACTAATTTAAAATATGCACATATTTTAATAATAACCAGGATTGTATACATTTCCTTCCCTTTTTTTTTAAGAAGTTCATTTTTATTTTTTCCAGCTTGCCTCCTGACTCGTCGGGCTTCCAAGCTTGCCATCGAGGCTCGCTTTTCGGCAACCTTTTTTCGATGTAAATCTGCTTTCATCGCATATTGTTCATATTTCCCGGGTAACATATCCAATTCGTTCAAGGTGTCTCGCCTATCTAGTTTACAACCATTAAAAGTAATAATCGTTTCATTTGCAGCTATATCTGCAAAATTTTTTGATGAACCCGATATTTTCGGGCAAATTTGCCACAGCACTGAATTAAAAGACTCATTTTGATTCTGAGTTTTTCCAGAAATACATTTTTTTAATAGTTCTGGAGACGCTAAGTCAGAAAAAATCTTTTTTATCGACTTCATTACTTCCACTGGAACATTATTTGTATAGCGGAATGAGGCAGCATTTCTAGAAGCTACATGCTTCTGGTACTTACACCACGAGGTTTCCCCCTGTGGGGCAAAACATATGCATTGGATGAAGCAGAAATATTAGATGAATCAGTTCCTTTCGATCCATAATACTTTCGTTTTCTTGGTCTGTAAACAGTCGAACGATTGTAAGCTTTTCCCATTATAAATAAACTTTCGAATTTCTAACAGATCTTATAATTAACCAACAAGCTATAATTAAACTAAAACAACTATTAATTTAACAATAGTATAGCTAGAAATTGAATTTTAAACAGTAAATATTAGAAAAATAATCGAGCTGCAAATATTGAAACGTGTTGACAAGTTTTAGTTTCAGAAATTTCTTCTAATTTCCAAAATTTATCTAATTGATACTCGACTGAGTTGAAACTAGCGTGGTTTGATATAATTGTATTAGTTATAGTCTTTGTTTTGCCTAGGATAATCCATCCAAAAATAGATTCTAGAGCTGATAAAGAATGGTCAGGAACCGAAAAATGTCCATTTAGCATGATTTCTCCAAATACGTCTGCTCCCAAGAGGATATCTATTGTACCTGGTTGAATGCAATTTTTACTGCAAGTGGAAGATGTTTAAAAGTAGTTAAAGCTGTCGCATCCACTCCTGCCTAGAACGGGCCATTATGGTAGGACTCAAAGTACAGCAGCAAAAACAGAACATGTTGTCTTTATGAAATTTAATTGAGAAAAGGTATAGATTACACACAATGGTTGTATACGAGTTTCAGCGCCATCTATTGGCGTTAATTTGAATTTAGGAATATAAATGATGGAACACCGATATTACTTTTCCCTTTGTTTCATTTTTCCCAGGACCTTTTTATTAACAAGGTGTATTGCATATATATTATCAGGGGAATATTCCGATGTGTCGTAGAGATCTATATCTTCTAGCATATCTTTATATACGTCATCCTTTTTTATGTCATATATAAAGCCATCAGTGTCTGTATACAGAAGTTGTAGAGAATTTTTATTCTTTTCTTTCACGTGACCGTACTGGAATTCGTACATGAGTGTTTTTGATACGTCTAATTACCATTCGTATTGATCTAGGTTTATTACATTTTAACACTGTCTTGCGCATGTGCAATGCCACCAAGTTCTCACTACAAATTGTACGATCATGAAAGTTTGAGCGAGCAATCCATTTTTCCACATTTTTTCCATTATTAGTTAATTTTATGCCCACCCTTTTTGGTGATGTTTTCCATTGTTTTTCCGAATACCGCATTATTCATTAATTTATTGAAGTTTTTATCAAAGTCGTTAGTAGCTTCTTGACGAAGATGAGTATTTAAATCTATGTATTCCTTAAGCCACTGAGTTTGTTTAAATTGAAGGACGCGATGAATTTTGTTTAATTTTACGCCCAATTTTATATATTGCTGGTAAATCGGAATGCTCGTCATGCAAGTCAAAAGGATAGATAAAATCTACCTCGAGAATTAACCCGATCGGGCTATCAATTGGAATAGTTAAATAATTAATTGCATTAATATTACTAACCCATTTAAAGTCTTTAGTAGGGTGAAACTGCGACACTGCCCACTCATAGAAATTATTGGCATCTAAATATATCAAATAATTACTTGGTTTTTCAACATCGTATTGGTCTGGGAGGTATTTATTATTCGCTATATCGTAGCTATTTGAACATTGTGATATTCCCCCTCTTACACCTTTTTCGATAAAAAGGAGTTTATCACAGTCGGTTAACAATTCAATTTTGACTTCAGTTTTCTTCAACAATAGGTCAAAAGAAAGACCTGGAGCGGTATAATACCATGCTGGGTCTAAACCATATGTAGCATGACATACATTTCGAAAATTATCGAATATGTCAGCCAAAAGCAAAACATCCGTTTTTACATAAAAATCAGAATATTGGCCCATATTTTTTATTTTAAAATTTTTCTGTACTAGTTGAGCATGCAAATAATCCTCATCTCTAATATTGCACTCGTTAAGTAGACTGTAAACAGCTTCTTTCGGAGGTGATGTTTTCTTTTTAAAACATTCAATGTTGTTGATAAAGTCATACGGGTAAACGCCTTGGCGTAGAAGCAGATTTACTTGCTCAGAGGGAAAATGCTTTTTCATGTGCCTAAATTTATCTGGGGTTACTATAAGATTTTTCGCTAATGTATCTAATTTACTGGGCATGAAACGAAAGAAGTCTAAAAATGATTTTTCCGGATACCTTTTTCGAGATGGAGATATACTTTTCCGTATTTTGGGGAATGGTTGAAATTTCTCCATCATTGGCTCCTAACTCAGTAGCAAAAAGATGGCTATCATAACATTAGCACCGTCAATGCCCATTCCAAGCAAATTACTCAGTCGTAAACCATCTTTTTCCAAAATTGTCTTGAAAGCTCTATACATTGTTTCGGCATCACCGACTTCAATTTCTACGTTTTTTCTTGCTGAAGTAACGTATCATAATACCCATCACTTTCTTTGTATCAACTATGAGGGAGTAGTTAGATTCGCCAACATCATCAATCAAATCTAAAAACATTCATGTGCTTAAGACATTTATGAGTAAAGATAAGCATTTTGTATGATGGAGTTTGATGTTTTGAAGCAGTTCTGATTAGTCTTCTAAACTCTTAATGAGCTCGCCTAAGTGATCCACGGTTGAAATCGAACAATATTCTGCTATAAAATAAGCAACTTTTAGTTCGGCAATTTTACGTCTATTGTATATAGATTTCTTAGCAAACTGTGTAGTTTTTGGAGTTTGGGAAGCAGCTTCAGATGATTAAATTTTTTTGTGGTGCTTGTCTGTTGCTGCATGAGTTGCCAAATCTTTTTTATGTGCGTTTAATTCAACTTTACAACATTTACAAAATGCTAACTCACTTCTTCCAGTCATCGATGTCAACCACTCTACAAAAAAAAAAAAAAAAGGATGAACAAATAGTACTATAAATTTACTTTTAAATTGCTTTTCGTGTTCCCAATCTTTCTTGTACTTTTGTATGTATTGCTTTTTTTCTTTATCCTTTGGCATTTTTTTTAAACCATGCATATTAAAAATTTTAAATAATTTGAATTCAAATTTACCAAACGTACCGCACAGGTTGATCGAGCTAAGTAACAACTTATTACATTCAACAAAAGGATTAAGTTCTAAAATTAAATCTTAATCTTTTTGTTTTGGTTTACCATTCCACACATTCAGTTAAAAAATTTGATATTAGAACGGAACCAAAATGAAACTAGTAAAACTCACAAATAATCCTAAAACAAATTCCCCTTAAATAGACATTCTAGAGAATGTATATCTTTGATATCAAATTTTTTTTTTTTCTATAAATTTTCTTCAAAATGTTAACTGAAAGTATATTTAAGAAATTCTATAAAATTTTCTTATTTACACAATATTTTTCTGAACTTTAATTTACAAACATATATGACAAATTTACTTAGAAAATAAACAAGTTTATTATTTTACTTAAAAGCTTAATGAACATTTGTGTATTCAAAATCTATTACCTGAATTAATTTTTAAATAAAGTCTCATATTCCAGATGACGATGCAATTAATAAAACAATTTGACTGATATATTAAATATTTATTTTCAGTAAAAGCATATTTTAAAAAAAAAAACCTCTTGAAAAAAAACTATAGGTTATAAATGCATTTTTTTTTATAAACTTTAGATCGGGCTTAAATTAACTGAATGACTATCATTCATTAAAACAAAGTAGCAGAGTATGCGTTGAAAGTATAAACAATTCACATTTTGCAAAGCTCATCTACTATATGAGTGAAACATTCACAATCATTTATTTTCTTTGAATTATAGAAAAGTAATACTAACTTCTATTTGTTTAATAATTTATATAAAAAGGAATAAATAGATATCACTTACCTTTTAATTCGAAGGGACTAAGTAAATTTACTTTAAAACAAATTTAATGCACATTATAAAATAAATTTTATTAAACACATATATTTATTGGCTTCCCGCTACATCATACAACATTTTTTTGTATGCCTTGTGACAAACATTCAGCTTCTGTCTAATGCAGTGTTTCCCAACCTTTTTTGTGTCATGCCCCACTTAAGCCTTTCTAAAATTCTTATGCCCCCCCCCCCTATATAACATATACATATTTTTTAAAATTAAAAAATTGAATTGTTCACTTAAGAAACTTAAATGATAGGTTTTAGGAAAAAATCACTAGAAAATTGTTAACGAAACACAGTAAGTAAATTTTCAAAACATAAAATTAAAAACTAAAATTCAAATTCGAAATAATTTTAAGATTTTTCTATAATAATTTAATATTTTAATTTATTGAGATCCTTACGCTTCATGCTTGCTGCACAGAGATTTTACAGGTATGTTCCAATTTAGTTAGCTTCAATCTCAAGTCTCCCCGTTTTATTACATCCAGGCGATTTCTTTTCTTAACCAGTAAATCATAGAACTAAATCCACATTCAGCTAAATATGAAGATGGAAACTGTAACAATAGTTTTCTTGCACATTTGGTTGAATTTGGGTATTTGATTTCTGTTTCCTCACAAAGCCATGCCATCACTCCTTTTATATTAAATAAAATTTTAAGTGACTCATCATTTTGCATTTCTGCGAGTTCTTCTTGATACTGCATATTTGATATATCAGACAAATCCACTAACATTGACTGCATCATCCATGTTGGAAAATCAATTTGTTTTAAATCAGAAAATGTTTCTTGTAAATCAGCCGAAAGAATTTTCAAATGATCGACAATAACAAGTAAAGCGGTATCATTTACTTCACATTTTTGGAGCCAATGAAACAGTTCAAAGTTTTTGTTGTTAATATATTTCTGGCATAACTCAATAAGGGTAAGGAAACCAAATATCTTCGCTTTTGCATCAAACAGAGTTTCATTTGTTTCTTGAAGTTGCTCATTTAATATATTTAGTTTTTCAAAGATACCGGCTAAATAACTCACAAATGCTTTACCATCGGGTGTTAACAGATACTTCATTTCAGGTTTGTCGCCTAAAAAATCTTTAAGTCACGTAATATTTATTGATTTGCTTTTTTCTTTCAATTTTGGCACCGAAATCTAGCATCGCATTTAAATAACCCGGAGCAAAAGGGTTAAACGCCTGTCGAGTCAATTTTCGAATTACCCCCCTTAACAATCAAATTGCCCCCCAGTGGGGCGTGGGCCCCACGTTGGGAAACACTGGTCTAATGGCATTTCTCATTTGGACGATAGACACATTAAATTTTTTAGATACATACAACTGTATCTCCATTACAGTGTCAGGGTTAAAACAGTCTCCTTTTGACACCCTTTCATCCCTTTTAACACACTGGTGCCTAGCACCTCTGGTCCAAAGACCACATCAAGCAAATCCCTCATAAATTTGGAGAAGTTGTTACGACAACAACTGAGCCGATAAGTGTCCACTGTCAGTGTTGGCCCTGACACAGTGAGTTCATTCATTTCAACTTTCGCCTCAGTTGTCGTAGTTTTCTTTAAAGAGTCGAAGACAGAAGTCAGAAGAAATAGAGAAGTTCAAGAAACAGAGTCGTTGCCAATGGCCGGTATGAAAGACCTTGGCAACAGATGAGAAGCAACGCAGCAACAGATTTTGATCTACGTTGCCGTTGCGTTCGGTGGAGAACCACAGTGTCGGACCTAACACAGTGAGTTCGTTCATTTCAACTTTCGCCTCAGTTGTAGTAGTTTTCTTTACTTGCTCCTTTACATTTTTATACTTTGATTTTAATTTTAAGTATTTTTCTTTAAGAATACTATGGGAATTTTTAAGTTCTTCCATTTCTTTCTCTTTTTCAGTTCTTCAATTATTTTCTTTTAGCAAGACCTGAACTTTATTCTTAATGACAGGGCAATCTGCACAATTATTACTGCTGGTCATTAATCCAGTTGCCTGAACCATGGCATGTCGAATTATTTCAATATCATCTTCTTTCACAGCAGATTCAGTGTTTTTAGCTTTTTTTTTTTTTTGAAGAAATTATTAATCATTAATTTTGCACATAAAATAGAGACAATGCTAATTGTGCTAAATGTAGCATAAAAACTGATAATGGATTTGTTTTCAATAAATTTGTAAATAAATAATGCGAATTAGTAATGAAATTGTTTTTTAATAAACTTGTATTAGTGAAAATTAATCTATAACTCATAAAATATGGTGATTATCAATATTATATGTTCAGTCACAACTAATTGTAAAATAAGGTAATCACTACCATATGACTAAACGATTTTGAAGCGTTATTATTAGCATACCAATTTTCTGAAAAAAAAATAATGGCTTTGACTGAGCAAACTCATATTTCTTCAGAAAAATTCAGTAAATGTCAAGAAAAAACTTTGAAGATTTATTGTTAAGTTTGGATGATACTTACAAATGAAATATTCCATTGGTTGACTTTATTTCACATAAGTGCAAAACTATTTTAAACATTATAGTACACAGCATATATGTTTAAATATTGTATAGTGTTAAATAAATAAAACCAACAAGATTTAAAAAAAAAAAAAAACATTTTTTTTTTTTTTTTTTTTTTTTTTTTTTTTTTTTTTTTTTTTTTTTTTTTTTTTTTTTTTTTTTTTTTTTTTAAAATGCAGCTTTTGAGTATGAATTAAGTCTGTTTGGAATGGTGGCCCGCAAAAGTGATGGATTGACATCAAATTTACAACACACATGGCCTATAATTTCTGATATTCTCGATTGCTTCTTCTTTAGCTAAATCCACTACTTGTTTCTTTAATAATAAATTCTCTGTTTTCTGGAAATTAGTACTATTATTTTAACTTGATTGCAACTATACAATGTTTAAAAATTGTTCTTAATATTTGTTTGAAAAAGAGTCTCTTCCACTTAAGGAACTTTGATTCTACTTAAGCTTAAATTTTAACCATAGTTACCCAATTCCTCAATTAACTCTGGTCTTGGATAAGTTACAGAATTATTTCCACCTTCCGCTTGATTTTCTGTTTCTTGTGAAAAATTGTTGAAAGTTCTCAAAAACATTAACAAAATCAATTCATTAAAAAGTAAATATAATTGCAATAAGAAAAACAAACACGATATAGAAATTAAGAATCGTGAAATAAAAGAAAAAATAATACCCAAGGTAAATTTCACGATACTTAAAAAATTCTCAGTGGATAAGTTTGAAAGTGAATACATATATATATATTTACGCAAACATAAATTTTAATTTATACTTAGTTTCCTTTGTAAATACGTGAAAGTTGAAATCGAAAATAATTTAAAAGTTTTGTATATAACTGTAAGTAGTAGATATATGCAGGGAAAATAATGAATACAGAATTGTTAAACTTCTTTAAGAATCGGCATTTTTCCCTGCCAATAAAAGATTTTCCTACAAAAGACAAGCAACTAATTTTAATAACAAAAAATTTAAAAAACTTATTAGACTTAGACAAACCGAGCAAAATGATTTTTAAATTTTATCCTCATGCTCTCAGGAACTGTTTGATAACAGTAATCTTAAGATAAAATTTCAAAATGACCTGTACTTACCATCAGTCTTTAAAATCTCCGCTAATTTCTTCCACGAATTTAGCTTTTTAGCAGAATCCCTAGAATCTGCTCTGCTTGCATCATACAACCAAGGGCATTCCTGAACGAAGTTTATTATATCTTCAGTCATATTTTCTTTTCTTTTTATAGAGAAATTTTTACAACTACCAAAAGCGTAAACAAACAGATGAGGATTGATTCAAGATTTTCGCTTCACAGGGGAATCGTGAGTAGCAAGTTAAAACAAATCTGTTATTGCTTTTTGGATGTGTTTAGATACAATTGCACACATTGTTTAGAAATTACACGGCTGCTAAGATTTGCCACAGAACTTACGGACTAAGCAGAGCATCAGAATTTAACCATGTCATTTCCATGTATTAGTTCAATTCAGCAATTTGGGGGTTGCTTATTGGTGCCTCGCTTGTGATTGTTAGGAAGGCATCCCCGATTTGGTGGAGAGGCACAAGAGGAAGGGCTGATAATCTGCGTATCCACCTCCTTGTATCATGACAATCGATGTATGCAGATACCAAACCTAGCGCTTGAACCTAAAATAAAATGTTGATGATAAATAATAATATAATGTTAATGATACTTTTCTAAATACTTGAAATTTTTTAACCTTGATTTTTTTTTAGTCTTTCTAATAGTTATTATTAAAAAAGAATATTAATATCATTTGAAAATTTTTAAATTCAGCATGAATAAAATTGATTTTTAAAATAAACTTAATTTAGTAATTAAAAAATGTCGCATAACATTAAGACTTAATCTTTAGTTACCTTCCTCCAAATCGACTGGGCATAGTGAAAATAACACCCTTTAATCACTATCCAAGGCATGGTTTCTTTCAAAGCGTTCATTGCGCCAGCTTCAAAATCCATCATGGCACATTCTGGATTAAAAATATGCTCATTAATCCAAGCCTGATTGCTGATGTGCTGAAACAAACGTAAATACGTCTGTTTCGTCTTATCAGGCAATAGGCCATAGATTAATGGGAATATTTTACCCATGTATGAGCCATGAATGGTATAAAGCTGACAAAAAAGCTTTGGTGCCATTTTAAATGTGCCATCTAAGTAGATTTTTTTGGATTGGCACAATATTCCGAGATTCTCTCTGGTGCCAAACATCTGAAAATCAAATAAAAATTTTGTTCCATTTATACACGTGATAAATAGCAAAAAATAAATAAATAAAAAAATCATGTGAACCTGAAGTTATTTAATAAAGCTGAGCAATGAAGGGCATAACATTAGAGTTGCAAAAAAGAATTCAGTAGCAAAATTTACTTTTATATTGAATGTTTTACCTCGGTTACAACTTCTCACAACCAAGTTCAAGCAATAACAAATATTATAATTTTTTATTTATTTATCTAAAAGCATTATTAAATCAGAGGTTTTGATTGTGCTGGAAAAATAAGCAATATTCTTTTTTATCTCTCTTTTTTTTCCATTCACTTTGAAAATAAATGCCAAGAAAAAGTAAATTAAATGCTATGAAATTTTCTTTCACGAGCATATAATTAAAAATTATATGCTGAAAAAGCATATAATTTATTGACACCTAGATATCTAGGCTATTAATTATTTTCAACAATGTGCTTCAATTTTTTGGAACCACAAAGGGGCTTTTTTTTTTCCTTGGCGAAGAGGGTGGTGGGGAAAAATCTTTATTTTTCCAACCCTAGGTTATTTATTTTGAGCTTTGAAATGCTTACTTATAAGTATCGGTGTTCTAACCAAACAACTTCGAAAATAAGACAAAACATTAATATTTTCTAAAAATAAGTATTTTATAGTATCTAGTTTTAGTTCTTTACCCAAAATATTATTATTATTATTATTATTTTTTTTTTAGTTTAAAAAATATTTACACAATTATTCTATTAAGTCCATTTAAGAATTATTCTAAAAAGTCCATCATTTTAGAGTAAAATGCAACTTTTGAAATATTTTTATTTATTAATATAGCATGTGCACTAACTTTTCAACCAGATTTTAATTCTTTATTCAAAGTGAAAGTAAACTTTAAGCTTTTCTTTTTATGTATCAAATTTCTAAATTTAATTTAAAAGAATTTGACCACAATTACACATACATAAATTAAACATGGATATAAATGCATAATAAACATATCATAGAGTGTTCTGGCAAAATAAAAGATATTTCTTCCAACTAATGTTTTCTTAGTATCATTTGAAAAAATTATTCTTCAGAAAAGTGTAAGCTGGTGTGTAAAGTGTTTATAAAAAGGAAGAAAAAAAATAATACTAACCAAAATCCTTTCTCCGGTTGTCTGGTCATCGACCAAGAGAAAATCTCTTCCATCAATAATCTTCGTCCATTGACCATTTACTATAATATTTTTCTTAGAGTGCTTGGCAAAGGCGGTAATGCCTCTGCCCTTGCTCTGTACATTGTGCGACAGGCAGTTTTCAAATCTGGCAGACTTACTGCTGTCTCGATTGTCTGCGCAACCTCTCCCATTTCCTGCCTGAAAATTATATATCATATTATGACTTGAATTTTTAAAATAACCAAATAATAATTAAGAGAAAACATTTGAACCCAAGTCTTTATATATATGTAAAAAGTTAAATACTGTATTTACATAGTAAATCTCTTATCATCAGCTGTTTGTTAATATTTGTTATGTTATTGACCTTCGTAACAACATAATATAACAAATGGCACTGGTTATGCCTGCTCGACATGATTCTCTGTAGTTACTGCTAAGTCAATACAAGATGAAATAGAAGGTACTAAACATTATGTATAAAATTGTCCAAATTATGTGAATTTAAATTTCCAATTTTCTGAGTTAAAGTAGATTTTTTGTTTTTTAAAGTGCTTAGTTAAACTTCACATACTACTTTTTTTTTACTATTTTCTTCTCTTTTTTTTAATTTCAACATTAATGTATTTTTAGTGACTTTATATATTTATTTTATTTTTAATATAATAAAATTTATTTTAAAAAAATATATATATTATCTAACGATGAATTAACAGCAATTAATTTTTTTGTTTTGAAGTTAAAATGTTAGTAAATCCTACACTGGTTTCTTTAACTCTATCAAAATGTAAAAATAATGTACTATGAAACTTAATTGAGACATTTTACGCTAGTTACCAAAATTTAAGAGTTATAATTTTTTTTAAAAATAAGTACCCTATATTTAAAAATGCACTTTGAAACAAAAATTTTTTTTTCATAATTACAACTCCAAATATCAGTTCTTCATCAATTTTTTAAAATTTTATGCAATTTTTTACTACTTTTTCAAAAGCAAATAATAATTTTTGAAAAATTTGAAATTAGTAAAAAAAAAAAGATAAATAATTATTTAATTAATATTTTTACGATAAGCTATGAGAAAATAAAATCTGCATTAAAGATATCTATTTAAAATACCTCTAACATATTATCTATGAGTTTTTTCCAGGTGTGATTATCTGGTGGTTTGTTAATTTAAATGTATATATGAAGTGTTGGAATATGGCACTTCAATAGTTTTTTATACTATTATAAAATTATGTTCTATAAAACAACTTACATTAACTGTTTTAATTAAAGATATTTATTAATTTTATTTTGATTTTCAATTTTAGGTTTTTTATTTTCACATATTTTTTTTCTTTTAATACTTGCTTCATAGCTAATTTTTTCATATTGAAAAAAATTGCTATGACTGATAATAGGTATATAAATTATTATGTCCTTATATTTAGAAGAAAAAGTTTTTTATTTTGAAAATGCAAAACCTAAAATATTACAGCTATCCTAAGCTGAAATAACCACTACTAACCTAAAATATCACTTTACCACTTCTAAGTTAATGCGAGTAGTCAGCTGTATATCAATGCAATATTTTATAAATTAATTCATTTTCTGTATGAATTTAAGAACTGTATTCATTAAGTTATGTGCTTCAGTGACGATATTAAACTATTATCTAAATTTACAAATAACGTTACAATTAAATAAACAAATTGCAGTAACATAAATTATTCATGGCTTTACTACTTTTGAAAAAAGTTTTATACACAAGGCTGGGAATAATTCCAATACTTTCTGAATAAATAAATTTTATGTTGAATAAACTCTTGGAAAATTTATAACTAAATTCCAGTGAGTTTTTTTTTTTTTAAATGACTTTCATAAATTAACAAATTCTATTTTTAAATTTACTTATAAAAATTTTTATTATTTAATTGATGTAAAAAAAGTTTTATTCTTAAATTAACAATTTTCAACGTGTTACTTTAGTTTAAAAACACTGGCTCTTGTTTATTGCCTTAATCAAATAAGGAATTTTTTTTTCAAATATTCAGTTTGTTTCTATAATTAAATCAAATATAGGTTAAATCAAAATTATGAGAATAGAGAAATTAATAATATAATAATAATAATAATATATATATTAACTGACTTATTTGGAAATTAAATTTTCGATTAAAGAATTTAAAATAAATTGGTACAATATTTTTAATATTAGCGGATTCAATATAAAATATTATTCTGAATATTAAAATTAATAAAATATAACATTTTTAAAAATAAATTTCTTACCTGTATATTTTTGGAATTGCCTCAGAGAACTCCGTCTCGCACCTGCTCTTCAATTTGTTGTAAAACGTTTTTCTGCGAATTCTATGGAAATCAGGCGCATGTGTATGCGTTTCTTTCGCATTTTTCAAGAAGCCATTTATTGTAGTAAGTTTGGCTGTGCAAGTTTTGTTTTCGCATTTCCAATAAATGGTTTCATCTTTATATTTACTGTGCAAATTAAACAAATAATTTCTATACAGTAGCAAATAGACACCTCTTGAAGATTTCAAGTAACTTATTTCCGACATTTTTGATAATGGCTAATTTCGTCAATATATGGTTAAACGATAGTAAGAGGAAAATCTATTTTCCCTTTCAGATTGTTTTTCCCCCAAAAAGGATTCTGTCCCCTGTATAAAATCCCTCTATACCTTTCCCTCACAAACGGGCCCCTGGAGAACACCCGTGCCCACAGGTGCACATCATTAATTATCAATTGGGTCAACTTTCATTTAAGTGAAATTTCATATACAGGGACAGTTGTACCCTAAAAATAATTTCATTTTAAGACGGTTTCGGTACAACATTTGTACCAATCATTTCTTTCCATTTTCACTGTCAAACTTACTCTTCACCTCTGGATGATAAGTGGTTTAAGTAGTTCCCTCTCTATTGTTAAGGCTTCGAGAGGAGGATTGTGGGAGGGTTTCGTGAAATTTGGAATTGGTGGTTGGCATGTCTTATGTGAAAACTCAGGGCTGAAACAATGATGTAATCACTGAATCTGGAATGTTTAGCAGTATCAATTTTTATGAAAGAACAATTTCTTTATTTTTTACTTTTTGAGTATTTAATATTTAAAGAGTGAGAAGATGGTCAAGGTTTGTGACAATTTACTATTATATAGCACCCAGAAGAAAGAAAAATGTAAGGTAATTAATTATTTTTTTTAGCTTTCAAAAAAAATTTGAAAAAATCTTAAAATTTAAAAAATCTCAAGTGACCGCCATAATCGGAATGAATCGCTTTCAGAATTGTGGATATTAAAGAATGGGGAATACATATTTGTTTAATTAAGGAAGTTCGAGGGGATTTACTTAGCATGTCTTTTGCTAAATGCATAAGTAATCCTTTTTCAGAAGTAAAATTGGAATAATCATTATTAAAATGGTTTTTAATTTTCGAAATAATTGTTTTCAATTTAGGATCTTCATTTTGTAAAGTTATAATGCAGGGCTGCCACAGGAAAAATACCTCAAAAAAACTTTCTAGAGTAGCATAAATTTTTAAAAAAAGTAGCTTGTAAGCCTAAAAAAAGTTGCAAAGAAGTAAGTAGTATATAAAAATTTACAATGGTTATGAATAAGTAATGAGGCGGTTGAAAATGATATGATTCAACAAAAATCAAATTAGCTAGGCTATTTATTAAAAGCTAATACAATTCTTAAAAAATAATTTACAATTTATGCTTTTGGGTGATTAGTGAAAAAAGATTATATTAAATTAGACTTTCTTTTCTTGACAACCCTATCTAGCCTATTATCTTCTTGTTTACACTCTCTTTCTTTCAATTTCAGACTACCTTCTATCATACCTTGTGCTATCCGAATGCCCTCAATATTTTTATCATCAATAGCTAGTTTCAACCTCTTATTTGCCTCTTTAAAAAGTTCAGCTGATTTTCCAATTTTTTGATTGACCCTTTTAAATTTAACAAATTTTGTTTCTGCTTTTTCTTTTCATTAAGATTTTCTTTTTCTAATCTCAGCTCTTATACTTTTTCTGATCATCAAGATAAAGTTGATAAGATTTACGTACACCATAAACTAAGTTTAAAAGTTCTTTAGTAATTGGAATTTCTGAAACCTTAGAATACAGTTTAATCGAATCTCTGACCACTAATCTGTCATTTAGAACTCGCTTTCACATTGAAGATTTATCTTCAGATAAAACTCTACGGGACACTGAAAATCCTCTTTCTACCTCACTGTTTCCATGAGATAATGATAGACAAACTTTAATAAGTTTACTTAAAGATGGATATTTTAAGTGGCCCAAATCTGTTTTTTTATAGATGATATTCTGCCAAAAATGATCATTTCTTATATTACTACTGACAGACATTAAATCACTTTTTGCTTGCATAATCCTCCACTCATCTTTCACACCAATAAATTCAAAGTGTCTTGCAATCTTGCCAATAGCAGTAACACTTTTTTCAAGAGCTAAGCGCCCAATTTACAAACAACGTAAATCTGACAGCAAACAGTCTGTTTTAGAAATATTATTTAATATATAGTTATAAGAACACATATAATGCCTTTGAATCTTTCGAATACATCTAATTTGTCATTTTCATGCAATTTATAGATTTCTTTATTTGACAATTCGTCACCATCCAAGGAAGTTTCCTTTCTTAAATTCTCTATAGCAATAGTTTAATTTATTTCTACATTAAACTTACAAATACGACCGGAAATCTTCTTTAACAAAGTTTTAATTTCAGCATCTAATACATGTATTAATGGTTCTTAATTCCAAAAAAAGAACCATATAATTTTGAACTCTCAACAATGAAATTCAAATCAGCTTTTATGTCTGCAATTCTTATTGCTATCATTATTCTTTTGTATTTTTCAGTTTGAGTAATTCTTTTCTCTTTTTCGGGTAGATATACGGGATTTGTTTGGGGAAATCCATAATACTAACATTTCTGAGAGCTATTGGTATTTTATATTATATATAGCAGGTTTTATTTGATTTTATTCACTTTTATTTATTAACCATTTAACCTGCACCATTTTACCTACTTCACGTATTTTACATAAGTACGCTTTTTATTGAATTTTAAATATATTCGTCTCGCTATTAGCCGTTTTATTGCCTTCATGTATTTTATACAAATAAAATTGTAATATGCGTTTTATATTTTAAGCAACATTAACGTACTGTTTGGCGCAGCATATCCCCTTATAGATCTTGTGCCATTAAACTCAACATTCGACTCAGACGGAGCTGCTGCCATTACCGGACGACTGTCTGGTTTAACTGCTCGGATTAAGGAAATTGCACCTGAGAGTGATTCTACACATTGTCTCATTCACAGGGAAGTGCTAGCAAGCCGAAAAATGTCACCGGAATTTAACAGCATATTGATTGATGTCGTTAAAGTTATTAACTACATGAAGCACACGCACTTAACTCGCGCCAGTTTGAGCAGCTTTGCGAGGAGATGGACGCAGAGTACAGATGCCCTCTGTTATATACAGAAATAAGATGGTTATCCAGAAGAAAATCGCTACTCATTGCAAAGATTTCTCTTAGAAAAGAAGTCACCGCAGGCAGCACATTTCAGTGACAAGGTATGAGTCACCAAACTGGCTTACCTGTGTGACATATTCAACTCAATCTGTGCCTTCAGGGGAAAATGACAACTGTTTTCAAGTTGACAAACATAGTAGCTGCATTTAATGCCAAAGGTAACTGGAGTTGTGGGACGGCGCGTGAACAGAGGCATTTTTGACATGTTTCAGACATTAGCGGGATTTTAGGCGAGATTGAGCCCGGAAATCCATTCTCCCAGTTGGTGCACGATCACCTGTTTTGCTTTTAAAAGTGTTCGGGCGCTACTTCCCAACCACGAAAGACTCACGAACTGGTAACGAATGGATCTGCGACCCATTTGTGAACAAATCGGGCGAATTTAGCATGTCTGTGCAAGAAAATCAACTGCTGGAGATTGCAAATGACGGCGGCTTTAAAATTACGTTCGAAACAACAACTCTGCCGGTGTTCTGGATTAAAATCATGGCAGAATACCCCGAGATTGCCACTACAGCACTTAAATTCCTATTGTCATTTCCGACAACCTGTCTATGTGAAGCGGGGTTTTCTGCAGTAACAGCAACCAAAACAAAGCAACGGAATAAACGGGACGTAAGCAACACACTGCTGGTTGATTTAAAACCGGATTCTGATGATAATATGCGCCTGCGCACGAGTATATTGCCAAATTATAAAATGATTGTGTACCAACCACGTTAGTCATTTGTTCATTAACCACCGAGTAGCATCGTTTTTGACAATCAAATTCAATTAGAATGTCGGATAATAAACACTGTTGTCTCAACCTCTTAAAAACAGTGGCTAAATCAAAATCGAAGAGAAAATTTTTAAAACTATTTTTTTGGGATGTTTATGTGGGGTAGGGTATGGCTTCTTCTTTCTCTTCAATATCCATATGGTGCTGTGGAATAATCAGGTCTAATGATCCTTGTATTATACACCATTATGGTAATTTTAATTTCTTCTCTATTTATGTCGATTCTCCATTCATTCTTCTCATTATTTCCTCTTTGTTTCTCGAACAATTTAGGATGGGTTTATTATGGGAATATTTCCCTGCTGATCCAGGTCACGAACTAATCCTTCACCGAATCAAAATTTAAACGAATGGAATTTCTATAGTTGAGAGTGAATCCCCTTACTTTATAAATGGTCTTTCCTCCAGATGTCGTCTAAGCATAATTCTTCGGACCGCCTAAAATAATAAAAAGAGCAAATTTTAACATTAAAAATATATAAATAATAATAAAATACTCATTATATAAAAATATTTTTAAAAATATATTTACCAGAAACAAATGTTGGGATAATATCACCATCCAGTTCATCGGTAAAGTTACCCAGATAACCTCCCAGTGTTGAATCATTCCGTCTTCAGATTTTAAATTAATACTATCTGTATCAAAGTGTGAGACACGACCTCCTAGCTTTTCAATTTCACCATATAACTTGAATCGTGCATAAGCTGTTGTGAAAGCAGCCAAAAAGACTTTGGTATTGGACTCTTGCGAAACAAATTCGTCAGCATATTTGTACTAGACAGCTGCAACTTCAGGGCAGGGTTTCCGCTACGGTAGCTTTTTTCGCAAAATGCGAAAAGACCCCTCAAAGATGCTAAAATTCAACAAAGCATTTTCGCATTTTTGCTAAAGGATTTTACTAAATTCCATTAAAAAAAAGCTTCCGCGAAAAACCATGACGCTAACATCCATGAAAAAAACTTGATCAAACAAGGAGAAAAAATCTAAATATCTTTCGCAAGAAGAACCATGACGCTAGCGTTCACGAAAAAAACGTGATCAAACGAGATGAAGCATAGCGATCAACAAAAATGGCTAGAATATATGGCTGAATTGTCAGAACGCAGTCTAACTTTAGACCTGGTCTAAACCTCTAAGTTAAACCGAGCTGCATTGCAGAAACGAAGTTTAAGGAAAAACCTTGGTCTAAACCGTAGTTTAACTTAGACCCGCTCTAGGGTAGGTTTAAACTTCAGTTTTTCTCTGAAGCATGCGCAACCGAGTAAAAATAAAATTTCCCATGATGCTCCGTATCGTTTATTTACTTTTTTCGTTACCGTGAGTTTACCTTTGGCTCTTATTAAAATGGATGTCATCGACTTAATTTCATTGATCGAATTGTTAAATCGACGATCAATAAGACCAGACAGAATTATGCGGGATCGCCGAAATCCATTCGACAACTTCTCTGAAGAAGAATTTATTCGGCGATTCCGTTTTTCTAAGTCAGGTGTGTGGGTTGTGCTTGACAGGCTCAACTTACAAGAGCCCACATCTTTTAGAGGAAATCCTGTACCACCCATTATGTTACTGCTCATAACTTTAAGGTTTCTTGCTACAGGAACCTTTCAAATGATGATAGGTGATAACTTTGATGTGGATGCATCGACAGTGTGCAGGTATGATCATATTTAAATCGAAGTATTCTCTATTCTTAGTTTTTGTTTCTATGTTTCCATTTACATTCTCTCTGAACTATTTTTCAGGGCTATCAAAACAATTTCAAAGGCTGTGGTGGCAAAGAAAAATGAAGAATTTGTTTTCCCCCCAACCAATGCCAGTAGAGTCAAATCAAAATTCAGTCAACTGGCGGGGTGTAATTTTCCTGGGGTCATTGGAGCCATCGACTGCACCCTTATCAGGATCTTGGATTTGCCGCTTGCCAATAGTCAACTGTTTTACAATAGAAAACAGTACTATTCTATAAACTGCCAAGTAAGAAATTGAAAAACTGTTGTTATGTATATAATTGAAAGTTTATTTGTTTTAAAAAAATATGTAAATATTTGCACGGAGGATAGCTTTTGAGTTGGTCCCTTTCTGTGATGTTTTTTTCCTTCAGTCTCTTACAGGCGGCTGCCTGGAAGTAGTAGATAATTCTACTACAAATCATAATACTGAAATCTCCTCCTAAACATTAGTGGCCTATTAACTGCTGTTTTCTATTTTTGGTTAATGATGATTCAAAGGAAATGAAACAGAGATGTGTGTGTACTACTCGATCACAGTGCAGATCAGAAAACGAGCTCTCAGCTTCCGCTAGCTGCTTAACCGTAGTTCGCCTATTCTGGCTTTAATATTGCCTGCGGCATAATATTATTTTGAGTTCTGAACTGCTGAGATTTGATTAAAAAGTGCTATGTGGTGAGATACCTTGGAAGTATTTATGAAGAGAATTTGAACACCAGTTTAAGCGGTGAGAAATTCTACTCACCACGTTAACTGAGCAGAAATCTGTTTTTCAGTCCTATTCACTACTTTTTTTATATTTCATCATTTTTGTACTTATACTTAATTAATTTTATACTATATTAAGGAAATATTTTGTTGTATTATTTAAACCCGAACAGTAACGGGGCAATTTCTATACAACATAACATTTGAGCCATTGCAGCATGACACAAGTTCTAAATTATATATTATAAATTCTCAAAGTCAAAACTAAATTTATCTTTGACTTTTAATCACAATTCAATGACAATTTGTAATTCAATCACCCATTTTCAATAAATAATACTTTCTTAAATAACTGTTAAAATCACATAGTTCGTGTATGAATCATTTTAAGGAAGTAACGTTTCAAAGAAACAGTGAATGAATTTTTTCAAAAGTAAGTATGATTGATTTCAAAATAAAATTTGCATAGCCTCTGTGAACTTTATTAACAAATTAGTTAAAATATTAGATTCTCGCTTATACATTTATAGTTTTTCAATAATTTATAATTATCTCTATCTTAAAGGAAATAGATGGTATGTGTATCTCACTGTTTCCTTTGTAGAGAATGAAGATGACTGGTTTTTGTTTAGTTAATGAAAATGTCTTGTTAAGCTTAAGACGTTTTGAATTCTGTTGTATTTAATTATAAAATATAGAAACTGTGTAATGTATAAACATACAACTAATGTCTTAATATAAAATGTATGTAATCAAAAAGTTGCAATATGCTAAAATAAATGCATAAATTATAATGAATTCAAATGCAAATTAAAGATAAGAAGGTTCGTGTAACTATGGCAAAAATTGTCGCCAAATGTTGCTCAAATAATACACATGATTGACGAAAAAAATTTCTTGAAATATGTTTGGCGTTACAAAATACAAACTAAAAATAAATTTTTTTATCAAATTCCACATATTTAAAAAAAAATCTGTTGTGCTAGTTATATAATTTTACACATAGGTTTAAGTTTAAAATTTTTTAAAAGAACAGCTGAAAGTGAAAAAAAAAATATAACTTAAATGCTGGAATTTTAAATTTAGAGTTGTGCTATGCTTTGCATTCCTTGCACCGACTGAATAATTGTTCAGCAATGAAACCTTATTTTTGAGTTGCCTATTATCTTATTAGAAGAATAGGCCCAGGCCTCTTTCATCGCAATATTGAAGGAGAGCTTACCTAGAAATTAATTATTTTTCTTGTTTTCAAGTAGTATGTTGTGTACAGTTGGTTAATTTAATAAGTATGTATGAAACAGATTTTTATTGCTCAAATTTTGGTTTAAGTTTAAGTCAAATCGCATCATTTACTCACAGCAGTTATTTTAGTCAATTAGATATATTTATAATACTAATTCCAACTTTCTTTTGCCTTTAGTACATATGTGATGGTGATCGGCGAATCCTAGATCTGGTTGCAAGATGGCCAGGTTCAACCCACGACTCCAGGATCTTTCGAAATAGCAGTGCAAAATCAAAATTGGAGCAGGGGGATATAAATGGTTTCATTGTTGGAGATGCTGGTTACCCCTGCTCTAACTATTTACTAACACCCATTGCTAACCCCACCACAGCACCCGAAAGAGTATATAACTCTGCACACTGCCAGGCAAGGCTCATTGTCGAAAGATTGTTCGGCACTTTGAATAAGAGATTTCCGGCCCTACACTATGGATTGAGATTGAGGCTGACAAACTCTTTAAATGCTATTATTGCCGCTTCAATACTTTTCAATTGGAGTTTAGAGTTGAACGAAAGTGAGGATTTTTTTGATGATATAGATTTTGATGACAACGAGGACATAGTTCAACAAAGTCGCTCTGCCTTTCGATCTGCGTTCATTGCAACTTACTTTGGATAATATAAGATATAATATATATTAATAAAGATAACTTTATATACTAAAAATAAGTGATAATTTGTTTTTATTCACATTAATTATTTTTAAATTTGGTTTCCAGGTGCCACTTATAATTTTTATCACCCGGTCGGAGAATCTGCTTTTACTTCTCAATGAGACACTAATTGTTGTATTCTTAATAGGCCATACTAAAAAAAGTCAAATTCATTACAATTTAGCAAATTTTATACTCTCTCTCTATTCAGATTTACTGTAAAAGACAGATCTTATCAAATTCTGCTACTACAAATACTTCTACTCCGGCTTAAGAGTGAATAGAAACTTGCCTTTAGCTTAGGTATACTAATACCACAAAACATAATTAAATTTGTTTGGAATTCATTGTAGTCCTCATAAAATATTTTATATCCGAATGCATTTATCTATTTAAATTCATTAATAGTAAGAAATTGAATGTTATAGTTTCCGTTAGATTATTGGGGCTTACACATATTTAGTGATTTTTACAATTGAAATAAATATGAATAATTTTTATAGTTTATTAAGTGCTTATTATCTCATCTATATAATGCCTGTTTCTGTTCTACTTCTTGTAAATATATTACCCAATAATTTAACAAAATCATGCTCAGCTGATAAGATAACATATAAGATTGGTATTATTGTATTAATTATGATAAGTAATATGGTTGGTCATAGATTAGAAGCTCAATTTTATATATTAAAAACTGTAACAAATTACTTGACTATGGAAGTCTTCAAAAAAAATAACAGTGAGAAAATGATTATCTGTAATTATCCAAAGTTTTACCATTGAATCATAAAAGATAGATGGAAAGTTTTATCTGTTCTCTTTATTCTTCATTTAAATTCATTCATTTTCTGATTCTGATTAAATCTGAAAGAAATAGCAAGTCATTTTTAAAAAATTATTTTTTAATGAAAACTATCATTTTGCGTACACTTTTCTTCATATTCTTTCTGCGCTAATAGCGCTCTATAAGTATTAAAAGCCAGCTCTTGCTCCTGGCTCTTCAATTTCGTTTCCAGAATTTTCCTCTCCAGCTTCCGGAGTTCTAGTTTTTCTTCTTCATTCTGAAGAGCCACCTGTATGGTTTTCAGCTGCAAATCTTTGAGTGAAGATCTAGAGACAAGGGGGAAAAAAATTACTTTAATGAAAAACAAGGGCTATTCAAAAAATAAAACAGCATGAAGCATATGTCATTGTTGGTTTAACTTTTAATATAAACTGTTGTACTTTGTAAATATATTATTTATGGGGGAGTCTGTAAAGACAACATGCATATTAATTCTTTTCTTTTGGCCATCATTATAATGGCAAATTATATCTATTTGTTATAAAGTTGTTCCAGTTTTTATTTTCATTCCACATAAGTGTTCTTCAACCTGAACCAGCTATCTTAGACTATGTTTCTAATTATGCAGTCATGAATTTCATGTTTATTTAATTACCAAGATGCATAAAAGTACTTGTATCTTTAACAAGACCTCATTATTGCTAAAAGTGGCACACCGAAAAATCTCTATTCAACAAATTGTGACGTAATAAAAACAATTGGCTAAGTGGTTTGCATAATTGGGAACATAAAAGTATACATTAACAATATAATTTTTTATTTTAGCATTAAGTTATTTAAATAAATAGTAACAATGAGTGGTAAGAACAGAAAATCTAAAGTAAACCACAGAATATATTAAAATAAAATTTACTAACTTGCAGCCACCGCTAGATGTGTTATGGGTGTTATCCATTTCTCGATTTCTAAAAAAGAGTAATTACTGTAAGAATCAAAGTATCATATACATAAAAGCAGGATAAAAAAGAAAATAATAAAGCTGTTAACAAGAAAATTACTTCTACTATAAGTATATCCTTTCTTACTTGAATTTTAAATTATTAATTGTTTTATGCAAAGCTGGTACAACCGTTTTTTTTTTAAAATACATTTTGCTTGAAATTTTTAGACTTACATATTGCTTGCGTTGCATATCGCTGAATTTACAATCCCTCTTTGTGCATCCTGATGTTTCTTAATTCCGCTGAAAAATAAAGAAGTTTCAGTAAATATTCTCACCAAAATGTGTATATTTCCATTGCACTTTCCCCCGATCATTATACTAGATGAATGATTTTGTGAAGCATGATTTATCGAGGCATTTATTATATCTATGGTCATTCTTTAGGCTATATATAATTTTAGGCATCAAGATTTAAATAAACCAACATCAACAGTTCCCATTGTCAGGACTTTTTAATTATACTAGACTTCACACTAATGAAAAACTGAAAATGTTCTTATATGAAAAATAAAATCAATAATCATTCATTTTAGTGATTTTGATTAGATATATAAATTTTTCTACAATATAAAAGAATGCTAAAAAGGGGCTCCTATCTAGATCATATAAAGGAAAAAAAAATGAAAACTTTATAAATTATACAAATCTATATTTCCATGTGAAAATAATGTACATTTCTAGTGGTTTATTAAATTCATTTTGAGACTTACAGATTGTTTTTATATGATGCTGATGAATTCTTTCCTTGAACTTTTTTTATTCTAAGATAAAAAATAAAAAAAATTCGATAACTTTGTATGACATCATAAAATAAAGTAAAACAATCATAAGTAAGCCAACATATATTTACTTCAATGGCCGAGTTTCATCAAGCTGCTCTCCTGCTCTTTTCTTAAAAAGTATGTCATCACTAAAAAATAATGATAATATATATGTATGTGTGTAGTAAATATATTCATATGCATATTTAGCTATATATGTGTAAAATAAATCGTAAAATAAAACTAAAGAAAAAAATTATGATACAAGTGGCCTGGAATTATAGCCAGAGGCTTGACTAAGGCTAAGACTTATACAAGCCAGCCGATCTGTCATATTTTTCTACATATCTAACAATAATGGCCTTAATTCTTAATTTGTATCAATTCAAATGTTTTTTTTATGTCCATTTTGAAGCTTGCATATTGTTTTTATTACGCTAGGAAATATCTGACCTAACTTGACTTTCATAGAAAATTAAATAAAATTTGATTGAAATTTCTTTAAGTGATAAAAATAGAATAAAAAAAAGATTAAAACAATAATCAAGTCAGACAAAAAATTTACTCACTTTAATATTGTAGAAGAACAACTTGGTCCAGGTGCCGTCGGAACAGTAGGATTCTCAATATCATCAGCACTAAAAAAAAAAATATTAGATTTTTATGTATGTTAAATAACATGGCCAAATTATAAATACAATATTTATATTATATGTATACTTATACATTTATTTTTAAATGGAACCTTGTCAATTATTCTTACACTATGTGAAGCGATAAATGCTAGACAGCTACTGTGAGGTGGGTCAGTGACGCATATGAATCATTAGTATTTATTTTATATAAAACAATTCACAGCTACTTAAAAATAAGATTCACTCACTTATATATCTTATGCTAACAAATGTACAAAATATTTTTTTTTGTTATTTTTAATAACTTTATATTTCAATTTTAATGAGAGGATGGCACAAAACTGCATTTAACCTTACAAACTAAATAGTATGGTCCACCAGTATCCTTTCTCAGACCAGTCTTTTCTAAACTTTCCTGCTGAGTAATGAAATATTAAGACAATGCATGTTTAGGTACAAGTTTTTCAGTATTGCATTATTATATTTTTTTTCCTTTTAAATTTAAATGAAAAGATATGAAATGTTTAACTCACTTTATTAGACTCCTGAAAAATATTACATTTCTTGTCTGGGGAACTTCTTGGCTTAAATAAAGAAATAAAACAGTAACTTTGTAAGAAACAAATATATTTGATAAAAAAGGTAGAAAAAATTAAAATAAATTTAATAACACCTTGTCAAACATAAAGCATACTCACACAAGTGTTGGCGTAGAATTTAACTGCTCCCTGCTGTCCATTTCATATTCACTAAAATGAAAATATATTCAATAACACTTTAAAACTGTGTAATTAATATTTGATAATATTAAAATGTTTAAACAATCAAGAAATTCTTTATTACACTTTACATAAGATCTGGTTATGCAAGTTATAAAAATATTATTTCTTTTCTTTACCCTGTTTAAACTTATGATTTAATCCTGTTTCAATTTGTGAATTCTATTTGCTAGTCCTTACTTAATAAACGAAGATAATTATTTGTTCTTACTTTTCTTCAAAATCAAATTCAAAAGTTTCAGCAACATTTGCCACTATTGGTGATGGCGGGTCATCAGCATTTCTGATAGGGCTAACATTGTCGCCCAGTACAGATAGAATTTTGTTAAACTTTTCCTCGATTGGAGGCAACGCTGGTCCACCACCAGTCTTACGGGCATGGAGCCTTCTCCTGTCATGCTCCTCTTTTCCGGCTATCTTTAATCTTTTCCATAATCCTATAAAATAAAGATATGTTATAAATTGAAAAATTCCATGCTCATTTTTATTTCAGCTGCAATACATACTATAGTACTTTAACAACTTAAGAAAAAGTTTCAAAAATTTGTCCAAAAAATATAGACCTTCAACATTTTAACATCAATAGTTAGTATTTACAACAATTAATAGTTAGTATAAAATTAGATGGAAACGAGCCTTCTCCTTAGGTCTTATATTCTTTACGAAAAACTCAAGCAGCACCTTTGATCTTGCATTTAACTTTGAAAAATAGAGCTTTCCCTTGTGCAGATTTCTGTGTGTATATTTTTAAAATTACATAGATATTCAAGTATAGAAAAAATAACCAGATATTGTAACTAAACTCGAAAGTAAAATTAGTGCCAAGTTTTATTGTCAGATTTAATTGATATATAATAATGTATGCATGTACATTGAAGAGATTAAATATGTAGTCGTTGAGATTTATCAAAGGCTTTTAATACAGTGGATGAAATTTTTTTTTTTCTTTATGAACTCTTAAATGAGACATGATCTTGTAAGTACTGCAGAAAAGTAGAATCAGAATTTTTGTATCAATTTCTTGTACATACATTTTATATAAATTAAGGTATGATTTAATAAATTGAGCAAAAATAACAAATTATGCATGTAATATATTAATATGTGTGTCTATATATGTAGAATACCCATAAAAAAATTCCTAATTTAAAAATCAAACTAAAATTATTACTAAATAAAGTATTACTATGGTTAGTAATATTTCTTAATAAAGTATCTATATAGTGAAAGGAATACTTTTTTAATTATAATAAAGGTTTCCTTTTCAGTATCAATTTAGAAATAGTATAAATCTTTTTATTTTGTTATTTTATAAAAAAGAATTGGCTACATGATCCAGTAAGACAGCAGAAATTATAATCTTTATTAATCTATATTTTCTTATTTTTTCTGTCCTACAAAAATGTGTGCTTAAATATTAACTAATCTTTTTCACTTCTGATAAAGTATTTATTGTCAATACCAGCAATAAGTTGTGTATACAGTATGCTAATCTGAAATTAGTTAATGAAAAATTTATTGTAAACAAAATATTGCATTAAACTCTATTAATAACAAATAAAAGATAATTGTAACTTTGAACAGTTTACCGTGTTTTGTGATCATTCATTAGAATTTCAAATGATGCAATCAGATTGTTTACATACTTTGCGCGACATCGTTCTACATTTATATGAATCATAAGCTATCTTAAAATTATCTGCGTATTCAAATAATATCAAGTAATAATTAAGTTAAAAATAAAATGAAATGAATTACCTTGAAGATTTCTAATGGTTTTCTCTCCTCCATTAATTCCAATAAATTGCTCATGGATCTTAATCCAAGCCTTCCTTTTTTGCATATTGGCGAAATTGTCCGAGGCTTTGGATTCAATTTCGGGATGTTGAGTGCAAATTTCGATGAGTGAATTCTTTTCAAACTCAGAAAAATTTGATGTTCTTTTAGGTGCTTTTTTTTCTTTCATAGTTTCCATTTTGTCAAAAATACAAGTGCGAAGAAGATAAATACAGAAGAAAATACAAGTGCGAAAACTACTTGCAACAAAACGGGAAAATGTAATGACGTAACTCTAATTCCTCGCCTCTGCCCGTTGATTGGATAAAAATATCACGTGGGGCGAAGTTTCAGTGCATTACATGCGATAAGCCAAGTTCAGTTAAACCGCAGCAAAACTACGTTTGAGCAATGAAGCCTAGCTTTTCGCTTAGACCAGGTTTACGTAAACCGCGAAACCGAGGTTTAAACTTCCTAGTTTAGACTGCGTTCTGACAATTCAGCCTATGAGTTTCACCGAGAAGAAAAGAAAAATAAACTAACCACAAGACTAAAAACAAGTTTCCCTGCCCCTCAACCTTCTGCTGCAAGTAGGAATGCGACACAAAGAGAGATCTTTTCTGAGAAATCGGGACTTCATTTTTCTACGCTTTTTATTGGTTGAAGCAGACGTGTCTCCCGCTTTCAAACACTGATTTCGTCATCACGGTTTCTCGGCGGCGTGATTCCATACTTTTCTCGCATCTTGCACGTTTTACGTTCGTTAGAAAAGAATTAAAAATTGCCTATTTTATTTTGCGTGTTTTTATTTGTTTTCATCTATGCACACATGGAAAAATTTTTGATAAACAAAAGAAGAAACGAGGATTCGCCGCAAACTAATGATGAAAATAAGGGGAAAAAGTCTAAAACTTCGATTCCTTCAAGAAATCTCGTTGTTAAGTGGTGCTCCCTATACAAATGGCTGGAAAATGAGTGGTTTAACAATTTGCATCTTTCAAGTGCAATTTGTGTGTTTCTGCTAAGAAGTTCAATATTTTATCCAGCTCAACAGGTTTGTGTATTTATTTGTACTTCTATAATATATATCACATTATATATGCTGATAATTAAGCTGATTTTTTATCCTAAAATTATTTTCTTGGTGTCTCATTTTTTATGTTAATTATATTCCCCTTATTTATCTTTCAGGATGCTTGATTTCTAAAGTAGATTTATTGAAAAAGCATGAACTGAGCATTGACCATAAACATGCTGTAGAAAACAAGGCCTTGCAATGCGTAGGGGAAATCTGTTGCAAAATCAATTTCCAGTGCTAATGAATCAGTTATTTCAGCAATGAAAATAGTCTATATGCAAGCAAAGGAACATTTGGCTACTAGAAAGTTTAGTTCAATAAAAGATTTGTGCATAGATTTAGGTTGTTCCAGTCTCAGTGGATTGAATATAAGTACAGCCTCTTATGACAGCATTCGGGACATGGAAATGGCTCTTGCCATGACCATTAAAAAAAAAAATACTGCATAAAGTTAATTCAGCAAGATGGTTCTCCGTCATAATTGATGAATGTACGGATGTTTCCATAGATCAAAGTTTAATTATCTACCTAAAAGTGCTTCATCAAGGTAGATTGTCTACACATTATCTAAGTTTAGTAGAAATGGAGGGTGCAAGTGCTAATTTTATTTATTCTTCTTTGATAAAGACACTTGAGACTTTGAAAATAGATGTTACAAAATGCTCATCCTTAGGTACAGATGGACCTTCAGTTATGACTGGTGTTAGCAGACATGCCAACTGCTCCGGTTTGACCGGAGTTTCTCCGCTCCGCTTCAATCCGAAATACTCAGCTTTTTAAAAATTTACGGTCATGTGCGCCTGCGCGATCTTGAATAAACATGAAAAAAAGAGCATTTCCTCTAGCTAAAAACAGGGTTCCTCCTGCGCAGAATACGAAACCCACGCATGCGCAAAATGGCGCCGAAATAGCTTAATCACGTGATGTGACATAGTTCTCACTGTGTAGGGAGAAAACAAGCTAAAGCACGAATTTTCGTACATCTAAGCTTATGGATCTGGCAACATAATGAAGCTCACTCGATGTTTACATTTTGAGATCGGTATTTCCTGGCGTGCATTCGTATTTAAAGAAAAAATAAATTTAATTGTTTTAAAATGCCATCGAAGCGGACTCACAATCAGGCTTTCCGTGAGGAATATTCTAAGAAATGGCCTGTTTTTAAAAGATCCAAAAAATCTGATAATCACGTTTATTGTTTGATATGCGATCTCGATTTTTCGATCGCACATGGTGGTGTGAACGATTGCAAGCGCCATTTAGATTGCAGTAACGCTTCATCTCGAAGTAACAAAATCACAAGTTTTGTTTCCAGATGTGATAATCACGTAATTCGTGCTGAAACGTTATTTACGACTTTCTTGTTAGAGCACAATTTGCCGGTTTCTGCATCGGATCATGCTAGACCACTCTTTCAAAAAAATGTTCCCTGATTCAGAAATCGCGAAGAAGTATGGTTGTGCGCGAACGAAAACGGCGGCGATTACTAATTGCTTGGCTGAAATGACTACCCATGAACTGAAAGAAATTTTAAAATTTCTAAATTTGCTTTAGCAACAGATGGTAGCAATACTAGTACCGAAAAAATTCTGCCTATTGTGGTTGTTTTTTTTGACGAATCAGCTCAAAGAATAACTCCCCGTCTTTTTAATTTGCCAAAACTAGAAGGTGATGCTACGGGCAAAAATATGTTTAGAGTGCTAGATGATGAGTTTAAAAAATTTGCAATTCCATGGAAAAACTGCATCGCCTTTTCATCTGACAATGCATCATCTATGATTGGGGGTAATAAAGGTGTTGTGAAGTTTATGTTGGAAAAAAATCCTCAGCTTATAATGTGTAGATGTTCTTGTCATCTGATTAATTTAGCTGCCAAAAAAGCCTCCCAGGCCATATCAATTAGTTTGGAGGATTTTTTGGTAGACATTTTTTATTATTTGAAAAAAAGTTCAAAACGTCTTGAGACGTTTAAAGAATGTCAGATGTTGTGTAATCAAGACAATCATAAAATATTAAAGTATGTTCCGACTAGATGGTTATCTTTAGCTGCTGTTGTCGACAGAACATTGGAGCAATAAGAGTCTTTAAAGATCTTCTTTGAAAAAGAAAATGATGCTTCTTTGAAATGTCGAAGTATAAAGAAGATGTTTGAAAATCCGTCAACCAAACTGTATTTGCTTTTTTTGCAGAATGTGCTACCTATATTCTGCAAATGTAATTTAAAACTCCAGACTGATTCTCCCATGATCCACTGTCTTCGACGGGAGATGATTTCTCTGTTGACTTACTTAATAGCACGCTTTATCAAGCCTGTTGCTGTTAAGGAAGCAGAGAGCATATTTAAGTTGGAATTTGAAAATAAGAAGCAAAAGTGCAATGACGACTTAGTCATTGGAAGTCAGACGAAAATGTACATAAAGAATGTTACTTTGCCAGATAAGGAAATCGATGTTTTCTATGAGAGTGTTAGAAATTTTTTTTCTTTCTCTTGTGAGTACATTGTCAAAAAATTTTCTCTGAATGAGGAAGTTTTGCTGCATGCAGATATTGCTGATATAAATTTACGATGCAGCAAATTTTTTAAATCGATAGAATATTTTCTCGACCTCTTTGGAGATGACTACAATGAAGAAAAGCGAAACATGTTAGAAAGTAAATTCTCTTTGTATCAGCTTGAAGATTTTAGTGATGATATAATAAAATGTGACAGAATTGATGATGTGTGGAACAAGATAAATGGTGTAACAGATCATACAGGAAATAAGAAGTATAGCAGATTATATGAATTCATGAAGACACTACTAATTTTGCCTCATAGCAATGCCCCATGTGAAAGGGTTTTTAGCATGGTTTGAAAGAACAAAACAGACTTCAGAAGCAATATGAATTTGAACACTCTTCAGAGTATTATGGTTGAAAAATCAAAATTGACTGCTAGGAACATTGTTTGCCATCAAAAGCAGTTCACTGAAAGTGAACTGGCAAAAGCCAGAAAAGCGACTGCCCTATCACTGCAGGAATGATTTTTTTTAAATTAAATATTTTATTGTATTTTTAATAAATATTTAATTAATCTAGCATTTGAATTCTATTTTTATTGTGTGTTAACTTATTTATTGTTTAAAGTAATAATTTTATGTTAAGATTTATTCCCTGAAAAATACAACTCTGCTGCAATGAACTGGCAAAGTCTTGCCTTCAAAAGAAATTTTTTGTACTTTGCATTTTTTTAATCAAGATAGTTGTCTTTAAATAATTAATTAGTTAGTTTTCTAATGTTTACTTATTTTGTATTAAGTAATAGTTAAGTTTAATTTTTTGTGAACTACATTACCTAACTAGTATTTTAGGATTTGTTGCAATAATTCAACTATTTTCTTGTGCTCCTGACAAGCTATTTGAAAAGTTGGCATGTCTGTGTTAGAGCGGGAGTTGCTGCTCTGTTCAAAAACCAAAATCCGCATTTAATTTCAGTACATTGTGTGGCACATAGGCTAGCATTAGCCGTGAGCCAAGCAGCGTCTGAGAATGCTTACCTGGTAAAGTTTCAGGACATAATAAAAAGAATTCACTCTTATTTAGAATGCTCCCCTGCAAATACCAGGCGATTGAAGAATGCTGAAGATATCCTTGAACAAAAATCAAGGATATTCATAAAGTTATCAACAACTCGGTGGTTGTCTTTGGGGAATTCAGTTACAGCTCTGGATTGCAACTGGCAAGCTCTTGTTAGTATTTTAATGGAAGACAAACGTCCTGTTGCTCAAGGGTTGTTAAAAAATATAACTACTTTTTTGTTTTTAGCAACCACTGCCATCATGAATGATATCATGTTCAACATTAATAAATTATGCCTCATATTTCAAAAATCTAATTTAAATTTTGAATATGTTCAATCAAGTGTGAAGGCTTGTATTTCAAGTTTAGAAGAAATAAAAAATGGCACCGACACTCATTATATGAGTTTTTTTAGATGATGTGCCTAAGAAGGAAAGTGAAAAATTTGAGTTTCAGGGCCATATAATTTTAGATGGACTGAAACAGAGGGAAAGATTCCGTAATTTGATACACAATTTTTTAAACTGTATCATTGAAAATATTACTGATAGATTGGGAGATTTGGATAAAATCGAAATGTTCAATATATTTATACCTAGCAGGATACCCCATAGTTCGGAAGAATTACAGCATTATGGTGTAAAGGAAATCCGTTGCATTTTCAATTTGTTTTCGGAATCTCTCAGAAAAGATTTTCAGTTTACAGAAACTGAATTACTTTGTGAATGGGGATTATTTAAACACATCTTAATGCAACGATGTAAAAACATGTCATTTAATGAATTACTTTTATTTTTATATACCAATGATGTGTCTGAACAGTACCCATTAATAACTTCTGTTATAGAGTATTGTGCAACAATACCAATGCACACTGTTGACTGTGAAAGGGGCTTTAGCTGCCTTAATTTGATTAAAACTAATATTCGAAACAGGTTGTTAATCAACCATGTAAACAATTTGTTAATGATTAATATTGAGGGCCCTGAAAGTGCATTTAACTTTCAAGAAGCATTTGTAAAATGGGCAAACATGAAAGAAAAGAAGATTGTTAATTATAAACCAAAATGTTTTGATAAATAATAAATGTGTTTTTTTTTTGTTATAGGTATTCTATTTGATATTCTTGTACATTAAGCTATTCTTTGTCAGATAACTTACAGTACTTGTTTGATATAAAGTAATTTTATAAGCCTAATGGCATTTTAGCATTTTGCTAAAACTTTTTTTCAGATTTTAGCTTTTTTGCTAATGAATTTTTAGACTCAGCTTAAACCCTGCTTCAGGGGTTGGCAAATACATGATCCTGAATCTAAAGGAACAGAAATTTACCATATTGAAATAAAATAAGTAAATTAATTCAAAACTTTAAAAAATAATAGCTTACAAAGACATATCCAATAGTAAGTTAGTAAACTCAGCAAGAGAAGAAACAAACTTTAGCTGTATCTTGTTAAGCATCATCCCATCCCCCATCTAATTGAAAAAAACTAATTAATTTTATAACTAAAATAGAATTAAAACAGTTATCGAATATATTTTCAACATATTCATATTAAAATTAGAGATATTATTTTCCCCAAAAACTACCTGAGCCAACTTTGCTACTTGTCGCCTTCCAAGTCACCTTTGCACCAAATCGGCCAACCAAATGCTTCTTGCTTGATCTTTAAAAACATATTGATATTTGATTTGAAGAGATCAATTGAGGATTCGCTGAAGTGATATACTTCATACACCTAAGAAAATAATCTTCATTATTATAATTAAATAAAAAACAAAATTAGAAAAAGTATGTTAGTAAGAAGTAAAAAATTTACTTTTACAATTTTATATCCTAAAGTTACAGCTTTTTGAAGTTCTTCACATGTATGACACAATATAGCTGGACAGCATTAGTTCTCCCTCCAAAGAGTGCGTCCCTGACGTTCAACCTGTGTGCAACTTTATGGGTTTTCAAGAAATCTTGCAGGCGTGTGTTGTTTCTTTTTCATTTCTTGAAAGTCATGCTCTCACATCAATTCCAGGTTATATCCCCGAGCTATAATCTAATCCAGAAATCGACTCTTTTTTTTTTCTTGAAACAAAGACCCCATCGTCACTGCTTTCAAAGGGTTAATTGTGTCGGGATGATAACACTTGCAGCATCCATAAAAAAAGCATCATTGGTATTGATATACAGTGTTGTTACCTGGACAAAGTCCGTCCACGGAAACCCACTTAATCTTATTTTCTCCTGTACCATTTAATCCTTGGGATATATTTACGGTGAGCAAATATATATATATATAATAACAGGGCTTCATCCCTGTTATCAGTGGTGTATTTAGCTTTAATAATGCAGTCGTAAGCCATGGTACACTCCAAAAAGCTTTATTAATGGTAGTAGGCTGGTATCGATAACAATTCACATCCACACTCCGCAAGGAAGGGGATGGACAAGACTTTGGACAATTTCGGAACAACTTTTCAGGATCAGAACATGATGAAAAAGCCATGCGAAAAGCATTGCTCTCGCTTTTATACTAACACATTTTGTAGTAAAAAGGCACAGTCTTTGAAATACTTGTATCCTTACGCATTAAGGAAAATCAATTCATGCTTCCTTATATGGAAGTGAAAGGGGGAGATATTCTAAAAATAACTCAATCGTATGTTTATCAGCCTTGAATTCCCAAAATAGAATCTCTCTACGCTTATTCTTTAACAAAGACATTTTATGAAAACGAAAGAGATTTAATTATTCTATTAATACAAAAGTATTATAATTTTTGTATTACATCCCCCCCAAAAAAGATTTTTGGCAAGCCAAAAAGAAATCATAATAAAATTTAGAATTCTCTGAACTTTTAAAATTTATGTTGGTACGACTGTTCCTTTTCACTACTACAAATAACATTTTTCCAATTATCTGTAAAAAAAAACAACAACTATATACAATGACAATAATAAAAACATGATAATACACTTTATCTGTTTAGGCAACTAAACAGAAAGAAAAATGAAACATATTTTTATAACTAATCTACTAAAATTTTCAACAATTTTTCACACAAAAATATACAAAATTTTTATCCAAATATCACTTCTTCCCGTGAAGAAGTAAAAAAATTTCTTTTGTTTTGGACACTATTTATGATTTAATTTCTATATTTGTGGGTTGTGATATTTCCTAAGCTTTGATACATGTACTATTTCAAAATTTTGTTTAGTTAATTGATTGAATGTAGAAGTTTTATGGCACAAGATCCAAGGGAGGATATGCTGCGCCAAACAATTTGTTGAGTCAGATATAATGGTGAATTGCTCACAAAAGTTTCGTTGTCATAAAATAAATGAAACTAATAAAATTGTTTATCTCAAGACACGTATTTTTACAGTTCATAAAAAGCGTAATTCTATAAAATACACAGAAAAGATAAAACAGTTCATGGGTAAGAAATAAGAGTGAATAAAATCAGATAAAACAGTTATATACAATATAAAATACCAATAGCTCGCAGAAATGCGAAAATGTTAGGATGATGACTATCATCCAGCAAATCCTTCATACATAAAATAGTGCTATTAAAAAAGGTAAGACGATCTTGGTTAAAACAAGGACAAATGGTTAAAATGTGATGAACTGTAAGTAAAACATTGCAAGAGTCGCATTTGGGAGGCGATTCTCCAAACAACAGATGAAGATGTGTGAGTCGAGTGTGGCCGATTCTGAGACGATTAAGCTTTACATCTGCATTACGTAAACGTAATACAGGTAAGGGGTCTATATATGGTTTGATGTTATAAAGTTTATTTTCAGTTTGAAGGTCCCAATGTTGTTGCCAAAGGGACGAGATGAGGTGTCGAACATGTAGTTTAATGTCTGAGATCGGAACAGATATTGTTAATTCAGTAGTTGCAGATCGTGCTGCAGAATCAGCCAACTCATTACCTGGTATACCGACATGACTCGGTATCCAGCAAAATGAAATATCAAATCCCTTCTTGTGAAGAACGGTTAATAAATGATTAATGAAGCATAAGATTGGATGAGTATCGCTGCGAAAATTTTCTAACTGGTTCAAAACGCTCTTACTATCGGAGTATATAATATATTTTCGTTCGGAGCGTGATGAAATCAGCCGCAATGCCAAAAGGATGGCAACAGCTTCCGCAGTGAAGACGGAACAAATATCTGGGATCTTGTAGCTATAAGTATCATCAGCGATGATGACACCGCAGCCTACATATCCCACCGATTTTGATCCGTCAGTATATACAGGCACAAATTCAAAATATTGGTGACGATGAGAATTAAATATTTGTTGATAAATGATGGATGCAACATTAGATTTACTGTACAACATAAAAGGGGAAGAAAACTGATATGGTGCGATGATCCATGGTGGTATGAGAAGGTGATCTACGGATTGTGTTGGCACCTCACAAATCTCAAATGTTTGTATGAGAGAACGAACGCGAGCATGAAATGGACGGACGTGTGAAGGTCTAGCTTCATACAATCGTTCCAAGCTTGGTGGAAAGGCATCTTGCTTTAGAGGATGAGATTTGCCGGATTTCACGCTATAGTAATAGAATAAAGACAATTGCATGCGGCGTAAATGTAGGGATGATTGATGGCAAATGACATACAAACTTTCTACTGGGGAAGTGCGGAATGCGCCACTACATATACGTAAAGCCGCATGATGCACTGTATCTAATCGCCTTAAGTTGGATGCATTAGCAGTGCCGTAGACGGCAGAAGCGTAATCTATACGTGATAGTATTAATGCTTTGTACAATCTGATTAGGGCGATACGATCCGCACCCCAAAAGGTATTCGACAAAACGCGTAATATATTCAAAGTCTTCTCACACCGTTTTCGTAGATATAAAATATGATTCTTAAAAGTGAGTTTCTGATCAAATATGACACCTAAAAACTTTAATTCAGATACAACGGGTATGGTGATGTTGTGAATAGATATAATTGGATGAAAATGCATTCTGCGTAACCTACAAAAATGTATGCAAGAGCTTTTTCCAGGGGAAAGACTATGACCATTTTGTTCACACCATTCAACGATTTTATTCACTGTCAACTGCAGTTGACGCTCAATAACGCGCATGTCAGATCCTGTACATGACACGTTCAGATCGTCAACATATAGTGAACCAAATACGGAAGGTGGTAATACGTTTAAGATGAGCGAGACATGAATAATAAAAAGAATGACACTTAAATTTTGTTTAGTTAAATTTTTCTTTCTATTTCCTATTTTTTCGTCGATGTTAACCTGATAATGTATGCACCCATTACCTAGTTCCATCTTCGAATCATTTGAAATGTTTGGACTTTCTTTCTTTTTCCTATTTTTCCTGTACTTTTTGTTATTAACTTCTTGGTCATTCTTTCTTTTTCCTATTTTTCCTGTTCTTTTTATTTTTGTTACCCCTCACATTATTTTTTTTTTTTTCAAAATGTTTACTTTTACTGAAACATCTTAAACTTTTACTTTTTTCAAAATGTTTACTTTTGTTGAAACATCTTAAACTTCTATTTTTTTTTCCTTCAAAAATTTTGACCCTAACATGATGAGAATTATGTTGTCTAATGTGCAAGGATAAGTTGTCATTGTTAGAATTAGCAGAGATGATCAGTCTCTTACCAACTTGAGTAACAACTGGCCCGACACAATCAAAAAACAAACAAAAATCTTTGCAAGTCTGCAACCCTACTAAAGCCTATGATAAATCAGTATCAAGTATAAAAAACTTAGCTGAATTAACAATTTCGCCTACCGTAATAAGGGGAAACTCACACAATTTGTTAAGTGTGAAATGTCCTTTTGTTTGGGTAACATTTAATTTTTCACATTTTTAATAGGAATATTTAGTTTTGACCAAGTCCGAAAAAGAAAAAGCATTACAAATTTCTTTAAATTTTTTGTTTTTGTTTGAAAATCTGAAAAATTTAGAATTTTGTTTGCCGTCACAAATTTAATTGACGTTTGAAACACATTTATTTCCCTCAAAAACATTTAAATGCATAAAAATACACTATTATATAATAATTTTAAAGAAAAGCAATCTAAACACAAGAAATGCAATCTAACTATTCATAATATAATATACTCAGTTATTCATAATAAAAATTTTAAAACACTACTCATCTCCGATATCGATAAACTATTTAATCATAACAGTATCACTAATTATGAGAAAGAAGAAGAAAAAATGTATATCTACAGTAAATCCTTTCCTTTTTTGCTAACTTTTCTTTGACCTTCATGTGAAAGGAACTTTTAATAAAGAAGCAAAAAGCTTCGCGCACATTCACTTTTGTTTTCACAATTTGAGCACTACGGAATTGTAGGGTCATCGGACATTTCCAGATTGGACACTGTAGGGTCATCTCGATCAACACTATGGGTTTCAGAGAGGCATGTGACGAGCTCGAGCCAACGTCAGCATTCTCACAGCGATGAAGGTACGGGTAGTTAAAGATCGAGTGGTGAAATCAGTCCTTCCTTCATTCTTTTTTCACTGCGGAATAAGCAACTTTTCGTCTTTCGTCCGGGATGGGCGATTCTCTTTTTTCGTTCCCCGGGGATGATGGATGAGGTTTTCGAATTTTTGTTTCCTCAAAAGGTTTTCGAAACACTGGTTTCCTCGACCAAGCAAAAATTCTGTCGACTTATAATAACAGGGCTTCATCCCTGTTATCAGTGGTGTATTTAGCTTTAATAATGCAGTCGTAAGCCATGGTACACTCCAAAAAGCTTTATTAATGGTAGTAGGCTGGTATCGATAACAATTCGCATCCACACTCCGCAAGGGAGGGGATGGACAAGACTTTGGACAATTCCGGAACAACTTTTCAGGATCAGAACATGATGAAAAAGCCATGCGAAAAGCATTGCTCTCGCTTTTATACTAACACATTTTGTAGTAAAAAGGCACAGTCTTTGAAATACTTGTATCCTTACGCATTAAAGAAAATCAATTCATGCTTCCTTATATGGAAGTGAAAGGGGGAGAGATTCTAAAAATAACTCAATCGTATGTTATTAGCCTTGACTTCCCAAAATAGAATCTCTCTACGCTTATTCTTTAACAAAGACATTTTATTAAAACGAAAGAGATTTAATTCTTTTATTAATACAAAAGTATTAATTTTTGTATTACATATATATATATCACCCTTAATAACTTTCGTTCTAATGATCGGATTAAATCTTAAAAGAAAAGAGCAGGACATTTTAATAATTTAATCCAAGAAAGGCGATTAAATGACCTGGACAGCTTCTTTGCATATTTTAGACTGAGCCCAGCAATATTCGATCGTTTGCTCACCCTAATTGGCCCTTCTATAACAAGGATGGATATCAACTATAGAGAAGCCATTTCAGCATCTAAAAGACTGTGTATTACTCTGAGGTAGGAATATATATATATATTAACCCTGCTGATCTGTTCGGGTCTATTTGACCCGGGAAAATATTTATGCGTTTATAAAAAAATATATTAGAGATATTTCCATGAAACTTCTTGACATTGTTGGTTAATAATATTAATATGTACTCCTAGGCGGATTTTTATTTATTTGTATTTCAAAAGAATATTTTTCAATTTATACTTAATGTATCGTTCGGGTCAATATGACCCGAACGATTTATTTTTACTCATCTACGTTCTCTTTTGTTTAGAATAATTCATCAGAAAGAAAAATCAACATTTTCCCAAATTTATTCGATTTCGAAATTCGTTTCATTGCCGTATGTCTTTGGTCACGTGACAAGGAAGCAGGTGCAAGATCGAAAAGTTGGCTAAGGGCCAAAGTATTAGCTCTGATTGCAACGTTTCTTTTATTCTGTTCTATTTTACTTTCTGATATGCTGTAAAAGAGATGTGCTTGTGCAAGACAAAAAATGGCGAATCGGATAAATTTGAATCAATCTGATATAACTAAAGTAATAGAGGCTTCTGACAGCGAAGTAGAAGTATCCGAGTATGAAACCATACGAGTGATGAAAATGACAGTGAAAGTTCTGACAACGATTTTGATAACGATATTCAACAAATGAACTATAAAGAGAGTAGTATTCCGTCCAAGAACCGTGAAATAAAGTGGAAATTTGAACCGCTGCCATATTCTTCTCAAACAACAGCTGCTAATATAATAAAAACTACTCCGGGTGTCACACGATATGCAACGGCAAGGATAGCAGATGTAAAAAGTGCATTTCAAGTTAAAAATGACTAATATTGAAGGAGAAAAGGTTTATGGAAAAAAGCGGAATAATATCGAAAGCAAAACTTTTCAGCATATATTGGATTACTATTATTAGCTGGTGTTTATAAATCATATGGAGAATCAACAAAAAGTTTGTGGGATAAAGAAACTGTCAGAAACATATTTCGTGCGACAATGTCTCTCGAAACATTTTGTGCCATATCCAGAGTTATTCGTTTTGATAATAAATCCGCTCGTCAAAAAAGAAGAAAGTTGGATAAATTAGCTGCAGTGCGAGATATCTGGGAAAAGTGGATAGAAATTCTACCAAAATTATATAATCCGAATGAAAATGTTACTGTGGATGAACAATTAGTAGGATTTCGTGGCCGATGTCCTTTCAAACAATATATACCAAGTAAGCCATCTAAATATGGGATCAAAATATGGACTTTATGTGACAGTAAAACTTCATATGCATTGAACACACAAATTTACACTGTGAAAGAAAAAGGGTCAATGCCGGAGAAAAATCAAAGAATGTGTGATCTTACTTATAGGTATTAAGGACACAATGTTAAATGTGATAATTTGTTTAAATCTTACAACTTAGGACAACTTCTTCTGAAACGGAAAATGACAATGCTTGGCACCATTAGAAAAAATAAAAAAAGAACTTCCTGAACAAATGCCAAACAAAGAAGTACACAGCTCATCATTTTATTTTACAGAGACACAACTGTTGTCAACTGCATTCCAAAAAGGAACAGGAATGTTATTCTTATGGGCACTTTGCATCACGACAAAGAAGTTTGCAACAGACCTGATAAAAAACCGCAAATTATCTTAGATTACAATTCAACTAAAGGGGCTGTGGATACTCTTGATCAACTTTCAAACACATACACTTGTAAAAGAAAAACAAATCGCTGGCGTATGATAGTATTTTATAACATGCTAGATACGTCTGCGTACAATGCATTTGTTCTATGGACTTCAATACACAGTGAATGGAATGAAAACAAACTGACTAAACGAAGGCTATTTTTGGAAGAACTGGGAAAATCACTCATTTTTCCACATATTGAAGCAAGGCAACACCTACCAAAAACTGAGGACTCAATGAAAATTGTGAAACAAGTACAGAGTAAAAGGTACAACGTACCATCAAGTTCAGCCGAGAAAACTTCATTGCCTGTCAAACGTGCAAGGTGCAAGCTCTGTCCATCAAGCAACGATAACAAAACTGATATATTTTGCTACAATTGTAAGAATCACATTTGCAAAACTCATGTAAGATATTACTGTTCAAATTGTAAATAAAGATATGTTAAAATTTCAAACATTTTTCTATTATATTTATAGGTGTGTTATAGTAATATATTAAGTCTTAATTTCGGATATTTTTCTCTTATTTTTATGGGTGATTTATACTATTAGACATATTTTTAAACTTATATTAATATACTTTAAACTATTTCTTAAATGACACCTGTCATTTATTACAAGAAAGTATAGTTTTCCGAATCGGTTCATATTGACCCGAACGTTACATATGTGTAATAAATACGAACAAAACAGCAGGGTTAAACTAAAGTCAATAATTATTTTTAATCTATTCAAGCATTAGAAATGTTATTATAAATTCACAATAATTGGGAAACTTCAATTTACAGTACATGACCTATAAATATTGACCGGTTATTACTAATAATAACCAATTATTCACATTGTATATATAGTGCGAGTGTATCATTTAAGTAGTATCGTTTTTGAGAATATTTTATGCATTGAAAATATTGCATATTAATCGCTTGTAAGAAGTAGAAATTTATTTAAAAATCATTACTGAGATTGAGAATCTCAAAACTTATTTGAAAAGAACAATAAAAGTATTATACTACTGCATGTATGAAGAAAAACAGTTAAAAAGTACAGAAATAGGAGGTTTAGTTTAATTTTAGTTTAAATTTTATATTCAGATATTTTAAAATTTAATAAGCAGAGTGTATTTCTGTATTGAAGGGTAAGGAAAAATTAACTTACCTTCTTTTGTATTTGCGTGTAAATGGATAAAAATTGACATACTAGAAAACACCAGGAAAAAGAATTATATATTTATTTTACGTCAGAGAAGAAAAACTAATAACTATAGAAGTTGCCATTCAGTGGTACAATAATAAAATATAAAAATCAAATTATAGGTTGCGCTGTATTTTGGCACATATTGGCCTCCGCTACACACTCCCCCTCCTAGTGGTAACGATTATGACACGTAATCTTTCAGATGATAAGGAAATTTCACTTTTCTGCCAGATCTGGTGGTTTTGTATTCCTTTGAACTCACTTTCACTGTCTTATCTTTTGGTCTTTCGCTAAATTCTCTCTTGTCGGTTATTGGCTTTTGGTTGGGGCTATCACTATCTTCCAGTTGAAAGCATGGTTTTAATCAGTCGATCGAAACTCTTTTGATTTTGCCCTGAATTTCAATATCTGAATTATTTTTTCTAGATATTACGGAGTATGGTCCAAGATAGACAGGTTGTAGTGAAGAATTGGTGTTGTTATTGTAAAGGAATACGTGTGAGCAATTTGGAAGTTGTTTAGAAACGAAAACTGTTCTTTTTCCGCGGGTTGTGGTAAAGATAGGTTTCATCCTCTTTATTATACTCTGTAAGTTTTGAGAAAATTCAGACTGTGGCATGTCAGGAAATATTGAAAAGAATTCCCCTGGTAATGATAAGGCATATCCCCAGGAGAACGAGAGGTAGTGCTTCCAGCCATGATTTTGATTCTAGTAGATGGCGTTTGAGACTTGCTTTTAAAGTTCCGTGTTGTCTTTCGATCAATCCATTTGCTTGGGGGTGATAGGCTGTTGTAGTGTTGGTAAGAAATCCTAAATATTTTTCTAAGGTACGAAATAGCTGGCTTTCGAATTGCCGACCTTAGTCGGAAGTTATGCGAGCTGGAATACCAAAACGGGGAAACCAGTTCAAAGCTTTGGCGATTGATTCTGCAGATTGACCTTCTAATGGAACAGCTTCAATCCCTCGTGTATAGCGATCAATGATAGTTAGAAGATATCTAAATCCTTTGCAAGTGGGTAAAGGACCAACTATATCGATGTTGAGGAATTGCGAATTCTCCTAGTGCGGACTGTGTATGTTTATGTACTTTAGATTGTTGACATGATAAACAAGCTCTCGACCATAGCTGGCAGTCTTTATTGATATTCGGCCATATGAATCTTTTGGTGATGAGTTTCCTAGTGCTTCTAATCCCTGGATGCGACAGGTTATGGATAGATGAAAATACTTGTCTACGAAATTTTGAAGGAATGTATGGGCGGTTACTGATGGTTGACACATCACAATAAATAGATTTACCGGTGCCTGAAATAAGAATTTTAACCATCTTTAATCTTGGATTATTTCTCAACATTGTAAAATCTTCACCATTTTGAAATTCTGCTATGGTTGCATAATCAATCGGCGATGGCATCGAAATTACGTTAATTCTAGAAAGAACGTCTGCTACAACATTTTCCTCTCCTGCAACATATTGAATATTTATCGAAAATTTAGCAATATAATTCAGTAGTCTTGCTTGTCTAGGGGAGGCCTTCTCTAAATTTCTCTGGAAAGCAAATGTGATAGGTTTGTGGTCCGTATATATGGTGAAATTTCTTCCTTCTAAAATGAACCGAAATTCTTGAAAGTTCTCAGGATTGCCATCAAATTTTTCAATGTAAATCTTAGGTAACTTAATTTTAATTTGAGCTTCTGAATTTTGGAATAAGTCTCTAACAGTTGTATTTGAGCTTTCGACGCTAACAGTTTCGATTGCCATACTTATTGATTGTGTAATTGTACTCTATTCTACCTTTTTAATATGTTTTTAAAACCACGTGTTTGGCGCAGCATGTCCTCTCTGGAACTTGTGCCATTAAATCCTATATTCAATTCAATTCAGTTTCGATTGCAGCCTTTTTGAGAATTTTCTCAATTATAAACTTAGAGAGAATAATTTTATCTCTACATTCTTCAGTTGATTCAACTTCTGCTGTTAATTGTTTACAGTTATTGATTTTATCAATAATCAGTTTATCGAGTTCAATTATTTGTTTTTCTTTTTCGTTTAACTGTACAAGTGCTACTTCTAAATATTCTAAATTCGAATTTTCTAAAGCTTCGTCAATTTTAGTCATGATTTTAGTGGCACTTGTTCTTAAACCACCTCTTCTCGTTTTTAGTTTCGCTTCGTCCGCCATTTTCGTTTTCAAATTCTTATAAACAACAAGCAATAAACAGTGATAGTCTCGGTGTTTTCGGCACCATGACAAAATAGAGTAGAAATACTTCAAATATTCTTTCCTACCTGGTTCAATCTTTTACTTCAGACTTCGATACTGCATCGCTTGCTTTTAAAAGGAAACGATCTCTAATGATAAAACAAGTTTAATAAGAAGAGGGCGGACATACAATAAACGATCATCTTTCATCAAAGCTATAGAAATCAAACTGAAACAAAATAAAAAACATTAATATTTATTCAGTCTGCGCGCCATCTGTTGGCATTAAAGTTAATATGTTTTATCATACAAGCTCCCGGGAATAGTAGCTCCCTCTACTTAAATTAAAAGGGAACTTACGGTATAGTGCTCTTGGCAGCATGTGACGCCACATACTGCTACACATTTGTGGACATAGGTGCTTATGGAAAGCAAGGGGACTCAACCATATTTTCAGAGTCCCAGCTGGGAAAACTCTTGGCTGCAGGAGGGCTTAATCTGCCCAGAGACAGATGCCTTCCCCAGGGCAATAAAACATTGTCTTTGTAGGAGATGAAGCCTTCCCACTGAAAAAAATATATAATGAGGCCGTGCCCAGGGAAAAATTTGAGTATAGACCAAGAGGCCTTCAACTAGAGACTATGCCGAGCAAGAAGGCTCATTGAGAACACTTTTGGCATCACTAGTAGTCGTTGGCGAGTCAAGGAAGCCAATATTAGCCTCTATCTCAACAGTGGACAAAATAGTTAAAGCTGTTGTTTGTCTACACAATTTTGTTTGCCAAATTGAAGTAAATTCAACCATCTTCCAACGCCACTACTTGCCTTCTGCATATGCAGACATAGAAGTGGATGGCATAATAACAAAAGGCAAGTGATGTGAGGAATTAACAACTTCGCAGGAAACCCAAGAAAAGGGAAAGACAGGGTTTCCTAAATTTGAAGCAAATTGCTACAAATGTTTATTCAAAAAGGCAAAAGCAATAAAGGAAGCATTTAAAAAGCATTTCGTAAAGAGTCCTTTACCCCTATTGCCACCAACTTTAAAAAATCCATTTTGATCTAGAAAGGGTCACAAATTTAAAAGTTTACTATTGTTAGGTATTAGTAAGCCTTTTTCCAAACACTGAATTTCAGTCACAAATGAAGTACGTTGAACGTTTCTCACAACACACAATAAAGCTTGGGAATGTTCACTTGTTGTGAACGTTCCACGGGTAGGATGCAATGGATTCAAAGAATTATGCAAGAATCTCTTGCACCAAGGATTAGAGTATTAAGAGGATTAGCTGGTGTAATTTTAGGAATTACTAAAAAATTTAAGTTTAAATCAAAACTCTTATCTCTATTTAAAATAGTTCAATTAGCTTTCGATTTAATGCTCAGAGACATATTATTTATTCCCGATACAGTTATATTTGTACTTGATCTATTTAAATTAAGAGAATCTGCTAACCTTTTACTCATAAAGTTAGAATTCGCTCCCACGTCTAATAATCCTCGAACTTCAAAACACTTATTTGATTCATCTTTAATCAAACAAACAAAAGTGCTGAGTAAGACTGTTTTTAATTTCTTTTCCATAGTAGTAGAAGAAAATGTATTTTCCCCATTCTCACAGACGACAGGCGTCTCATAATTCACAGGCATCTGGAAAACTGGTGCCGAAGAATTCAAGGACGATTGAATGTTCCTATTTTCATTACTCGTTTGATTCGAAACTATTTATTTGTTGCTCTCGCGGAAAGTGAAAAGAAATATGATGTTTTTTTCTGCAAATACTACAAGAGATTTTGTTTCTACACTCACTTTACTTTATGATTATTTAGACAGTTAAAGCATAAATATTTTGATTTAACGAACTCAACTGTATCACTTACGGACATATTTTTATAAATAGTACATTTATACAAAGGATGAATTTTGTTTAATGAACTGTTACAAAAAATGTACTGTAAAACACAAATTATTTTATTTAACACTATGCACACACTCGATCACTATTTCACAAGTACGTCCGCTCATGTTTGGAACGTAATGAACAGGGATTTTTATTCCCAAACACCAATAGATGGCGCTGGGCTGAACAAATTTCATCACATAAAATATACATTTAGTATTTTTTACATCCGTTCAAAACACTTTTGACATAGCTTTCGAATTATTTTTATAACTCAATCTAGCATTATCAACTACGGGTTTTCCCCTAGAAGTATAGAATAAATCTCCCATCTAATTCTACAGGTTTAAACCAAGAACTTGCTTGTCTTACATTTATAAAGCACATAACCTCTCTATCAAGTGTTTGATTAATTTTATCAGATACTATTAATTGCTTCAAAGTTTCGAAGTCAGTTACATCTTTTAACTTTAAATAATATTCACAACTCGTTGTTAATCTAGACGCGAATTGCACGTACGTTTCACTAGTCATTTTTTGCGCTTTCCTAAAATTCTCTAAACAGATTTGGGGGGATGGCTCGAATTCTCTCAAAACTTTAGTTTTATCTTTAGAATAATCTCCCAATTCGTCATCTTTAATGTATGTAATTACATTTGTGGCTTTTTCCCCTAACAGATTTAGAAGAATTTCAGCTTTAAATTTCCCAGGGACATTTTTTGAAATAAAAGCTCTTTCTAATAATGAAAAGAAATATCCCCATCCCTCTGGTATATTAGGAATTTTAAGAGTTAAAGTCCTCACACTTTTAATGAGAGAGTCTAAAGATTCTCCACTTTCGTTTTTCACACTATCAACAGGTATTTCACTCTTTCAGCTTTTAATTTTTCAATTTCAATTAATCGGATTTCCTCTCTTTCTCTTTCTTCGATTATGTTATTTGCTAACACTTCAACTAACTCAATGTTATTTTTATATATGCCACAACTCTGAATTGCTGTAATTAGAGCAAAAATAGTTTTCATATTAGAAATGTCTACATTAAGCTCGACAGCAAACCGAACATAGTCCTTTTTTTTAGAACTTTTAAACATATTGAATTTCAATAACTAAATAATAAATCACGTAACTTTTATTAGGTATATTATCCACTAATTTCACTACTGATAACTACGATAGCTCAGTTTCACATAAATTCTAGATATAATAAAAAATTTCTCAAAAAATCACAAAAGCGGAATTCTCTAAAACTCACAAAAGCGGACTGTAATAATTAAACACAATGCTTTATTCACATAACTCATTTAGAGCAACGCTCTTTTCGCACATCCGAGCTCTTCGAATTCATTTTCACCCACTCAATTTTCACAGATGGCGCTTCCGGCGTCAACAGATGTGAAAGTCTAAATATTTCTAATTAAAAAAATTACAATATTTATTAATAGGCAAATATTTTTTTGAAAGTGTACAATGACTTTTGTGCGATGAAATTTTTGCTACTTTTTGATAATTGATTTCTTAAAAATAAATTTTTGCTTAGTTTTTAAAATATTTCATGCAGTTTTGCTAAGAATAGAAAATATTTTTTATTATTAAACATCCATTCTGAAATATTCATTTTAATTAATGGATAGTCTTATTTCATTGAAAGTCATAAATGTACTAACACTTTTGTGAGTCACTGTATTTACATTTCAATATAAAGGCTATACTGTATACTGCATTTTATCTTAACAGTGCTTTTTATAAAATTTATTAATCTTTAAATTTTTAAATAATGTTGTTTTGAACTTGCATTATTATTTTAAGAGATTCTGTTGAATCTTCCTTCCATTAAATGAATAATTTTACCTTACAATAGATGGCGCAGTGTGCGCCATCTATTGTAATATGGATAGCAAAGTAATACATAGCTTTTCTCATCAGTCTTTTGTTTGATGTCGTTTTGTTAAGTTTTACTAAAAAACTCTTAAAAGAATATCGGGTCGCGCTGAACTATTTCAAACTAATAGCCTAAAAGATCTCGTGACGTAACAGTTATCCATTGACGAAATTATGGTTGTTGTTGTAGTTCATTTACGTCGCACTAGAGCTGCACAATGGGCTATTGGCGACGGTCTGGGAAACATCCCTCAGGATGATCCGAAGACATGCCATCACAATTTTGATCCTCTGCAGGGGGGAGAAAATATGGATAACAATTGTTTTATCCAAAGAAAAGTTCTTCGAACAGCCGTAAAAAAAAAATAATTGAGCTGGATTCTTCAATAGCAGGTAACAACATTTAGTCAGCATCAGTAGCATTTGCAAAACTTGAAGAAAAATCGAAGAGATTGTTTGAAAAAGACGAAATAGTTTTGAAATATCTGTCTTTAAATCCGGAGGATCAAACCGAATATGATAAAGAAGAAGTAAAATCTAAATCGTCATATCTTGAACAAGTTTTAGAAAAAGAATTGAAACAATGTGAAAATTACAGAGATAACGTTACTTCAGCGAAACTACGCTTCCAAGAGTTTTCGAAATCCTACGAAAGTGTAAACATCCAAGCAGAAGTCATATCGTCAGATCCGATTAGCATCAATTTACCGAAACTCGAGCTGTTGTTGTTGCACGTCCCCATTAGCCCGCAGTGCTAGACCAGGTCCATGACGTTATACACCCTCAAAAAATCCAACACCGTCAATGGATCATCTGCTAAATCCTGTTTAGTGAGCCCCAGGCACGCGAGTATGTGGTGAGACGAAGCCTGGTACATCTGAAGAACAGTTTGTACAAATTTGAAAGTTCTAGGATCCTTCCGAAAATTTCATTGATTTAAGGTGACCACTTCGAAAGCGGGCAAGAATAGTTTGTTCCTGTCTATTAAAACCTTGGGCCAGGGAGCCTCCAGGTCGAGAACACCGATACCATGGGTGCTTTGGGGGGACATTCCAAGTGGTCTTGTTTTTGTTTTATTTTTGAGAAGATTTCCTAAAAGGTGAGGGGTGCCGACGGTACAGAGACCTCGCATTTGACGGAAATCCCAAAAATTGGTTTTCTTTTTGGGCAATGCTCCAAAAAATCGATGAGGATCCTAAAATTCGCACACCTGATGCAAACAACAAAAGGTAAGGCTTTCGATTTTGTTCAGTCTTATCAAGTTTCTAGAAGGGAATATAAAACTGTTATTAAAAATATAAAATCACGTTTTGCGGATGATAAAATGCTAATCGAGTTATATGTACGCGAATTATTAAAACTAATTTCAAATCAATCTCAAAACATGCCTTTCAATAATTTAGTAGATACAAGTTTAGTAGATCAAGTTGCGTCGTTTAGAAAATTTAGGTGTTACTAAAGAAAAATACGCGTGCATGCTTTATCCGTTAGTCGAAGCCCGAAGCGTCAATTCCAGAGCATATTTTAATTGCGTGGGAAAGAGGAAGAAATTCTACTTCTCTTTCGACAAATGCAAACACACATGACCTTGAATTACTAATGCAATTCCTTAAGCTGCCCCTACACTATCAAGCCGTTTGATCAAATGCTTGACCCTCCGATTGATGGGAGCTTCAAGCGTGCTTCAATCAACCCTTTAATCTTTTGTTCAAAACTCTCTCGTCAGTCGAAGCCGAGAAATGGAAGCAGAACGGAGTGTGTTGCGATCGTGCTTTTGCTTTTTCGATTAAAAATAATTCTTAATAAATAATAAATCTTTTTTAATTGCTTTTTCGATTACAATGGTGTCGAATGCAGATTTGGGCTTCCTAATCGCAACATTGGTTGCCGTGTAACTTCAATTTTAATGAATTGCAGCGAGCGCTGTCAAAAGCACCCAATACGAGCCCCGGCTTTGATGGTGGTCACATGCTTCGCCATTTGACTTCTGCATCTTTGCAGAATATCCTGTTACTTTTTAACAGATTATGGACGGAGCAGATATACCCATCTAGTTGGCGGCTGGCTCTTGTGATACCAATTTTAAAGCCAGGTAAGGATCCGACGGAACCAATAAACTACCGCCCAATAGCTCTGACTAGCTGCTTCAGCAAGGTATTCGAACGTATGGTCAACTCACGCTTAGTTTATTTTCTAGAGAAAAAAAAACTCATCCCCGACTTTCAAAGTGGTTTTCGAAAGGGCAGGTCGACTATGGATAACATTGTTGCTTTAGAATCGCGTATTCGTAATGCTCTTGTCCGACGTAACCATTTTATCTCTATCTTCTTCGATATTGAGAAGGCTTACGATCAGACATGGAGATACGGCATTCTAAAGGCATTGTTTGATATGGGCCTCCGTGGCCACCTACCTATGTTTATACAAAACTTTTTGAGTCAGATATATTTTCATGTCAAACTGGGTCATACACTTTCTGATCTCTACATTCAATCTGAAGGTGTTCCACAAGGTTGTGTTCTGAGTGTTACACTTTTTATAGTTCATGTTTCTTCCATTTTAAACATTCTACCTCCTACAGTTTTTGGCTCACTTTATGTTGACGACCTCAACGTCTCATGCTCAGGATCTGACATGAGAGTAATCGAGCGTCAACTGCAACTTGCTGTCAATAAAATTGTAAAATGGTGTCATGAGAATGGTCATACCCTATCACCTTCCAAAAGCGCATGTGTACATTTTTGTCGGCAACGGCGGCTTCACAATGATCCTGTTATTCATATTCATAACATTGCTATACCAATCGTAATTCAAACAAAGTTTCCTGGAGTTATTTTTGATCATAAGCTTACTTTTCTGCCTCACATAAAACAATTGCGGAAAAGATGCGAGAGATCCCTGAATATGTTACGCGTGCTTTCTAACACGTTTTGGGGTGCTGACCGTATAGCGCTATTGCGAATTTACCAAGCACTTATACTGTCGCGCATTGACTATGCAAGCACAGTTTATGGTACTGCTTCTGCTTCGCAACTAAAACGCCTTGATACGGTACATCACACTGCATTACGCATCTGTAGTGGTGCATTTCGCACTTCACCCGTTGAAAGCTTGTATACTGTTTGTCATCAACTGCCACTGGATCTACGCAGAATGCAATTGTCCTTGATGCACTACTACCGTATCATGTCTTCAGCCTCACACCCCTTACAGCGTGAGTTTACTCCTATAAGTTTAATGCGCCTATATGATGCTAGACCTTCTTATGTTCGCCCTTTTATAGCTCGTATGCGATCACACATTCAAACGTTTGCTATTTTAGATTCACCATCACAATCGGTAGACCACCTACTTATTTCTCCCTGGACTGCTTCACCATATCATTTTTACTCTCTATTTGATGTATCTAAAAAATCACTTGTATCACCAACCATATTTCAGCAACTTTTCCTTTCTCATCGTCATCAGTTTTCTCATTATGTTCCGATTTATACTGATGGCTCAAAATCTTCTGGATATGTTGGCTGTGGTGTCATCATTGCTGACGTCACGTACAGCTACCAAATTCCTGAAATTTGCTCCGTCTATACTGCTGAAGCTGTTGCTATTTTATTAGCATTACGACTAATTTCTACTCGATCTAATCGGAAGTATTTATATACTCCGATTGTATGAGTGTTTTGAGCCAATTAGAAAAGTCTCACTGTGATACTCATCCAGTTTTATGCTTCATTATTCATTTGTTAACCACGCTTCAGAAGAAGGGATTTGAGATTTTATTTTGCTGGGTACCGAGTCATGTTGGTATTCCAGGGAATGACCTAGCCGACTCAGCTGCACGATCTGCCACATCTACTTTACCATTGTCCATACCTTTCTCTGATGTAAAACTGCATATTCGGAAATTTGTGACATCATTGTGGCAACAACAGTGGGATCTCAAAGATTTTAATAAATTGCATAGCATTAAAACCGATTTAGGCCATTTTCCAGTACTGCCCTTGCGTAGTGCTGATGTAAAGCTTACACGTCTCCGAATTGGTCATACCCGGTTAACGCACCTCCACTTACTGTTTGGAGAGCCTCCTCCTCTATGCAGTACCTGTAACGTTCCTCTTTCGATTCATCACATTTTAATAATATGCCCATGTTTCAACCAACTTCGTATTACGTTTTTTGGGAGCTCTATTTTACGCATGCAGGATTTGTTAGATCATATTCATCATCCTAACATTTTTGCATATTTACGTGCAGTTGGTATTTTTAACTGTATATAAATGTTTTAATGCATCTGGAATTTTATTCACTTTAGCAAACAATTTATTTTACTTACTTCGTGTATTTTATATTGTATTCATAACTTTTTATCTGATTTCATCCCTTCCCTTTTATGTGATTTTATTCATCCCTTTTATCTGATTTTATTCATTCCTTTTATCTGATTCTATTTACAAACTTATACCATTTTATTAGTTATAATTGTACGACAAATAAAGTGGTGAATGTACTTTGCCTTTTAACTATTTTACCATATCGTTTGGCGCAGCATGTCCTCTTTTGGACTTTGTGCCACTAAACTCTACATTCAATTCAATTCATTGGTTGCCGTGAAGCGGAAAAAGAAGGAAAAGAAAAAACGACGGTGGTCCAAGGAGTGGTACAAACTGAGAAACCGCTTCACTCATGAACATCTCCTAAACTTCCTAAGTGATTCAGAACCAGAGGACTACAGGAACTTTTTGAGAATGGACCAATAAAGTTTTGATCATCTACTGGATTTACTCCGCCCTGACATTGAGAAGAAAGATACAAAGATGCGTGAAGCGATTCCTGTAAGTCAGAGATTGTCTATCACATTGAGGTACCTGTCGTCTGGCATGGATTTAGAAGATCTCAAATTCACGTGCGCCATTGCTCCACAGACTCTGCAATTCATCATAATGGAAACTTGCTCTGCAATGATCAAGGCATTGAAGGAAAACATTCAGGTTAGTAATTATAGCCAAGTAAATCTCTTTATATTTTAAGGAAGAAAGGAAAGAATTACAATTTACAAATAATTAAAACAGAAATTTCCCAATTTATGAACATTAGTACTGAACTGAAAACATTAGGGGCACAAGTTCACATTGAACTAAATGAGGAGAAGAACGTAGCAGCATTATCTTCATGAGACGTTGTATGGTGTTGCCGTTGGTATGATAGGCTTTCTGTTGAAGTGTGCTGTGACGGCACTGACTGGGGGTACGTTTGCCAACTATTTACTGAAGAACATGACGACGCAGGTGACGTGGCTGACCAACGAGGGAACGTTTCACAACGCACTCCTTCTCTTGTCAAGGTGCCCATTTCTGCTTCAAAAAGCGCGTCATTTATGATTTTCTCTGCGAAGCGTCGTTGGTCTGGAGGTAACTTTTTCAATTTCATAGCCCACCCCCTAGCGACAATATCTTCTTCAGTTTCAGGTCGCTTAAAATATTCAGTCGCTAGTCCCACTAATTGATCAGTGCTGTCTGGGACACCTTTCCTTTTTTTTACCCGTGATAGCTCTTTTGGGAGTTCGGGGTGTAACCACGTCAGAAGGGGATTCGACACTTTCCGAGTTGACTTGTGATTGCGAGTCTTCATGAGGAATCGATGGCTCCTGTAACAAAAAATAAAATTCAATGAACGAAAGTTTACGAGTTTAAGCACAACAGAAATTTAATAAGTAACTACCTATTTACAGTGTTATACTATTTATACAATGTTAAATAATGCTAGTTTCGTTTTTTGTTTCTCATCTAGGTCCCAAAAACGACGGATGGATGGAAACGGGTTGCACAGGAATTCGAAGAACAATGGAATTTCCCCAACTGCGTCGGGAGCACTGACGGCAAACACGTATCAATCCAAAAACCTCCCCATTCTGGATCCTACTATTTTAATTACAAAGGTTTTTTCAGCATCGTGCTTATGGCTATTGTTGATGCAAATTATAAATTTCTGATGGTCGATGTCGGAGCAAATGGCCGAGTGTCAGATGGTGGTGTGTTGAAGAACACTTTGTTTTGGCACAAGTTGTCTGAGAACCAGCTTAACATGCCTGATCCTCGAGAGTTACCAGGCTCTCCTAATAAACAATTTCCGTACGTCTTCGTTGGAGATGAAGCTTTCCAACTTCTCCCTGAATTCATGAAGCCCTACAACAGAGCTGCTTTGACGAATGAGAAAAGGATTTTCAACTATAGACTCTTACGATCCAGAAGAGTCGTTGAAAATGCTTTTGGTATATTAACGAAGAGATTCAAAATACTTCAAAACACCATTAAATTTGAACCAATGAAAGCTAGAAAAATCGTAATGGCAAGTTGCCATTTGCACAACTATTTATGCTCAAAAAACAGAACCGAGTATTTGCAACCTCAGGATATTGACAGATACGATGTCCGGACTGGTGCTGTGGAACCTGGGTCGTGGAGACAAGACATTGTACAGATGGTACAACTTCAAAGAACCAAAGGCAATTCTACAGTAGAGGCAAAAAGAATAAGGGATGACTTCTGCGAATTTTTCAACACGTCTGGGTCAGTTCCGTGGCAAAGCAAGTGCCTTGTGTAATGTAGATGAATAAGTAATAACATTACTCGTAATATAAAATAAATATGAATATCTACTGTAAAAATAAAATAAAATTCTTACCTCCGAAGTATCAGTCTGTGCGATTTCCAATTGGTCTTTTATGAAGTATATTTCATTGAAATACCATAGTGAGGGTTCAGGGATGTCATCCGTAGACGTCCCTGAAATTTTTTTACTCTCGATGGCCTTGAACTCTCTATTGAAGTTAGTTCTGAGAACATTTATTTTTTGTTTTAATTTTTTCACGGTGAAATCCGGTTTTAACTTTCTCAATGCACCCACGATTTTTTCAAGTGCCGCACTTTTTTTATTTCTATTGAAATAGTCTTTACTTTTTACTTTCCACAACTCCGGACAATCACGATACAGATCAATCAATAAACTAATAAACTCCCGATCCGAGTTTTCGGGAGACGCGTGTTGGGAAGTTGACGCCATGGCTTCCACCGAGTGACTGACGCAATGCTTAAAGGAAATTGTCCTACACTATCAAGCCACTTCATCAACCGCTTGAGTCATTCAGAATTTCTATCAATGACCGTCAACGCTTGGTTCAAGCGTCAAACGGGCTTCTAAACTATCAATCACGCTTGATACAATCAATTTGATCAAGCGGCTTGATAGTGTAGGGGCAGCTTTAGGAATGAAGTGATCAGTTCAGAAAGGATTCGTATTGCAAATAATTTTTGTACGACGGATAAAAATAGAACGGGGAAATTAAAAACAGAAAATGCTCAAAACATGATTTCGGTTCCAGACGTGACGGCTTCAACTTTGTTTAATCAAATAAAAAATGATACACGCAAAACTAATGCATTTTGTTTATTTTCCCAAAAGGGCACTCACAGGAGTTGTGATTGTTTTACTGCTCAAAAAATGACACCTCAAGAAAGAAAAGAAAAAAATAGTTAAAACGAAAGCGTGTCTTAGAATTAATTGTCGTGCGGATAAATGAGTGTCCGGTGTGTAGTTTGCTAAAAAAAAAACACTTTCCTATTTTGTGTCCTTATTTATGCAAAGAAGAGGGAAAAACTTTTTCTTCTTTGAGCAAAACCGAAACTAATAACGTCGTCAACAATAGCTCATCCGGTTCGGCAGATATTTTATTACAAACTCTTCAACTAAGAGTATCAGGGCCTTAGAAAACAAAAGTTGTTCGTTGTTTATGCGATTCAGCTTCGCAAAAATCGTATATAACTCGTGATGTTGCAGAATATTTAAACTTAAAAACTGATCATTCTGAATTTCTGACACGCAGTTTATTTGGCGGTATTGAAACGAAAAAAATAAAACATTCAGCCTTAAAGTGTGAGCTTCATGAGATTCGATGAAATTTTTCGTGTGAAGCTGTATTATTAGATAAAGAAACTATTTGTGGTAGGATTCCTAAAATAAGAAAATCTGAAGCTGTACTTTACTAATAATGGGATTTACTTGTCCGATAGTGAAAACGATAATTCGAACATATCAGTTCTTATTGGCGCTGATTATTTAGGAAAATTTTTTACTGTTTCTATCGGTCAAGAACCAAATGGTTTAACTGCTGTCCAGACATACCTAGGATGGGTAATAATGGGGGAACCAGCATCCTATAAAAAATAGTTCTACTCATGTTATGCCCATAATTTCGCTGCATAGCGCCAGCAAAATTTGCGACCTTTGGTCATTAGATATTCTTGGTATTAGAGATTACGTAGAAAATAAAACAGAAATTGATATTGAAACTTTATCTTTTTTCGAAAAAACTGTTAAATTTCGTGATGGTAGATATGAAGTTAATCTTCCATGGGTCGAAAGCCATCCGGAATTATGTGATTTACGATATCAATCGGAGAAACGTTTAAACTCCTTGATTTTTAAGCTCATCTCTTCGGGAAAATTTGATTCGTATGACAAAATTTTTAAGGAATGGGAACAAATGGAAATCATAGAACAAGTGTCTAGTAATACATATAGAAACAATTTCCCTGATATAAAATACTGATATCTTCCTTGCAGAGCTGTTTATAGAGAGTCCAGTTTAACAACTAAACTACGGCCTGTATTTGATGCTTCCTCAAAAGACGAAAATTCCGTTTCCTCAATGTTTAGTTACAGGTCCAAATTATATTGAATTGATTCGTTCGTTCTATATAAGTTTCGCAAAGAAAAAATTGGCGTAATTTCCGACATCCGCAAAGCATTCCTTCAAATAAGCGTGCCCCCTTGTGATAGAGATTTTCTTCGCTTTCTTTGGTGGGAAGATTTTGAAAAACGCAAAACTAAGATATACAAACATTGCAGAGTGGTATTCGGCCTTACATCCAGCCCGTTTTTGCTCATGGCAACAATTTATCACAATTTGGATAAAATGAAGGAAACTGAAAATGACATCGCTGTGAAATTGAAAGATGCATTTTACGTTGACAATGTAGTGACAAGCGTTGAAAACAAACTGGAATTAGAGCGACTTTCAAAGAGAGCTTGTCAAATTATGTCTCATGCAGGGTTTTCATACATTTTACTTACTTCATGTATTTTATATCGTATTCACACCTTTTAATCTGATTTTATTGATACCTTTTATCTGATTTTGTTCATGCCTTTTACCTGATTTTGTTTATTAACTCATACAATTTTATCAGTTATAATTATGAACTTTTGAACTGTTTTTACCGTATTGTTTGGTGCAGCATTTCCTCTTTTGGACTTTGTGCCACTAAACCCTACATTCAATCCAATCCGTCTCAAGCAGGGTTTGAGCTTACGGGTTGGGTTTCTTCCTCACAGGGTGAAAAATAAAATCTAGATTTAAAAGAATATAGTTATTCTCCTGTTCTCGGCCTTTTATGGCAACTCAATTCAGATACAATAGCATGTGATATTGGCAGCGTCACAACTGAAGTACATAACAAATGTACGAAACGGCAACTTTTGTCGATTTCGCAAAAAATATTTGACCCAATCGCTTTTACCGTGACGCTCATTCCAAAGCTTCTAATGCAAAGAACATGGAAAAATGATAGGTTAGGATGGGATAATAAATTTCATCTGAAATAGTGGAGGAATTTAAAAACTGGCTATCTAGCTTAGGATTTTTGAAATTATTTCAAATTCCGCGTTATTTTGGGGGATTAATTAATAAATCAACTACTACTATTCACATGTTTAGCGACGCTAGTGGGAAAGTCTTCGCGGCGTGCGTATTTTAGCGAATTGAATGCGAAAAAGAAGTTCATATTAAATTAGTTCAAGCAAAATCGCGTGTCGCTCCTCTAAAAAAGGATCCCATCACCAAAATCAAACCTGAAGTTTCTATTGAAAAATTAGAACTTTTAGCTGCACTGATAGGTACTCGTCTTGTTCAGACAGTCAAAACTTCATTAAACATTTCTGATGTCGAAACCTTCTATTGGACTGATTCTAAAGTGGTTCTTTTTTGGATCAAAAATCTCGTAACATGGAAAACTTTTGTGAACAATCGAATACAAGAAATTCACTTGAATTCATCTAAAGAAAATTGGTGTTATATTCCATCTCAAATGAATGCACGGACATCGCTTCTCGTTGATGCAACGCACTAACTCTTTTCAGTCTTCGTTGGTGGGAGGATCCCACATGGTTAAAAAATCGAGACTCTTGGCCAAACACTCACAATGCTGATTTCTCAGACGCTTTAGAGCTTGTTACCGTGGAGAAAAAACCTACAGTTACGACGAATCTTTCTTTAGGTAATTCCGAACCTAATTTTTTCGAATGGACTAAGCGAATTTCGAAATTTTCGACAATTGTTCGAATTTTGGCCTATGTTAAACGATTTATCTTCAATGCTAAATCAGTAGTAAATAAACAGAATGAATCACTCTTGAAAGGAAACTTTAAAGAAAAAGAGCTCACCAAATCTGAGCTCGAAATACTCCTTTTCATACAAAATGACTCATTTGGGAAAAATCGTCGACATGTTATACGATATTAAGAATACGAAATAATTATTAGTTTAATTATTATTATACGTTTTAGTTACTTAAGATTACGATAAATTAGATCCTGTATAAGCAGCGATTAAGAAACTTAATTGAGTAACAACAAAGTGGCGTCCGTTGATTTTGAACGAACTAAAATGTCTGACGACGAAGCGAAAGCAAAAGATGCAGAGGTTGCATTAGGAAACAACAAGGTTGAGAAATTACGGAAAAAAAGAACAAATTTACAAAGAAAATTTACCACGACTTGTAATAAGTTTGATACGAAAAAGAAGGAAGAAAAAGTCGAGGGTAAGGAACTTTCCTCAATATTTAATAAGTTAGCAGATAAAGCCGAGCGTTTATTCATAGTTGATGGTCAAATATCAGAATTAAGTGATCAATCAGATAAAGACTATGATGAAATTGAAACTTATAAAGGGCGCTTTATCGAAATAAAAACTGAATACGAAGACTACTTGCTAGTAAATAAGAGTCATTCTGTACTATCTGATACAGAGCCAGTTGGGAAGTTGAGACTTCCAAAGATAGAATTAAAAGAATACGACCTAGTGCCACGTATTTGGGTTGCCTTTTGGGCACAATTTAGTCGCATTGACGAAGATGCAAGTATATGAGAGTAAGATAAGTTTCAATATCATCTTTGAAGCAGAGTTCAAAAGCTCGCAGTATTGTAGAAAGCTATCCACCTTCTAAGAACAATTACATTAAGGTTATCAAGCATCTCAAGTCAAGGTTTGGCAGACGTGATTTATTAATAGACGTGTTTATAAGGGATCTTTTAACCCTGGTAGACGACCGAGCCAACATTAAGCTTTCTGAATTGTACGATAAGCTCGGTTCATCTTTGAGAGCTCTAGAAACATTGGGGGTAACTACTCAAAACTATGCTGCCATGTTATACCCAGTTGTTGAATCGTCTCTTCCAAGTGATGTATTAAAGGATTGGGATAGATTTTCATTAAAAAGATGAAGAGACAGCTCAACTTACGAAAGAGAAATTGTTAGAAAAGTTGATGCCCTTTCTTCGTCGCGAGGTAGAAGGGGAAGAGCATCGAGCGTTCCTCAAAAACTAAAAAGGAATCTTCTAGCAAAGAAGAACCAACAGCAATGACTTTAACATCTTCCTTTGAAAAGTCCAGTAAGATTGAGTGCTTTATTTTGTCAGAAAAGACATGCCAGTCCAGACTGTCATAAGGCTGCCTCAATGAAGACAGTAGAAAGAAAATCAATTGTTCTGCGTAAACGCTGTTGCTTGGTATGCTTGAGAATTGGACACTTGGCAAAAAATTGTCGCAGTAGCGTTCACTGTCTGGTGTGTGGAAGGCGACACTACGTAATTTTGTGTTCAGAACTGCCTAAAGAAAATAAGGTTCAAATTCCCGATGAATCAAGAGTGGAAATGAATACGTCTACGTTATTTACGGAACTTATGCCTTAAAGGGTAATATACTTGAAAACATTATTGCTACGTTTAAGAAATGGAAATCAAGAACGTTACGTTAGAGCTCTATTGGATGCCGGATCACAGCGATCATACTTAACCAAAAATGTAGTTAAAGAGTTACGATTAAATCCTTCAGGAACAGAGTTATTGTCCCAAGGATTATTTGGAGGTACGCAAAAGTCAGGCAAGGTCGCTACGACATCACTCTTGAGAGCATCAATAGAACTTTTTCATACAACATATTAGTTTTGGATCAGCCCAAGATTTGTTCATCTTTACCTCGCATACGTGACCCAAATCTGATACGAGAATTGAAATCTCGAGGTATTGAACTTACCGATGTTGGTCCAGAGATTCCTCCAATTGAGATGCTGATTGGTGAAATAGAATTTTTGCCGCCGGGAGTCACAGCCATAGAGACGAAGCTCGGATGGAGCGTTTTAGGCCAAGGAAAGAAAAGCAGTAAAAATATGGTATCCTTAAGTATGCATCTTTCGGAAGTACACAAGCTATGGGACTTAGAGTCCTTGGGTATCACAGATCCCACTGAAATAAAAACAACTAAGGAGCTAGACGAAGAAACCGTAACTTTTTTCAAAGAGACAATTCAGAAATCTGGTGACATGTATGAGGTAGCACTTCCATGGCTAACAGGACATCCTCCCCTGTATGAGGGATACGACCAGGCTGAACGTACGGTCACTAAGCGTCTTTTGAAAGACAATAACTATGAACTGTATAAACGTGTTTTGAAGCATTGGAAGGATGACAACATCTAAAGGAAGTGACGGGAAGCGAAATGTCAAGTTCTAGAGCTTGTCATTACCTACCACATCATCCTGTTATAAAATTGTCAAGCTCTACTACTAAGATCAGACCGGTCTTTGACGCATCATACAAACGTCCAGGGTATGCCTTGTTAAATGAATGCCTAAGCACAGGACCTAGCCTGTTACATCAAATACCTCATCTAATAAGTAAATTCCGTTGTGGTGCCATTGGAGTGATTGCAGACATCAAGCAGGCATTTCTGCAACTGTCTTTAGCTCCCGAAGATAGAGACTACGTTAGATGGGAAGACAAGGAGCATATTAAGCTGAAAATCTATAGACATTGCCGTGTTGTCTTTGGTGTTTCGTCAAGCCCATTTCTTCTGAACTCCACGATTAACTTCCATCTAGAGTCTCAGGAATTCCAAACAAAAAACCTAGAAAAAACTATCAATCGTCTGAAAGAAGGATTTTATGTTGAAAACTTAGTCACGAGTGTGGATACCTGCGAAGAACGGGAAGAACTGCAATCGCAAGCTATAGAAATAATGAGAAAAGGTTCCTTCGAAGTAAGAATGGTTTTTTGGGGCGATTCAATGGTTGTCCTTAGTTGGATAATGAAGGGAGAACCATGGAACACTTTCGTTGGTAACCGTGTAAGAGAGATACGAAAGCTCACATATGTTAACAGTTGGAGATTTGTACCAGGAACTATGAATCCGGCCGACCTACTGTCTCGCTTTTGCGGTTGGAAGGAGTTGATAGAAAGTCGATGGTGGGAGGGGCCCACCTGGTTAAAGGAAGCGGAGAAAACTTGGCCTAATACTGAGACTACAATGCCTGAAGAAGCTTTGGTTGAAAGAAAAAAATGTGCCATCTCCAGTGTCAATATCAACTTACAGGAAAACTTCAGCAAAAGGCTTCTGTACTTCTCCAAATATAGCAAAACTATACGAATGGTAGCTTGGCTGTTGCGATTTGCCAACAATGCCATAAATAAGTCTATACGAGTAGCATCTGAGTTAACAAGTGCAGAAATACAGAATGCAGAACTTGCCGTCATAAAACTGGTCCAAAAAGAACTGGCTCTTGATTTAATGAAAAAATACTCGAAGTCAATACGATTTTACGAAGAGTCTGAAGTCTTAAAGATTGAAACTAAGTTGGTTTTGGGTGAAGATCCAGAAGAATTCCAGAGACCAACAGTATTACCCGATCATCCTATCGTGAGACTGTACGTTGAACATGTCCATAAAGCCATGATGCACAGTGATGTTCAAACAACTCTGAACCGCATTCGAGAGCTTTACTGGATTCCTCGCGGTCGGAGGGTATTTCGTGAAGTCATAAGCAAATGCGTGGTCTGCAAGCGTCACTCAAGTAAACCAGTACAGCCAGATACATCACCTCTACCCATGGATAGAACAAAACGCATTTCAGCATTTCAAATCACGGGTGTAGATTTGGCCGGGCCTTTGCAACTACGTCAAGGTATTAAGGCTTGGATTGTTTTATTTACCTGTGCGGTGTATAGAGCCATTCATCTGGAGCTCGTAACATCATTGTCGGCCGAAGCATTCATGCAAGCAATGAGAAGATTCTCTGCAAGAAGAGGGGGGTGCTCGGTAATGTATTCGGACAACGGGACGAACTTCTCGTGCTGTTCCAGTGTCCTTCAGTCATTGAACTGAGAGGAATTGCAATCTCAATTTGCCTTGCAAAACATCAAATGGTATTTTAGCCCACCTACCGCACCATGGTACGGTGGATGGTGGGAGAGAATGCCCCGTAGTATCAAAGAAGTTTTACGAAAGTGCTTGGGAAGGGCTTGCGTGACGTACGAAGAAATGCTCACGTTATTGTGCGAAGCTGAAAGTGTCATCAATGGGAGACCACTCACCTACCTTTCAGATGATCCGAATGAAATGACACCAATAACACCAGCTCATTTCATACAAGACATAAGAGGATCAGAAACGCATGACATAGACATTGTCAACTCCAAGCATTTACTGAAAAGAGTAAGGTATCTACAAAGTTTACGTGAAAATTTACGAAAACGCTTCCAGAAGGAATATTTAGGTGAACTTGTACGAAATCCAAAATCTAGGTCAAAGCAGAAGGAAATTTCTGAAGGAGAAATAGTTCTTATTGGATGTGAGAGCACGAAGAGACTGAACTGGCCATTGGGTTGTGTTGTAGAACTGTTTCCTGGCAAGGACGCAATACGAAGAGTAGCGAAATTACGAGTTGTTAATGGCTACCTGGTAAGACCATTGCAGAGACTGTATCCACTCGAAATGTCTGTCAGTGAGTTTCCATCTGACTCAACAGCAAATGAAAAAGATAAACAGGGCGATGTCGACTCTGGTGATTTAAAGTTTTCAACAACTCCTATCCCAAGACCTCTCAAACCTAATGCTGAGACTTTCATTCCTATGACAGAGGTTTCCCAACCTGTGAAACTGACTCGTAGAGGTCGAAAAATAGTTCCACGCCAACGTTTGGACTTGTAGACTGCATATATTTAAGCTAGGATAACTGACTTCAAATTACTTGTTTTTCATAGAGTGTTTATTAATATGTTTACTTGCTAATTTACATTTGTGGTAGTGAATTGTAAGTTTTGTATTGTGTCTAAGCTTGATTGCAATACAAAACGTGGGAGTATGTTAGAACTTGTATTATTACTGAAGTTAGCATAAGCAGATTATATTGGAACTTGTATTATTACTGAGGTTAGCATAAGCAGATATGGCAACAAGAAGAGAGATGATTTTTGTGTTTTATTAAGTTTGTTGACATGTTATACGATATTAAGAATACGAAATAAAGTTAAATTATTATTATACGTTTTAGTTACTTAAGATTACGATAAATTAGATCCTGTATAAGCAGCGATTAAGTATCTTAATTGAATAACAACAACATGTTTGCTAATTTCAACCACAACCTTTAAGCATTCAATAAAATGCCGCGAGGCGATGCTCAAATACTACACGTGCTCATAATTTAATTTCTCAGTCGTGTACCCATACGGGTGAATCTTTTTTAATCCTATCAATATTGATAAGAATCCTTATTGTTTTCTGAATTTAAAAACCTCGTTAAAAATCTATCTACAATGGAATCGGAATATGTGACTTTAACTGACGCTGCCAAAGAGGTAATGTGGATTAAGCATATAATGGATGAGTGTGGAGAATTAAATTTAAAAGACATAAATTTAAGTGATTGTATTATATTTAGTGACAATCAATCTGCAATTGATTTTTCTCATTCACCTATTGAAAATAGTCGAACGAAACACATCGACGTAAGGTATCATTTTTTTAAGAAATTAAATTTATGATAATTTTTTTTCTTGTTAAACACTTTAGGAGTAAGTTTAACTTAGCGGACATTTTTACAAAACCTTTAACTAAGTTAGAAGTTGAAAAATTTTGTTCAAAAGTATTTGTGAAAGTTTAATCTTTTGGATGAGGAGTGAAACAACTTAAGTATTTAGTTTAAGGAAATTAAATATTTCTTTAGTTTATTGAAGATTTTGATAAACTGTATATGTGTATTTTTTGTAAAAGTTGAAGGCATGAGAGGGGGCCGCATATTAGACAATTAGAGGCTAAAGGGTATGAGGTTCGATTTTCGGTTGTCGATCTCATGCATCCAACTTGCGTCGGTGACGTCATGGTCTGCGGGGATCGGCCAGTTTATTTTCATTTGCTGTTGGTCGTTCTTGCGTGCATCATGACGTCACCCGTTCTCTGTATTTAAGCTTCTGTCGAAGCAGATCATTTGGGTATTCTTTCTTTTCGTCACTCTGTTTGTGACATTTTTTATTACTAATGTTTTTAAATAAACATATTGTCTTTAAAAACTTCGTTTTCTCTTATTTGTTTTATTGACATACAGAGACGATTATCTGCGACAATCTCGGATGTCAAATACGATTAAATAAAGATATATTTAAAATATACGTTAAATATCTCTTACATGTATGAATGAAAAGAGTTTCATATCGATATCATCTTTTAGTTTCATCGATGTGTTTTCTCGACAGCTATTAAATATTTAATTTGGAAGGGTGGCTACATTGCTATTATTGACGAGTTGAACATCTTTTCTGTTTCTGACATTTTCCATGGCTTTGCCGTGCATTGTTGAGAAGTTTGAAAAAGTCTTTTTCAAAAGACGATGTTTCCGCTTTTCTGTATTGAAATTTATATATGATGCCAACCAAGGTTTGCGACCTATCCGGAGTCAAGGGATCGGAAATTTTTACTTTCCCATCAAAATTCGTTTACATTTTGTTTTTTAAGCAACTGTTGGAATCAGTTCAGTATCAGTATTAATTCTTTGCTCATATCGATGCTGCGTGTTAAAGAAGCTGATATCTATTCTCGTATCTATTAACATAATGGAATCGCTTAAGCGCAGCGAAATTTGGACCCATTTCTGTGATCTAGGAGATAATAAAGCTAATTCGATATGTAAAAAAATAGTTGCATTATCGAAATCTACACCCGGTAATTTAATGCGACACATGAGTATGAAACATCCATATACTAAGTTTAAAAGACCAATCCAGAGACTGCTATTATTGAAGATTCTCCATTGAACATAGATTTGTTTGAATGTTGATATAGGAAGTACTTCACATGAGGTAGAACAAAACACACAACAAAGAAAGGTGCAACGAAACATATCGAGCTATTTTCCACGCCCAATAAATGCCCCGCAAAGGAAACTGTTGGACAATCAATTAGTGAAAATGGTTTGCAAAGAATATCACCCCATTTCTTTTGTTGAGGATTAAGAGTTTAAAAAATTCATTGGGATGCTAAACAGTTTCTACATTTTGCCAAGCAGAAAAGTTTTAACAACCAGATTAATCCCATCTGTTTATGAGAAAACAACGTAAATGATAAAAAGACAAATATCGGATTCTACCATAGTAGGTGTAACTTTAACCACAGATGCTTGAACTTCAACGGCAAATCAAAGGTTTATTGCAATAACTTCACATTTTGTAGATAGTAAGACTAATAGTAACCGACCTACCCCCGAAGGAGCTTTCGGAGAAGGATTTCACCCATTGTTACGTCAGGGCTGCCATTGGATAAAAACAAAAAAAATAGTTGCTTTAGTTGCATTATATATGAAAAATAGTCTCCTAAATAGTCTGCAAGATATATATAATAGTCGCCAAAATTGTATCATCCTCTAACATAATTTTACTTATTTGTGCTGTAATAGTATAAAATCCAGATAATATGCAGTTAAATTTTCACATTTTATAAAAAATGTACATTTACTTGTGGATATAAACAGAGCACTGCTGAAGAAACTGCTATAAAAACTTCGAAACGTTTTAAAAAAATTTATTTTGAATTTTATTCTTTATTAGGCATAAAGCTTCAGATATCATCTAAGAAACAATAGTTGTAATTAAAAAAAACTAGGGACTAAAAATTTTAGGCATTATAAAAAAAAATGATACTTTTATGCATTAATTAGCCTTACTATAAGATAAAAAATTAGCATATAACATACAAAATTTGCATTCTTAAATAGTTTTAAATAATAATATGAGAGGAAAATTATAATATGAATGCAAATAAATTAAAACGAAGCATTTTATGAATGAAAATGAAGTGGGAAAAAACACACAAGGTAGTATTAAATGTAAAAATTATTATTTTTTAAACATTTTCTTGGGGCTTTTAGTATAGAAATCAATTAAATTTGTTTTCCTTTTGTGAACAAGTTTATTAATTTTAACCGATTCAGTTTCATGTTCTCTCTCAGTTACTCGTAATTTTTCAGCAGCTTCCAATAATCCTTGAGCAATCCTTATTTGAACACTATCATTTTTTTTAACGGCTTCTTTTAAACGCTCATTTCCTTCTTTTAGTAAAGAGTCTGCTGACGATTGTATCTCTTGATGTTTCACCATTAAAACTTGAGCCTTTTTTTCAAGACTGTTAATCCCTTCTTTCTTCCTCTCAACTTCTTCTTTCAATGTTTCAGATTTTTTCTTTTCTTCTTCTTTTTCTGCAGCTTCCTTCAGCTCTCTTTCTTTAGCCTTTTTCTGTTCTTCTAAATATGCAAAATATGAATTACCAGCACTATAGGTTAAGCTTAAAAGTTTTTTTGTGATTGGTACTTCTGAAACATTTTTAAATTTTTGTATACCATCTTTTATATTAAGCCTAGCATTTAACATTTTCTCAGACATTGATGCTTTCTCTTGAGTAAGTACCCTGGAAGATATAGAAAAACATCTCTCTACATCGCTATTGCCGTGAGACAAAGACAGACAAGCTTTAACAAAAAGTCTTAAAGTAGGGTATTTAACTTTTCCTGTTGAATCTTTTGCAAAGATAATATCTCTCCAAAAATGATCTATTCGTAGTTTATTTGTCCCAAGATTGGCAGATAATAGTTGAGACTGCAAAATTAGCCATTCATCTCTGATTTGTAGATCGTCAATACCAAGAAAGGTAAGAGACTTTGCGATTTGACAAGCGTAATTCAGGCTTTTTGGTTGGGCAATTTCTTCTGGTTGAAAACATTTAAAATAAAATAAAAATTTTCCAGAATCCATACAAGTTTTCTTGATTAAATAATTGAAAGCAGCACGATAGTGTTTCTGCATATTATGTCTGAAATTCATTTTTTCATTATCTTTAAAACGCATGCTAAGATCTTTAATTTGTTTGCTACAGTATATATCTTTGATGGGTAATAGCTGGTTATCTGAAATAACTTTATGAATATCAATTTCATTTGTTTTACAAATGCGACCAGCAATTTTTTTTAATAGTTCACTAATTTCACTATATAAAATGTGAATTAATGGTTCTGATTTCTGAAAAGTCTTCAAAAACGGTTCAAATAAGACAGCACTTTCAGTTAAAAACACAAGTTCAACCTTAATGTCAACATATTTTAGAGATTCAGATATGTGCTTATATTTTGGACACTTCATTAGTGACTGGTTCTTTAAAGGAATAAATTTGAAGAAGTATTCTTCAACGGCTAGCCATTGAGAAAGTAGCCTTTCTGCTGCAGGTCCAAGGGTAAGCCACCTTGTTGAAGAGTGTTTAATAAAGCGATTCTTTTCTAAGCACAATTTTTGTTGGATTGAAGAAAAATCCTCCCATCGTGCTGGATACTTTTTAAAAAAACTATAAATATCAACAATTAATTCTTTACCAACTTCCCCAAATTCCTCAATACCTTTCAAAAACGCATTATGTATTACGTGCAAATTGCACGTACCAATATCGATAAGTCCTTTATTTCTTTCTTCGATTAAATTTTGGTTCATCATTTTCCAAACTTTTGCATTTACATTTGGACCGTCAGATCCCAACATCAGTAACTTATTCAGTGAAAGTCCAGATTCACGTAAAGCATTCTCTATTTGTTTTTTAATATCATTGGCTGTGGCATGTCCAATAAAAACAGTTTTTAGATGACGACATACAATTTCTTGATAGTCTTCCGACCAAAACCTCAAAGCAAACTGTAACTCTTAGTGATTTGAATTATTGGTAGTTTCATCATACAGTAACGAATATGGTGATGTCTTCACATCAGCAATTAAATTGTCATGGAAGTAAGGGCCGAGAGCTTCTGTTATTAGGTAACTTAGTTTAGTTTTACCTAAACAAAATTGTTCAGGCACAGCATCCGGAAACATGGCAGAGAAAATTTCTTTCAAATCATCACAAGCAAATGGAGAATAATTACTTTGCACTGACTTCAGCGCCCATATGATTTCTGCTCTCGCAGAGGACTCTCGTCTGCTGAATAAACTTAATTGTTTCAAGCTATTTGGTGGAGTGCTAGGTGTTGATAACGATGGGGTGCCAGCTGATAAAGTAGTGATATGCGTTGATAAAGATGTTGTGCTTAATCCTGAAGATGACAAGCCAGATCCTGTTGGGCCATTCTCCTGTTATGCACGGGACATTTGCAGGCTTTTGAAGTATATAAAAATAGTAAAATAATGGGGTAATTAATAATTTTTTAACAATTCACTTCAAAACAGGTCTGTTTCTTAAAGATTGTATAGAAAACAAATCAAAAATTAAAGTTTAAATACTTGAAAAGGGATTTAATATAGTCGTTATGCGCGGGACTCAGAAAAAATATTAATTTCTACCCTGACTTCTATTTTTCATAAACTCTGTGAATTTAAAACTTGTATATTGTCATTATATTTTTTTCTCAGCTGATAAATATTACTTCTATTAAATTATGCTACATATTTTCCAAATACATCATTCGATAAAAATCTAAATTTAATTTATTTGTGTCACGGGACATAACTAATGTTATGCACGGGACATGTCAGCAATTTATTACACACAGAGGCATACACTTGATTTAATTATGTATATTTTGACGTGGCAACACTAATTCATATTTTGAATTTAGTTTGTGATCTGGATTAGAAGCTTTATAAATCATTATAAAGGATAATTACAACTGTATCACCAACGAAAGAAAACAGAGTTTAGGAATAATACACCATCAAGAAGCCAAATTGAAAATACCAACAAGATTTTTCAAGCTTTCGGAAAAGCAATGAGAAAATCATGAAAATCTTTACCTAAATCTCCAGCAAAAAAAAGCAGTTTTAGTCAGTTTAAGACAATAAAGCCCACATGTCCTGTTAGAACCAGTTTAGGACGTTCAAAACTAAGCCCCTGTGAAGCATATTCAGTTTTTAAGGATGAATACCCAAATTCTTCCATCAGCTTTTCCACATTTTGAAAGTTAAGACCAGAAAATGTTTTTCTGCTGCATCAAACACCAGAAGATCAGTATGTGAAAACTTCTTTCTTCAGCTTAAAGCACTAAAAGTTCCATATGATTCGAAAACTATTTTGGAAAGAAACACTTTGTAATGATTCAATAAACTCCTTATGTTGGCAAGGATTTTGTAAAAATTGCTGCTATGGGCAAAAATTAAAATGTAATAAAGATCTTTCTCATAATTGTTTGTTGGAAAAAAAGGGGGGAAAGTGAAGATGCAAAATTATATTGCCAAGTGAAGCAGACATGCATTGGATAAGTTTTGGAAAGTACGTGCAACAATTTTTCATCAATAAGGTTTCATATAAATGCAAAAAGAATTCAATTCCAAGAATTCCAAAATGATAAAAGTTCACCTTAAAAAAGAATTTTGCTATGAACTATAGCTGTTCATGTGAGGATCAAGTACGGAGTGTACTTTGGACTCAAAAAAGTATAACTTTATTTACAGCTGCAGTATTCTTGCCCGAAAAATGCAGTACTTACCTAATATGTTCCAACATTTGTGAGAAAGAAAAAAAAATACTGCCAAAGCTTTTCATTGAAAACATTTATAAAGAAATCAAGTCAAATGATGAAGAAAACAAATTTCTTGAAGAGGTAATCTGGACAGATAAACCTTCATCAAAGTTTAAAAATAGGTTCATGACCTTGCCGCTACAAGACCATAGAAATTCAAAAAGACTTTCTACTGGAAATATTTTGCAACTGCCCATGGCAAAGGTGTGGTGGATGGAATTGGCGGTGAGGCAAAATGCTTGGTACAAAACCCTGTTGGGTCAAAAAAATCTACAGCTCCAATTGTGCAGTCTGTGGAAGATTTTGTAAATGTTGTAAAAAAAGCTATACATCTACTACAGTGATGCTATTTTTAGATAAAGATATAAACAGAGATAATAATATGTGAACCAAGGCAAGAGTAATACTTTACCAGGAATTTCTAAAATGCATGGAATTACACATTCACCTTCTGGTTCAAACTTTTATAAAAATGCTGCAGCACCAATGAAAGGAAATCTTAATACCAGGGCAATTAACACCACAAAAAGTATTGGAGGAAATTGGGTTGTTGTGAAATATGATTATAGTTTATATGCTAGAGAAGTTAAGCAAGTGCTGGGAAATGATATTCAAGTTTCTGCCATGGTAAAGCATGGAAAATATTGGAAATGGCCTAAACGGGAGAAAAAGTGTTTTACAACAAGAGGAAGTTGTTAAAGTTATTCAGCCACCTATAGTTATAAATGCTCTTGGAGTTTTTGATTTACCCGATTTTTAGAGAAATCTAAGTTATGCACGGGACATGAAAATAAGTGCTAATTTTTTATCTAATATTAAACTCAGAGAAACTTCCTTTGTAATATAAGTCAGTACTAAGAGAAAGAAAGTAAAGTTGAAGCAGTTTCTGTTTTGCTCTAAAAATAAATGAGAAAAATAAAAATTATCATGTTTTTGTGTTATGCACGGGACAACCAATTTCTGCTCAAATAAATTGTTATTTTTTACATAATTTTAATTAGATTTTTAAATTTTTAATTCAATTTTAAATAAGAGTATTATATAGATATACTTAAAAAAAAGAAGAAAATTGAAATGCTATAATATTTTTTCAGCTAAAGAAATAAATGTAAATATGTTGATTATAACATGAAAACTTAAAAAGTACAAAGCTAAATTTTAAGAATTGTTTCCATAATAAAAATTTAAATATAACTATTATTGTATCTAATTTTTTAAGATTTAACCTATGTACTTTATTATTCAATAAATAAAAAATATGTACAAGTAAGATAAAAATTGAGGTTTAGAGTGTTTACAGTGGAGAATGGCCCTGTTGTAGATGGTACTGATTTATGAGGTACTACTGAGGTGCAAATGGAATTTCCGGACTCTTTGGGCTGCAATACCAATTGTTGTACACAAAGCTTTACTGAAGCATTTTTAATGTGCATTTCAGTATTTGTATGCTGAGTCAGTGCAGAAAAACCTTTTTTTCCACACAAGATGTTTTTGCTACAAATGAAGCAGAACACTTCTGTTTCAGTCTTTTTTCTGCACCAAGAGGATATTATGTGTTTCAAATTATCTCTTTTCTTGAACCACTCAGATTTAACGGAGTATTGTTTAGCCATGATGACAGCTACCTGTAAAGAATGGAATATATAAGTAAACTTCGGTTTCAAATAGCTTTACATTTTGAAAACTATGCCAGTTTAAGTAAATTAACCCCAACAGTCAGTCTGTTAAAAGTTTAAACCAGTAAAAAAAAATTTTTTGATGAACTAAAATCATTTACACAGGACCGTTTTTATGTTTACGCGGGCACCAGTCGTTTTATTATTTTGGGGCATTTTATAAGTAAAACTAAAGAAAAAAAATTAATTTTGAATAATTTATGAAAATTATTTCATTATAAGAATAAAAAACACATAAATTAGTTATAAAAGGGAATTATAAAATAGGAAGTCTTTAAAAAAAATAGGAGCGTTGAAAAATAAATAAAAAACCTACTTTAAAGTAACTTAATAAATTTTCAAGGTGAATATTTAAATCCATAACAAATATAAATTTAAACAGCAATTAAAAATAAAATTGTTCATAAGATCAAAATTTCTCTAAGTAAGACAGATACTTTACTTTCTACTCTTTTCATCAAGGCTTTAACAATATAATTATAAAAAATTGAGTAGAAAAAATTTACCAAAAAGTTTGTCCGAATTTCGCATTTTATAAATAAAATATTCCGATATTAAAAACAATTATTTTATAAAATTTAAAAATACATCAATTTTATTTAATGTTCAGTCAGTTATCCAATTTTGAAATTAATATTAATTAACGATACAATTATTATTAATCCTGAGGCAGGATTTCTTCTGACTTTCTGCAAGGTACTTCTAATAACAGATGTACAAGTTACTAATTTAAAGTACCGTAATTTCACGGAGATATGCCGCGGCTTTATTGATTTAATTAAGCTTGAAATCTTAGTAGGAATGCGTATCGAATGGGGCAGACAATATAGTATTACTTTTTTCCCTTAAAAAATTTTGCTCCACAGAAGCCCCTAATATCTCACAATGAAATTTCATCATCATTTTTTACCACCTGTTATTTTTTCATGCTTAATGATACTCCAAACAAAAGTCAACGCACCTAGAACTTTCCCACCCCCATCCTTTCTTAGAATAAATAAATCACTATTCATAAGAGAGGGAGCTTTCGTTTTTGCCTATGAATAGCTGTAGAGTGAAGGGGTGAGAGTGGAGTGGAGAAACATAAATCAGGGTGGGGCCAGTGTTGACGTCAGCTGTAAAATAGACACTTCTCCCTCCCCTCATTTTCCCCAGGAAATATGTCTCTTCACTCCTCTTTTTTTTAAATGAATTCTTGCTGATAAGTTTCGGATGACCTTGAATCTTATTGAAATAACGATGTTCAAGAAGAATTTCTAACTTAAAACTGATGGTCAGTGAAGTGAGAAAAAAAAATGAGTGAGAATTTTACATGTGGATAAAAGAAAGACGATCCTAGTTAAGGAGTCAGCAGTCAAAGAAAAAAAAAAAAAAGAGTTGTGAATTTGATTATCTTCTTCAGTTTATTTTTTTTAATCTTGAATCTTTTAACTCTGATCTTCTGTTGTGCTTTTTTTGTTTTAATAATATTTTTCTTTCATAAATATTTATGTTCAGTTCATGCTATTTTCGTTTCTTCTTCTTTTTTTTTTTTTTTTTTTTTTTGTTCTGAAGAATAAAAAATGTCTCAAACATTTTTGCAAAATTTTGCAGAAAACCAACTTTTTTTCTCCTTAATTCTTTATTTTTCATTACTAAGAAATGAAAATACAAAAATCGCGAGCATTTATTTCCCCTCTTAAGTGCGAGAAAGACATCCTTTGCAAATAATTCTGGATGACTAGAAAATAAATCTTTCAAAATTTTTTCTGGAAAAAAGAAAACAAATAACTAAAATATTTTACTCCGTTAGTCTTTATTCTCAAATGAGAAGACAAAAATCAGGGGCATTTCTTTCCGATCGGGAATAAGGCTTCTTTGGAATATAATTCTGATGAGAAAAGGGGAAAAAAATTTCAGTTAAGAACAGTTCTGCAAAAAAAAAAAATTCCTACTTCATAAAGAAAAAATCTTTCTGCAAAAACTCTAACGTTTTGTGACCATATTGCAGTGATTCTGGCTCAAGATTATTAATATTAATCTAGAGTTTAACTAGGATTTCAACATTTTGCTGAAACAATCGGAATCAGAAGGAAAAAAGCGCGAATCAGGTTGTGCTATTTTTCTTCTCCACTCCAGTTTAAACATGAATTTGTAAAGCAAACACATAAGATGAATTCGACAAAACGAATATAACCACGCATCCTTTTTCCATTACAAATAGCTCTAGCTATTAACTACACATCTTGTGTAACTAAAGACAATTTTTTTTTTTAATTTTGCTACTTTGTTTGAATTAAAAAAAGAAAAAAACGCGTAAATAAAAATCATACTTAGAAAAATATACTTAATTCTAAACTATACCGTTTTAATTATATATCAAATTAAAAAAAGTAAACATTAAATATAAAATGAATAAAATAGAGTTTATACTTACAAACTTTAAAAATGCTGAAGTATACGATGAGAACTCTGGTTGAGGTTGATGAGATCCTATGAGATATTACATTTTCTTTCTGTAGTAGGAGGAGCATTCACGTAGACCGAATTTCGATTCCATTTGTCTGATTGGTTAAACATTTCTGTTTTGCTTATGACATCAAACAGTGAGGAAGAATGAAGTATGGGTAAAACGAAAGCGCGCAAAAAAAGTGGGAGGATGGGGGGACTCATGAAGCTATTTTTCGTTTTAGTCGCCAATTAGCTTAAAAAAGTCGACGATTTTACGCAACTGATTTAAAAATAGTCGTTTTTACTCATATTTTTACAAAAATAGTCGCCATAGTTGCTATTGCTTTAAAATAGTCGCTTTAGTCGCCTTTTTAGTCGCCAATGGCAGCCCTGTTACGTGAACTAATCACTACAAAATTACAGCCAAGTAAAATCAAAACCAAAAAGATTGATACACATAGGAAAAATCACAAAATCGAAAAGATGATAAAAATAAAACAAAATCCTCAAAAAATGTTAAAAGCGCTTAAAACACCTAAGTGAGTAAAATTAACCAACAATAAAAGTGTCAAAAATACAGGTAAAACATCAAATGATAAAAATACGAAAATCACATTAAGTACATATAAGACTAAAATAAGATTAATAGAATAATTAAAATAGTCGACTAAAAGTTCAAGTGTCCCCCTTTGAAGGCTAAGTGCCTCTAGGATTAAGAATGTTCTAAGGTAAACCAAAGTTTCTCTAAAAAGGATAAATATTCAAAGACGACACCAGATAAGACTGAGGGTGCTGAAGTTCACCAAGATCAAAATTTCATTTCGAATGTCCTATGTATCATGAGGATGTTAGTGCAAAGGAAGGACAAAGTCACCAGAACACGGTAAGTGCCGAGGTAAAATACTGTTGTTGTTTCTTATGTCACTTGCCACTCGCGCAAGCCTGCTTGGTGAAACTAAGCAGATTTAATGCAGAGTGTGCGTTTCTTATTATTTCAGTGGCGCCATCCGATGGCCAAGAATCCGACTTCAGCCACACACACATCACACCCGTTTATAGTGCGAGCCCGTTCATTCATCCACAGATCGTAATTTTGACCTGAATCAGAGAACGATCGATCTCCAATCCAGTACCCCCAGAGGTTTAGGTAAAATACTAAAAGCAAATATTAAAAAACCAGGAAATCTAAAAGCCAAAAGTTTAAAAAATAAAATTAGTCAGGTGTACTCTCGGGGGTAAGCAGATCTTCCAGGGTATATTTAAGAATTTCAATGTTTTCCCCCTGCAGTCAATATGAGCATAAAGTTGATGTTGAGTATATTGGTCCCATTTTCTGCCACGGAGCGTCCGGAATTAGGGACAAAATTTTATGAGATGGTCATTGACTTGTACTTTCCCACAAAATTTACAAGTTGCTCGTTTATTGAAGAATTTCTGTTGATTTATTCCGAAAACCTCGTGGCTCGTTAATAATTGATTTAAATAGAAGTTTGGATACAGGCGAGTTAGTGTGGGATCTTTAAAGAAAATATATGTCTGCCTGCCCTTTGCTGATTCACTCCAATCTACCTTCCATTTACTCATTGTGGCTTGCTTTATGTATCTAATAAAGAATGTTCTTTCCATTGGGAGCATCGTTCCCACCCGGCTGAAGCTCGCGGCCTTTTTGGCTTGCTGATCCGCCTCCTCGTTACCTTCAATCCCAATGGCCGCTTTGACCCAGTAAAATCTAATACTTGGTGTTAGATTTACTTTGATCTCTTCAATAATCTTGATTCTATTTCTTGGGTCAGTTAGACATTTTGTAGATAGTAAATGCAACTCAGAAAACTTTCTTAATAGAATGTTTTGAAATGCTAGAGAGTCGCTTTGCGGACAATCTGTGCAAGGAATTTACAAACGTTGTCAGAAAATGAAACCCATTAAAAATTATTTGTGTCACAACAGACAATGCGGACAATATAAAAGCATGTCTCCTGCTTTGCACACTTTTTGAACATTGCTGCTCAAGCAGGGCTAAAAGAAGTTGAAAAAATTCCAGAAAAAATTTGAGGAATTGTTGAACATATCAGAAGGAGCCAGAGAGCTTCGGCAAAATTGCTTTCAACATGCACTTAAATGGGACTCCCTCCACGAAAATTAAAGATTGACATTCAAACAAGAAGGAATTCCACTTATTTTATGCTAATAAGGATGCAAACAATTACGGGTGCAGTAATTTCTACAATATACCTTATTTCACATCCTAAACTAATACAAATTTCAGATGAAGAATGGAGCATTTTAAACAAATTAATTTAAATTCTTAAAGTCTCTTAAGAAATAACGGAATTCAGCATTGTAAAAGAAATAACAATATCTAAAGTAATATTATTTTTAAATTCTTCAACAAATTATTAATTGATGTCACACTCAATAAAGAAGTAAAAGCCGTTCTTGAGAAAATGAAATTAATATTGTATACGAATGCAGAGAGATCAGAAACACTGGCTTTATCTACATTGTTAGAACCAAAATTTAAAAAACAAGGTTTCAGGGATGAAAGTGTACTCAAAAGAGGTATCGATTCACTGGCAGAAAAAGCTAGTCGAATTGTGACAGAAATTAATAAAAATTTTGACAGTGCAACAATCTCTAGCTTCATCTATATGGAAATGACTTTAATAGGCCAAGTTCAAAAATTGCTACCAACTAATTTCTTAGCAGGTAACAGAGTTGAGGTCGACAAATAATTGGAGGAGCCGTTAATTAGAATTAAAGAAAACCCTCTTACTTAGTGGAAGGACAATCTGTTCATCCTTGTCTCTTTTAAATTATAAAAAAAAATATCTATCTATCTACAGCCACATCTGTACCCTGAGAAATACTTTTTTTCCACAAGTGGGCAGATTATCACAAAAATAGATTAAAGCCCTCAAAGGTAACATAAATTTTGTTTTTAAATTCAAATTAATAACATAAGTACTGATTCTTCAGACTGATAAAAATTTTTAACTATAATAGAACTGATATGTCATTTTGTTCAATATTATTTTGAAAGAATTATATATAATAAAATTCTTCATAAAATTGTTCATGTTATCAGTTATTATTAGTTTTTTGTTGTTGCTTTTTTAACACAGATATTATTGCACTTTATTTTAAATGTTTGTATTTTGTGCTCCAAAATCTTTTTCTTTGTAATCTATGAACAGGCACAATTCCTAAATGTGCCTGTTCTCATAATGAAACTAAACGCTTTTAAAAAATAAATAAATAAAAACAAGTTCAACAATGTTTTGAAAAATTTTATAATGTAAAAAAAAAAAATCCATAAAAAGGAGCAGCAGAGTTTTCAAAATATGCACTTTAAAGAGTTGTTCCTCTTCCCCAGGATTTAGCACCTGTAGTTGTTTGGTGTATCCTACCACAAAATCTCTGGGAACTTCAGAGGCAGGGTTTTTGAGAGTAATTGTTCCAGAATTGGTGCCAACTTCAGCAGTAGAGTCAATATTAACTGATGTGTTTTTAGTGGAAGGAATTTTCAAAACATCAACATCAGAACTAGATGGGACATTTACACTTTCAGAAGTAAATGAAGCATTTAAGACAATTTTATATAGTTCCTCATTATGTTTCAGTTTCTTTACATATCTGGACAAAGTTAAATGGGGTATTCCATACTTTTTAGCAGTTGCACGACATGAATATTTATTTTTCAGTACCTCAGTTGCTGCTCTCAGCATAACATCAGCAGGCGTACTTGCTCTCGTAGATTTTCGAATCATCTAAAATCAAACTTATACCCACGATTAGAAAATTTTATAATATCTGTACTGCTATTTATACAATGTCAGATAATAATTTTGCATTTTAAAAAGAATATTATGAATTTTTATATTTTGGGGGTTAACAATTTGAGATTCCTGGGGCTCGAATTTTATCTTTTGGCTTAGAATTACATTAAATATATACTGATTATTGATACCGGATGTATTACAATCATTATCAAAGTTTGACGAATCATTATTGGATTTAGTCTCTGTTTTTTCAGTAGTGGAACTGATAAGAACAGATGTTTTCTGTTCAGACTTTAGCTGCTGATCACACTGTTTATCAGATAATGGAAGTACAGTTTCAGAATTATTACATTTAACGTGATTAAGATCAAGTGACTCATCGGAGTGATTGGAATTTGAAATGAGAGAATCATTTGTTTGGTTAATGTTAATTAGTTCCTTGGCCAACATAGATGTAGAAGGAACCTCATTAAGATTTTGAGAAATCGGAGGAGAAATCTAAATCAGATTGGACATTACAATTTTGTGCATTTTCATCATATTTAATATCAATTCATCAATTTGTCCATTTAAAGAAACAATTTGTTTTTGAGGTTCTGTGATACAATGATGTTCCAGGAGAAATTCATATCCTAAGATACCACAAAAGTGGGGATTTTGGATAGATGTAATATACATTGGATATTTGAAAAAAGTCTTGTTAATCTTAAAAGAGGCATTAATACAAGCTTCAACATTTCTTGATAATCGTTTCAAGGTCTGAAATTGAGATAAGATACGAAAAACATTCTTATCGAGTAAAGATACTGACGAACCAGTGTCTAATAAAAATAGAGCCTTTCAATTTGTTAAATTTGAGTTCAATTATAGGTAAAGATTTGTTAGCAAAAACACTATTAATCATGAGTGAAATAGGTTTATCATTATGAATTTTTAGAAATTCACAATCAAAATAATGTTTACTGTTATGAAATTTAGTAGTATTAGCCATGGGAAAATTTAAATAGGTTTGAATATCCATGGATTTACAAAATGAAACATGTTTATTAATGAAAGAATTATTGGGTGTCATGTGATGATTTGTCGAGACCAGTGCAACCTTTCTGACCCGACTTTTTAGTTTAACGGAGGTTGCTGTGTTTGTTGTTGTGTAAACGATGAACGTTGCTTTGGTAAAGTGTGGTTGTGGAATTGCATGTTGTTGTGGTGGTGCATGTTGTGTGTGTAAATGATCATAAGGCACAGGGTACCAATTATGATTATTTGGGTAATTGGTTTGAGGAATGTTCAAATTTAAATATTGACGGCAATTGGCCATCACGTGATTAGAGCGACCGCAAAATTTAGAAGTTTGGTATCTCTGTCTATGTGTGCTATTAAATTTATCAAATTGATTTTGCGTTATGCCACGATTACTTGCGGAATGTTGAAAATTAGGATTAAAATTTCTGTTGACATTATTGGGTTTAAAAGTATTGCTGCTGATATGATTCATGGAGGCTTTCGACATTGACATATCCTGTAATTTCTTTTCCAATTCACATATTCTATTTTTAAGTTTATCTATTGTATTATTTGCAGAAATGCAGTTAGTGAAAGAAGCAGTTTGTAACGATTCAGCCTGAATATATTTTTGAGCCTTATCAACAAGTGATTGGAATTTCTCTTCCCCATCAAAAATAAGTTTTTGTTTGATTGAGGATGGCATTATTGAAATGAATTGCAAGGCCAAAATTTGATCTAAAGAATCAGTTGGTACATTATTGTATGCTTTGGATGCAGCTACTTGGAGCCTATGGGCTAAACATTTTATTTATTCACCCTCAAGTAGGCAAATGCCCTGAAAAGACATGAGGGCGGCAGAACCAGACGTTTCTGTTGAGAAAAAAACTTTGTAATGCATTACAAGCATCCTTGAATAATGCATTTTTACATAGGGGAGATTGAGCAAAATATTTTAAGGCCGTTCCCTCAAGTTTAGATTTTAGGAACACCAGCGCAACAGAATTGTCCCAATTGTTTAACGTTTTTATGTCTTCTACTTGAGATAAAAATGACTTTACATCTTTATTTCCCGAAAAATTTTGAATATAAATATTAGAAATATTTTTTGGTCTAATGAACTCACTTTGATTCGCATTACTTGGGTTTTGCAAACCCTCTTGGATATTGCTATTAACATTCATAATTTGTTTATGATTGCGAAGTAACATAAAATTAACAAAACTATTGTTCGGGATAAAGATTAAGTTAAAAATTAAATATTTGTATGATTAATGATGACTCATATTCAAAGAAATAACAAATCAATAATACTCCTATCATACAAATAAAACAAATATATGCATTATAGAAAGAATAATTAAACCTCATTATTGAGATCACCAGTATAAGCATCAACCTTGCAATATAAATATATACTAAACATATAAAAATGAACCAAAACTAGAACATATACACGTATGTAAATGACAAATTTAAAAATGAGCGGCACCAATTCTTAATTAAATATTGGTTATTAAAAAAAAACGTGTTATGAATTTAAAAATTATAATAATTGTTAAGATTAAAAAAAATAATAGTTAAGTTTAAAATGATTTATAAAATTCATGTTTAGTACTCAAAATTGGCGAGACAATTGCATTTTTCATCTGAATCATGAAGTCTTAAAAAGTAATAAGCAGGTTGTGTATTTGGCGAGGTAAACCCACAAGAATGTATGAGAAATTAAAACAAATTAATAATCAATGAATAGAGCAAGTTTATATATTATCTCTTAAATTGCGTTTAAATAGGCCGAATAGCGGTGGTACAGCATTGTTGAACACCAAATAACCCAATAGGTCCATTGGGTCATAAATTTAGAAACAAGGAAGTGAAATAAAAAAAACAAGTCTAAATATTAAGGAGAAATGCATAAAATAACTAAGGTAAACACATTCTTGTAAGTTTGATTATTATCTGTGCTAACTATTTAAGTAAAATTGGCTACTCACCCTAGGGTTGACACCCTTTAACTGTTGATCATCATGCAAACAAAGAAGGCGGTTCAATGTTATTGAAGGAAGGAACACTATAGTTCGTTCACCAGGAGTTGGCACTTGGCTCCGTCTTCATCACGTGGTATCGGATGATACTATTTCGCTATTTTGAGGAGAAGGATGTGAACAAGGCTGCTATTTGGCGATCGTATGACAAAAATATTTATTTCGCAATCTTCATGTGCATATTTTGAACATGTGCATTTTATTTCATAAACTTGTTGATAAATAGTTTGTTCTTTTTGAGAAATTTTGCTGGGGAAAAGTTTTTAAATATAAATTAGCTGGAATAACGAAAGGTATAATAGCTGATGATAAAGCGAAGTAAGTGACTGAAAAAGAATTCACTGTTTGTGTTTGGCCATCACCTTCTACATCAGAAGGCCTCCACACGGTTTCTTATAAGCAGTCTGCGCAGTCTATTTAAAAAGTGAACAGTTTGAGCGTATGAAACCAAATTCTATTTTAAAAGTGACTGAGAGGAATTTGTCATTTGAGAATTGAATCTGTAGTGGTAGACAAGACAAGTAAATAAGACAATCTAATCATATTCAAAAATTAAACAAATTTTTAGACATATATTTGCTACCACTTTCTTATTTCTACTAGATTTTCTATTAAAGGGCTCTTTCGTAAACTGGTTTGCCTTCATAGTGGTCTGATCGGACTACCAATAAAAAACCGTGTGAAGGCTTTGCGCGCATTAGAGGTTATCTCGATTTCAAGCGGAGAAATGTTTTTCCTCTTACTCTCTCGTGCTGAAATGAACTTTGGGTCCGAGGAGGTGGAGCCAAGTGCCAACTCCTGGTGAACGAACTATATTTAGTGTGGTTGCTCTTTTATTATATCACAAATAGTTGACATTGAATTATCACTCAACAATCACACTTTTCAAAATATGTATACAATGCACTAACTCAACAATCCAACCTTTTACATCAACGACATGTTAACGTCACAAATAAGGAGACATTTTAAAAATAACGTTTCACAACTTTTCAGCAACACATAACAAGGCATCTTGTAAAATTCAAAATCATGGGTGTTGTTTGTTTTTTTCCTCGGTCGTGCATCCGCCTTAAGAAAACTAGGTCTCATTGTGAAATAACCAATGAGGGTCAAAATAAAAAAAAGGGGTACTAGGAAGGCCAATGAAAGAAAAATAAGGCTGTACTTGCTCAACCCCTTAAGGAATTATTGGCCGACAGAAGAAAAGGGCAAGATATGGTACAACAAATACGTGGTTTCACACTCCCGTGAGAAAAGGTCAAAAGGGCTAAAAAGTTACAAAAAATTATATCCGTCCAGTACGCAATTAAAAGTACACCCACTGTGATGGGAAAAGAAAATGTCACAAGGTAGATAGTAAAAATGTTTTAAAGTGAAGAACCAAGGGGGCCCCAGCTGCAGAAAAGATGACCATTTGCCTCCCATGCTAGAAACTGCCAGGTGACAGCTGCGAAGGGTGCAGAGAGGGTATTAGGTTACTGAATGTGAGAAATAAGATTGGGGAATATCTCTTAAGGCTGTGCATGACTGAAAAAAAGAGTAATAAACAATTAAAAAATAAATTAATATTGCATAATTAAAATATAATACATAATAATAATCTGTAAAAGTTGATAATTAATAAAAATATGTAGTATTTAAACATATACATTGTAAATTGATAACCAAATTGATTATAAACTGAACGTTAATGAAGTTAAGAGCAGGAATTCGTAAACAAGAAATTAAGAGGACAAAAGTAAAGCAAATTAAAAAAAAACATACAAAATTAAGAAGAGTATGAACTTGTGATAATTAAAATTATTACAACTACCATACTTGAAAGTGAAATTGGAAAAAGTCGAACAATTACAAACTAAGATTCATGAATTGAGAGTGCATTCCTTCGGTCTTGAAAAAATCGCTGATCAAGAATTCGAAAAAGAAATCGAACAATGTGAATCTCGTCTAGAAGATATGGAGGTAAGCCTCAAACTTTTAATTGATTCTAAAAAAGAAACTGAACCAACTATAAACAATGTTAAACAAATTAATCAAACTAAAAATATAACTAGGACAAAAATTCCACCTATTATACTTCCAACATTCTCGGGAAGATATGAACACTATAGTACCTCTAATGATCAACTCACTCAGTCTCAAAAACTTTATTATTTAAACTCATGTCTCTCAAATGAAGTAAAAGAATTTGCTTCCACATTTGACACATTTTCTTCATTTTATGAAACACTCGATTCACGTTACGATAATAAAAGATTAATCGTTGATGTGCATGTAAATTCTATCCTAAATTTAAAAAATATAAAACGTGAAAATGCTACAGAAATTCGTGTAATGATAGATTGCGTTCAAAAGAATTTACGAGCTTTAAAAGTGTTAAAATATGAACGAAACGATTTATTTGGTTTTTTTTTTTTTTTCTCAAAACATAATGCTTAACAAATTAGATAAAGAAACTCAAAAGAACTTCGAATCAATACAAAAAAACAAAAGAAGTTCCGTCATACGAACAATTCATTACATTTTTAGAGCAATGAGAAGCTGTTCTCTTATCGGTAAATCGAAATTGTTATTCAGAAACGAAAACAATTAAGAAAACAACTAATTTCTCATTTAAAAGCAAAACTGTTTTGATGAATGAAAATATAGAGAATAAAAACTGTGTAATTTGTTTGAAAGAATCACATCCTATATTTCGCTGTGATAAATTTTTAAAACTAACACCGCATAAAAGATTTGAACTTGTTAAATCCTTAATAGTTTGTGAATTTAAATGTCTGTAATCAATTACCATACGATAATCACCAGTTTTTTTAGATACAAGCAAAACAGGGCTACTGTATTTTGAAGAACTGTCACGAATAACACCCTGATCTTTTAATTCTTGAACGATTTCTCTTAAAACTTGTCTCTCGTAGTTCGAATCTCGATAGGGTGAACGAGAAACAGGTTTACTACCCGGTGTCTCAACGATACGCATTATAGTATTATTAATGCATCCTAGTTCATCTTGTTTTAAAACAAAACACAACCTAAATTCATTTAACAAGTCGCATAAAATTTGCTGTTGTTCTTTATTTATTGATGGTCCAATTTTAACACATTCTCTATCGATAGGATTTCGCACAATTTCTTTTGCTAATAAAACGGCTGAGGTTGAATCCGCATCTTCTTTAACCATTGAATTGTAACTATTTACAGATACCCAATTTCCTCGCAGAAACACGATTTTTCTTTAATTGTAATTTTACGCTACTAGGATTCACGACGGGCACTTGTGATTTACCATCGTGAATAGCAAACGTAACATCCTTGGTTAGATCATCTCGACCACTGCAGGAAATAAATCCGTTTTGAGATTTACATGCACTGAAGACAGTTACCAATTGAACTTTCCGAGGGTCTTCAACACAACCCTATCAGGCATTTAATTTATCTGGAAATCATGCAAAAAATCCAACTCTTCCACATGAACTAACTTGGATCTGCCTTGATTTCTAACCATTATTATCTCGGGTGAGTCAATGATGTCATTCCCAATGAGAATATCAGGGCCTTCAAATGTATCATCAGTCACTACATTAAACAGAACTTCCTTCAGCTTTACCCTGTCTATAGTCACATTAAGTATGATAATTCCCAGTGACTCCCTTACACCTCCAATTCGTGTAACTATATTTTAACATATCAGCATCGGTATCCATAAGAGCACTAGTATTTACTTCTTCTATGATAATATTCTTCGTTGTACTATTACTGGAACTGGGTAAAAACGGAACTGCATTGACTAATGGGAAAGACGCTTTCTTTGACCATTCCTTTGTACCATGTCCTTCTGTTTTGCAGGCAGTACAAAACTTTGGACGTTTTGGCTTTACACAATCACGGGCCGGTATCATAACAATTGAATCGGTGAGTGCAGAAACCACTTCAGTCAAAAAAATCCGAAAACTCGTTTTCAATGAAAATAAGCGTAGAAAGGCAAGATGCGTGTTGGGTGCAAAAACTACGTTAGTCTGTTGAGTAGTTCCGTAAATACAGGACGTTTGTTTCGAGTGTTGAGTGCAGAAATAACATGAGTCAGTGACTGACGTTGCTTCTGCACCCACCGCTAGATCACGTGACCAGTCTTGTCAGGTACCTTGCCGAGCATGCGCCGTGTGATTAACACCTTAACCTTGAGGTGAGGGTTGTATCGAAGTCAGTTCAGTCAAGTGTTTCAACGTGTTCTAAGTTAGTTTCCAACGTCTACTGTCAGTCTTTAGCAATATGTCAGTGAGTCTCACAAGCAGTGAGAGTGATAATGAAACAGCTCCCGAGAAGAGGAGGAGGAATGAAGAGAAGTTTCGAAGAAACGTGATTAGAACATCTAAAGTTCGTGGGGTTGAACACATCAACTGGAAAGGGCATCTCATCCCATCTCGATCAACAGGTAATGCTTGTAAGTGTAAATTACAATGCTTTACTAACTTTAGCGATGATGAAAAATCTGAATTTGTTGCTAATTTGAATCAGTTCCAATCAAAAGATGAGCAAGATATTTTCTTACAACAACTGATCGAAAAACACGCCATTAAGCACCGTAGGCCTCGTTCTGAACAGCCTAGAGAAACAGCAGCTAGTTTCAAATATTTCTTACTATACAGAGGAGAAAGGAAAAACGTATGTAAAAAAGCGTTTATTTCATTGTACGGCATTACTGAGGGCAGAGTTCGAAGGCTTACTGATCTCCTGATTAAGGGGAAATCACCTCATGATAAACGCGGTAAAAATCCCAAGAAGAACACAATTTCTGCCGAAGTTTGTTCTAAAATACATGAACATATTTCATCATTCCCAACAAAGACTACACACTATGGCACCAAAGATATCAGTTATCTTGATGCCCGCCTTGATGTAAAAAAAATGCATTCCTTGTTTAAAGAAAAGTACCCTGATTTGGATGTAAAATATGAGTTTTATCTTAATTATTTTCATGACAACTTTTCGTTAAGGTTTGGACGTCCGCAGGTAGATACCTGCATAAAATGTGAAGAATGTGATGTAAAAATCAAGAGCTCCTCTCTTGGTGATGCAGCTAAAAGGGCTGCTCGTGCAGAGCTTACTGTTCACAAAAGGAGAGCCAAGAAATTTTACAATAAACTTCAAAAGGTCACAAAGTTGTGTGCGGAACATGAAGACACCGTTGCACTTTCATTTGATTTCATGCAAAATCTCCCCCTTCCAGCGATCCCAGTTCAGGATATTTTTTACTTGAGGCAACTTTGGGTGAACTGTTTTGGAATAAAAAATCTAAAAACTGGGAAATCTGAAATATTCCTGTACCACGAAGGCGTAGCCCATAAAGGAGCAAATGATATATGCAGCATGCTACTGAAATACATTGACACTAATATTCCATCAAGTGTAAAAAAACTGTACCTTTTTTCTGATGGTACTTGCGGACAGAATCGAAATCACACCATGATAAGATTCTGCCTTGCTCTTACAGATACAGGACGTTTTGAACAAATTTTCCATTACTTTCCGGTTCGAGGGCATTTATATCTTCCAAACGATCGAGATTTTGGTACTATGAAGAGGATGATACGTAAACATGATCGGATATACACACCTGATGAATATGAAGAATTGTGTGCTCAGTCCAGTAACAACTTTCACATCACCAAGCTACTCACCAGTGACATAAAAGATTTTGATGGTTGGTGGAAGGAATATTACACAAAAAACCCACTAGTCAGAGAAAGCCGAGGGAGGAGTGTGCCAAAAGAAGCAAAATTCAAGTTTGCTCCCACCCGATATAAAGAGTTCCGCTATAACTCTGAAGAAAAGGGGGTAATCACAGCATACATTTTCATTGAAGGATTACAAAAGCACAGCTATCAGCTGCTGAGACCTGCTTTCCGTAATGTCGATATTGATTTTCCTTCAAGTATTGCAGCCTACCCATCAGGGAAAGTTCCAATCAACATAAAGAAAATGAAAGACATCCAGAAAATGATTGTTCATATTCCTGAAAACTTCAAAGTTTTTTATGATGAACTATTTACCTGGCCAACCACTGAACATGACAATGATACTATCGTCGAGAATGATCTATTTTAAGAGCGTTTCAGTTTGTTATATTCCTGTCTTATGACTTTGCAATACTGTAACTTCATTTCGCATGTAATATGGAAAAATATACATTTGTAAATTTTTTGTGAAATTAATTAAAATTAATATTATTAACTAAAATCGTAACAAAATTAATAACAAATACAAACTTTTAACGAATGGTTATCTTTTTCCAAGTTTCCTACTGTCTGTAAAAACAGTTGAGTGCAGAAACAGCATTAGTCAAAATCATAGTTTTAATTCTCCTGAGCCTCATTTATGTGGAAATTGGGTAATTCTTTTATAACAGCAACATAAAAGCATGTTATGACAAAGGAAAAAAAAGTTCTCAAATATTTTAAAATTTGGAGGAGTTATTACGTTTTTTCTCCCTCCTGAAAAATTTGAAATTTGTGACTGACGTTGTTTCTGCACTCACCGATTCAATTGTAGCAAACAGTTTGATTATTAGTTGTACTTTGACTTGGCAATATTTTCTTCTTTCAAAAACTTATTGTTACTAGATTTATTATTATATTGAATATGATTCTTAAAAACATCTTTGAGTTCAATAAATTCATCTACCTTATCAGCTAATGTATAAGGTGAAATTATATGGGTCCACTAATCCAAGTAACGTTCTCGTATATCTGGAGGCACCCGAGCTTTCATTCGAACTGTGATGATCAGGTCTTTTAAACTCTCAAAACTACTTATTTTAAGTCCTGCAGTCCACCTATTAAAATATGTTTCAAGCTCGTGGTAATATTCTTTCCGTGACTTTCCACCAGTATTCTCATGAGAATAAAAAAATTTTCTAAATTTTTCAGGACTTTGTCTGTAACACTTAAGCAAAAGAGATTTAACATAGTCATAATTTTCTGACTGTTCTTCTGGTTCTCTCATTATCATTTGGACAATTTCACTTGGTTACTTGTTAATTAAACATGCCATCCACAAGGTACTTGGGATTTTTACTCTTTTCATAAATCTCTCGACATGTACTGTATAAGGGCCGATATCCTCATTACTCGTAGAAAACTTTCTCAGTTGTGACTGCCAATCAACTTTTGGCGCCGATGTTATTACTTCAGTTTCGACTACTTCTGAAGTTTTAGCAGCTATATCTAACTTCATGAGTTCCAATTCATGTTGACGATCGGCATTTCTTTTTCCAATGCATGTTCGCGATCGGCTTTTTCTTTCTCTTCTTGACGAAGGCGCTCGGCGCCTTCAACCAAATTTTCGACCATTCCTCGAACCATTTCTTCATCGTATTTCTCGCTATTCAATATTAACTTTCTCAAGTCAGGGATTTTCAAAGTAGTAGACGAAACATCTTCAGATAACTCACTAGCAACGTAACGTAACTGATCTTTACGAAGTCGCGATAAAAATGCCATTTTAAATTCAAATTTAATTACAGTTGCCTGTTTATCCCACTTCGGATAATGTAAGAAACAACTTTTGAAAAAAACAAAAACTCAGTTCATTTACTGTTTACTTTTATAAAAATTTACGTACACCGTTATTCTAAAAACTCAATCTATATCGTACACAAGAACTGCTGTTGCCAAAACATGGAATACTAAATATGTAATAAGAATATAATTAATCTTCGCTTCACACTTTAAATATTATAAACTATGTGAAATTTATTTGAAAAAAAATCTTAAAAAATGGGAATGTAAATCGTCTTATATATGTATTTGTGGTCAACGTCATTCGAATACATTATGTTTCAGACGAGCTATCGCTGAAAAGAGAAAACAGCTGGCGTCAGAAAATTAAATTGCTGACTCAGCATTCGAAGGATCAGAAATATTAAAAATGAAAATAAAAGTTCCACTGCGGAAATGAATTCGCTTCATAATGCGGTTTTAAGTAATATTTCTAATGAAAATAAAAATAATGTTTTATTCACTATTGGAAATATTCTCTTGCAAAATAGGGATATGTCATTAATTAAATGTAGAGTTATTTTCGATTCGGCATCAAATGTTAATATATTGAGTAAGAAAACAAGTGAAATTCTTGTGATCAAATTAGAAAGAATCCAAACATCCGTGGCTGGACCTAATTCGACTAAACAAAACCTGAAAGGAAAATTGCTTACTATCATTTTAAATAAAAGTGGTAGTTTTAAAGAACCGATTGAATTCTTAGTCGCAGATAAAATTACGGGTCTGACTCCAAGTGTCAGCTTAGATATATCGAAAACGAAAATACCCGAGTTTTTTTAATTAGCGGATCCTTCATTTTTTGAAGCGAAAGAAGTTACGCTTTATTAAATGCTGATATTTTTTTTAGAATAATTGAATTGAATGTAGGGTTTAATGGCACAAGGTCCATAAAAGGACATGCTGCGCCAAAAAATCGGTTTCAAAACCAATCAAGGTTAAAAGCTTCCTGCTACTTTTTCTTACTAGGACTTAAAACACCGTAACAAGAGTATTCGAACGTGAATAAATCAGCCAAGATATAACTATAAAATCTGATAAAACAGGATCAAAACGTGAATAAAATCAGATAAAAGTGTAAATAGGATAAAACAGTTATATACAGTGTAAAATACCAGTTGCGTGTGGAAACGCGAAAATGTTAGGGTGATGGAAGTCACCTAACAAATCCTGCAGAGTTAAAATAGAGCTACCGAAAAAGGTAAGACGATAAGAGTTATAACATGGGCAAATAGTTAAAATATGATGAATATACAGCAAAACATTACAAGAGTTGCACTGGGGAGGCGGTTTCCCAAACAATAAATGTAGATGTGTCAAACGAGTGTGGCCGATTCTGAGACGGGTTAGCTTAACGTCTGTGTGACGTAGACGTAATGCAGGTAAAGGGTTTATATCTGGTTTAATTGAGTGTAATTTGTTATTAATTTTAAGGTCCCACTGTTGTTGCCAGAGAGATGTGATAGACTACCGAATGTGATGTTTTATGTCTGAGAAAGGTATGGATATAGTTAAAACAGTGGTGGCAGTTCGTGCAGACAAATCAGCCAAGTCGTTCCCTGGTATACCGACGTGACTCGGTACCCAGCAGAATAAAACATTGAAACCGTTATTGAGGAGAGTAATCAGCAAATGATTAATGAAACATAAAATTAGGTAAGTATCACTGCGAAAATTTTCCAACTGCCGCAAAACACTCATACTGTCTGAGTATATGCAATACTTCCTTGTAGAGCGCGTCGAAATCAGCCGCAGTGCCAAGAAGATAGCTTCAGCAGTAAAGACGGAGCAAATATCTGGGATTTTGTAGCTATACGCATCATCAGCGATGATGACACCACAACCGACATATCCCGCTGATTTTGATCCGTCATTAAACACAGGCAGATTCTCAGAATATTGGTGACGATGAGAAGTGAAGAGTTGCTGATAAATGCTGGGTGCAAAATTAGACTTATTATACATCATAAATGGCGAATGAAACTGATAGGGAGAGATGGTCCATGGAGGTATGAGAAGATGATCCATTGATTGTGACGGTAACTCACAAATGTCGAAAGTTTGGATGTATGTATGAAGGCGAGCATGAAATAGTCGGATGTAAGAAGGTCTAGCTATATATAGTCTCTCTATGCTTGATGAAGTAACGTCACTCTTTAAAGGATGTGATTTACTAGACATGAGACGGTAATAATATGTCAGAGAAAGCTGCATGCGACGTAGAGCAAGAGGTAATTGTTGGCTGACGACATACAAACTTTCTACTGAACTGTTCTTTGGAAATTCCATCTTCCAACAGTGAGAAGGAGGAGCTTACTGAGAAAGAGGCGGAACCTAATTCTTCTGTACACGAAGTGCTCAATAGAAAAATCTCTAGGAGTGGTAGGAACCTTAAAACACTTACAAAGTTTAAGGACTATGAACTCTAGTTGATAGATATTCACATGTATAAGTAGTATTCGTGTTTTATATTGTCATATTGTGAATTGTTTATATATTTACTGTTTATGTATTTTGTATAGTTTTGATAAAATGCCATTTATCAAAAGGTGGGAGAATGTTGCGTTGGCAACTAGTTTTAAAAGCGCCACCTATAACCATTTCCTGTATTTTATATTTACCATTATTTTGTAATATATTAATTAAATTTAGAATGTGAAGAGGCAATTAAAGTTTTTAATTGTCATAGCCAACAAGAGTTCTGAATCAAACTTTGATAGACCTTTGTTCCATTTACCACATCAGCATACTTGCCAACTTAAAAAAAACTGGCATCAGTAAAACTTTTTTTTATGAAAAATTTAACGAAGACTATTTGAATTATTTAATACGTAACAATACACCACAAATGAATAATAAATATATTAATTATAGAATCTATCACATGATTGAATGTTGATGAAGTGAGAAGCAAATTTTTATAAAATTTTTAAATTGCATTTGTTAGAAAATGTACAGAAATATCGAATCAACCATCCATTTATCATCTCAAATTCCATTACAATTATTTCAAATTCTATTACAATGATGCTACTTTTTAAAAAAATGCTATATGCAAAATAAAATAGTTCTTTAAGGGTTTTCTTCTAAATCTCAACAGCAAAATGAGGATGCTGAATTTAAAGAAGCTGAAGTAGCCTTCTTTGCTTTAATTAAAAAAATCTTTTTCAAACACTTGTTCGTGACAGATTTTAGAAAATATGGTTTTTAATATAAGCAGGCTTTCTAAAGTTTTATTAGACATAATTGTTCGCGATTCAGTACGGTTCTTTCTAACCAAACTAAAAATTCTCTCACATTCTGAACTTGAATGAGGTATGAGAATTATTGACAAGACAATGTTTCCCAATTTTTCATACTTAAACATGCCATCCGCACCTTTCATTCGACTTATCATTGACCACTGCACATCAATTCATCTATCTGGAACAGTTATTTCACTCAAATCTTCTAACTTAAGTTGGCAAAACTGTTTCTGCAATTCATCCATTGCTGTAAGCTTGGTTTCATTACTTTTTGTTTTTAAAAGGAAGAGAAACAAATTTACAAAATATCTCACACTGTCAAAACTGGAGTTTTCAATTTTATTCAAGTCAGCAACCTCAGCATGTTTGAGTACTTGATCATTTAAAGGGAATTTCTTAACAATATATTCACTAGCAGTTATGAAATATTTAATAACAGCTTAATAAAACGATGATTTTACTTTTTCCGAAAAATTTAAAATTAAGTCAATTGCTGTACTGCCTATAACTAAATTTTGCTGATCTTTATGGTTGAAAGAAGAATAAAAATTAACACATGTTAACTCTTTTCCTTTAACCTCAGAAGGTTTAACAAATTTGGAAAAAAGTTCTTTTAACAGATCCAAAAAAAAGAGCTCTTAACCGATGAATTTGTGGGGAAGATGACTGCAAAATCACATTTACCTTTTCAAATGTAGGCACTTAAAAGAAATAAACTGAAGCACTTATTTAAATTTGAAGATAAAAACATAAAAATTTTCTCTTCTTTGGATAAAGTTGAATCTTTTTTAGCTTCATGTCTTTTAATCGGAATCACACTTTCTTGCTGTAAACTTTTCCTTTTTTTTTTAACCATTAGTTGGGTCCTGTTTATGTGTCAAAGGCTATTTCGTTATTGCACAAGTCTTAGTTTCCACTTTAGGCACTGCAGGTTTATCCTTTAATTTATCTATGCCTGTGCTGCATTCTTTATCAACTACTTTTGGAATTTTGAAAAATGACAAAGTAGATGATACAAACACGCTGCAAGTAGAAACTTCAGTTCTAAAATAACTCATAAGTGGATCCCATTGATTAACCAAGCGTGTAAGACTTCTCCCTAACGATAACCAGCGAGTTGAAACGTGTTTAAGCACTTTTTGTGCTTCTTTACCATACATTTCCTGAAATTTCTTAAGAGAGTCCTTAAGATTAACGCTCTTTTTTAAAAGGTAAAAAATATCTACCAAAACTTTATCTATCCTAACGGGAAAAGTATCAGCTTTTTCTAAAAATGAAATCACACCATTTTTCTATCCCTGCATAACAGAAGCATTATCTGCATTGAATGCTATGCAATTTCTAAAAGGAATGTCATATTTAGCAAACACATTTAAAAGAAGGGAGCTTATATTTTAACCTGTGGAGTTTCCTTCCAAATTTGGGATTGCCAATAAAGTACTTTCAATCCACGTTAAAATAACTCACCACAACTGGGTACAACTTATAATCAGCTTCGTGACTACCATCACATACTGCAGTAAAAGCTTGTTCTTGCAAATATTTAATAATTTATGAAGTTCGATCCATAGCCATTTCATGGACAAAGGATGCAGTTTTAGTTTCAGCACATCCGTAACGTTTCGCAATTTCCCTTTTCAGAAACATCTTTCGAAAAAGCTGACCCACATGGCTGGCGGCATTTAGCGGAACATTATGCTCAACTAAAAAAGAGGTATACAATAACTCAGCACGCATCACTTCATCTTGGACATTATCAGGTGGCTTAAAAAATTTGCTTAGTCTTTGGTTATTTTCAGCGTTTCTTGGCATGATTCGGTCCGGTCACTTGGCGATGTATATCATTTTTACCTCCGTTCGATATTAGAGAGTCAGAAAAACAAAACGTACAATAAGCATACTTTTTTCCTTTATTAGATGGAAACTCTGCAGTATAAGAATTCTTATACGATTGAAAATAAGTTTTCTTCGGTTTCATTTTTAACGCACGCCACGTGATTACAAGCTACGTAGTAGTCGACAGTTCAGTACCGTTTTCGTTCGTTTACCGAGGGAGGGAGAACGACGTTTCGATCGGCTAATTCAGTGACGTAGTTGAAACGGGGAGTGACAATAATGACGGAAACAGCGCATTCACTAGAGGAGACTGGAAGCAGTTAGAAGGGAGAAAGGAAAGGAAGAAAACCAATCAACTGGTTTACAGGTGAACGTGCCGTTACTATGGTTACGAGGATAAGCCACTTATACGGGGTGTATGGTTACCGTGTTGCTTTGGAATAGACCGGAAAACTCGTGTAATTTTTTCAGTTTTCTCCCTTTACAAATTTACGAATGGTTTTTTTCTAGCTCCGTAGCAGCTGATAATCGCGGAATTTTGCCGATGCGTTAATCGTGCAACGTTATAAACGGGGGATCCTTACAAATTTCAGGTTAATCCGTAGGCCCGTAAAATTAGACGTAAATCCGTACATTTTACGGATAATCCGTAAAAGTTCGCAAGCGTGCAAATGCTCTTGCCGATGCTTTTGCTAAGGTCTCTAGCTCATCTAGTTAACAAGAACCATTCGCCACAACAAAAAGAAATAGTGAAAAAATTAAATTAATGCCTAAGAACTCAAACAGTGATTATAATAAACTTTTATTACTTAATGAGATTCAATACGTTTAAAAAAAATACCCATTCAACAACGTCTGGTCCTGATGGAATTCACTACTCTATGCTACAGAATCTACTCAATACAGTTTTAAACCTGATTCTGCAATTATATAATCGCATATGGAAAGAGAGATATTACCCCCAAAACGGCGTTTTTGATTCCTACTGTATGCTTAAATTTACAGTATAAATAACATAACTTTACAGAGAGGAATAACTTTTTTTTAAAAAGAATTTTTTTTCCCAACGAAAGTAGCTAAATGACACTTTGTAATTGATAAGAAATAAACAAATAAATTCAGATTTAAAGATCTACTTTCATTAAAAGATTTCCAATATTTACGAGGAAACAAACAACGGGTAAGATTTTGTCAACAGTTGACAACTCCCCTCTTTCATTTTTTTTCACCACGGAGATTCGCAGGGTGCCTTCTTATATGCGAAAAGTTTTGATCTTTCTGATGGCTCTTTCTATGTGCACACAAACTTAAGAAAGTTTCCTCGATGTTACAACTTCATACTGACTTAGCTGGGCTTTTCCTTTGGGAAAGGCAGGCACCTGCAGTTTAGCACCCCTTACTCTAATTATTTCTTCAATTCTAAAACCTCTATCTGCCAGAATCAGGTCATCCAGCCGTAGAATATCGAGGAAACCACTGTGTTGTGTGTCCGATTCACCATTTGTTAAGGTGTGGAGAAACTTGTATGTATATTTAAATTAACGACATAGTTTCAGATTGAATAAAAATAAGCAATGAGTGATAAAATTATATTTACAACATGTTTATTCAGATTAAGGTTAAATTAATATTAAATTAAGAATGCAACACCATGCAACGACAGCCAGCATGGAACACCCGTACAATCTTTCTTCACCTTCTCTGTTGTTGATAATGCTGGTGAATAGATAAAAAACTATTCACAGCGACAACGTTGTCTTACAGGTAACGAGAGTTAAATTTAACTCTCCTTCCAGACTTAGTTACATAAGGCTGAGATGTGGGTGGCATCTGTGGAGCAGTTTGGACTGTGGTGGTAGAAGGTATGGGAACTGATACAGTTGGAAGCGGTGATGAAGGCATGGAAATAGTTTCAGTAGGAACCTGCAATAAAGGCAGAGGCACGGGTGCTTCAGGGACAACACCGATAAATTGAGGTTTGACACGATCCACATTGACAGTGACATTTTGTGAGGATAGCTGGATGGTAAATGTTTCGTCAGTTCTAGAGATGACACGAAAGGGTCCCATGTAGATAGGTGAAAGAGAGCTGCGGATAGAGTCTTGTCGTAAAAACACATGACTGCACGAAGATAAAGCACTGTGCACAAACACTGTCCTGCCAGAACGAAGGCTAGGATGCGAGACATGATGTCTCTCAGAAAACCAACAAATGAAGCAGGATTTAATTTCTGGTTGAAGGAGATGAAAAATTCGCCCGGCAGCCGGAGTGGTGAACCATAGACCAATTCAGCCACACTGCAGTCAATATCACTTTTTAAACAGGAACGGAGGCCCAAAAGGATGGAAGGAAGGATGTCAACCCAACGATCAGTTGCATAACAACGAATAGCAGCTTTCAGACTTCTGTGCCACCGTTCAATAAGCCCATTTGAAGCTGGGTGGTAAGGTGTTGTGTGGATGTAGTGAGATCCTAACAGCCTTGCCAAAGACTTGAAAAGATGAGAGTCGAACTGGCGTCCACGATCTGCGGTTATCCTTAGTGGCACACTAAATCGGCAAATCCAGTTAGAGTAAAAAGCACTGGCAACTGTTTCAGCAGTTATGTCCACAACAGAAATGGCCTCCGGCCACCTACTAAAACGATCTATCATCTTAAGAAGGAATCTACAGCCTTGCGATTGTGGTAGTGGACCAACAAGATCTAAGTGAGCGTGCTCAAAACGAGAGCTAGGAGGAGTAATTTCACCAGGTAAACTTATTGTGTGTCTGTGAATCTTGCATTGTTGACATGGTACACATGTTTTAGCAAAGTGCACTATATCGGAATTCATCGAAGGCCAACAGAAGCGCTGTTTGATAAGATTTAAAGAGGACTTTGTACCAGGATGAGACAATCTATGTAGGGCCGTGAACATTTGGTGACGAAGCTGCTTCGGTCTAATTTTGTCAGTTGTTGTGTCACAAATCAACTCTGCTGAAGAATCATTAGCCAGCAGAAACTTCTTAAGATTCAAACTGGTGCAAGATGGATTGTTGATTAGTTGCTGTAACTCAGAATCCTCTCTTTGAGCTTCTGCCAGGGTCTCTAAATCAACAGCCTGTGGTGCTGAGATGACTTGCAGACGAGAAAGGGCATCAGCAATGCAGTTGTCACTACCTTTGATGTGTCGAATGTCAGTTGAAAATTGACTTATGAAGTCCAAGTGGCGTAACTGGCGAGGAGAACATTTCTCCAACTTTTGGGAAAAGGCATAACACAGCGGCTTATAGTCGGTGTAGATACAGAAACTTCTAGCTTCCACCATGTAGCGAAAGTGCTTAATTGCCTCATACACTGCAAAAAGTTCGCGGTCGCAAGCCGAGTATCTCATCTGAGCAGGTGATAATTTATTTTTTTTCAAAAAAAAAAAAAAAAAAAAACAAGCTAGTGGTTGCATGCCAATGCTTGTACATTGATGCAATGCACCACCAAAAGCAGTGTCAGATGCGTCTACATGCAGTGCAAGGGCAGCGGAAATATCAGGGTGATACAACAGTGCTGCGTCAGAAAGTTTCTTTTTACAGCATTCAAATGCTTTATCAGCCTCAAGTGTCCAATTGAGTTTTCTTTGTCGAGTTTAAGTATGCGTTCAAAGGCATTTGAACTTCAGCCATGTTGGGCAGGAAAATTCTGTAAAAGTTTAAGGCATCTAAAAATCTACGAAGTTGCGGAACATCCTCAGGTTTTGGATATGTTAAGATAGCTTCTACTTTCTGGGGTAGAGGTTGACATCCTTTTTCTGAGACAAGGTGGCCTAAGAATTCTATTTCAGTGACTAAGAATACACACTTAGGATTCACTGTTAGTCTATATGAATTAAGACGTTCAAACATCTTGTGGAGATGTTGTTGATGCTCGACTTCATTTTTGCTGGCAATCAGGATGTCGTCCAGGTATGGGAACAAAATTCTAATCCTAACAAGACCTCATGACTGAATCTTTGAAATGTCTGAGCAGCATTGGACAAACCAAAGGGCATGAAAACAAATTCATAAAGCCTGAAGGGGGTCACAATAGCAGTTTTAGGTATGTCCGCTGGAAAAACTGGAATATGATGGAAGGCTCGAACAATATAAACTTTTGAGAAAATTTTGCAACGATGAAGAGTATGAGTGAAATCCTGTAAGTGTGGAACAGGATATTGATCTGGGACAGTTATTTTATTTAAAGCTCTATAATCTCCAGTTGGACGCCAAGCACCAGAACCTTTGGGGACAAGGTGGAAGGGTGATGCCCAATTTGATTTAGAGGGTCTGCAAATGCCTTGCTCCATCATGTATTGAAATTCTTTTTTAGCTGCAGCAAATTGTGCAGGATTAAAACGCCTAGGTTTGGCATAGACTGGAGAACCAGTGGTCTCAATGAAATGAAAGGTCTTGTGATCAGTATTAGAATTAAAAGGGTGTGGCCGGGTAAGATTAGGGTATTGTTCAAGAATTTTAAATACATCTGAATTCTTAGCAATAGTTTTAATGGAGGTGAAAATACCACTAATTTGTTGACCTTTTGTTGTTAGTTTGGTTAAAGGGTCAATAAGACAATTATTTTTAAGATCTATGAGAAGACCAAAATGAGCCAAAAAATCAGAACCAATTATGGGAAATTTAACATCTGCTATAGTAAATTGCCATTTAAAACTTCTACGTAAATTTAAATTTAGTTCAATTAATACTTGGTCATAAGTGGAAATTTTAGAATTATTTGCAACGAATAAAGTAAAAGTATCAGGATAATGCTTATTATCGTTAGGTAATACAGATATATCTGCACCTGAATCAATTAAATATTTCTTTTTTTGTTAACGGGTTAAAAATGCTCAAGCGACTATTATCAACTGGTTTAGTGTCATCACATGTCGCTACTGTGTTGCACGAGGGCCGTTTCCCGTGTGGAAAGAGCAAGGTGCTTTGCATTTGCAAGCATTGGAACCAAAGCTAGAATGGTAAAAGCACAACCCATAATTCTCTCTGTTCCCAGAATTGCTACGTCTACGATAATAATTATGCCTGCCTTGATAAGGAGACCTGGATCGGCCAGCAGCCAAAGTGTCAAATTTCTTTGACAATTCTGATATTTGCAATTGTAATATCTTGTAGTCCGCTTGCTCAGCTAAAGAAACAGAGTTGACAAACTGGTTGCAAGGCTCAGTAAGCTCTGCTATTTTATCAGCAAGTTTCTCTAATTTATCCTCACTTACTGCTAGGACAGTTTGTATATTGTTTGGATGGCGTTGAAGCCAAAGATTTTTTAGAAAATCATCTGTCACCTGGTTACTTGCCAACTCTCTCATACGTCTAAGCAATACACTAAGTTTTTGATCATCCAAGGACAATTCCTGCAATAGTGCTTTGGTATTTTGAGCTGCAGATAGTTCAAAGGAGTCTATCTTTTAATATAGTAAAAGGAGTGTCAGCAGGTATATTAAAGACTAAATCACTAACAGATGAAAGGATATCAGAATCAAGAATATTAATTAAATAATTGTATTTAGTAGTTTCATCATTAATTTTATTAAGAGTGAAAGCTGCCTCCACCTGAGCAAAAAATAATTTAATATTCTGTTTAGAAAAGGAAGGCATTTTTCCATGTGTAGAAGCCATGGTAGAAATAATAAAAAGTTTAATTACCGTATATTCCGGCGTATAACGCGCACTTTTAATACAAAAAATAATATTGGAATTTACGGGTGCGCGGTATACACCGAATATAAGAAATTATTGATTAAAAAAAATTTAATATAGAAAAAAACTTTATTTTAAAGAAATAACATACCTTTACCTATATACTTTATTCATTTTCGCTATTACATAAATAGTTCATTATATTCGTCTTCCGTTATTTCTTCAGGCACGTCATCACAATCTGTTTCGTCTTCATCATCTGTGTTACCCTCATCCATAAATAAACAGTCATCTTCTGATCCGTCCAGATTATTTGAAATGCTGCATTTTTTGAATGATTTTCTAACAATCTCAGGCTTAATTTCATCCCATGCTTTTAATATCCATTCGCACACTGTTTCCAAACTTGCGTGACGCATATGTCCTCCTTTCGTAAAGGTTTTCTCGCCCTCCAACATCCAAGTGTTCCACTGTTTTTTTAAATTGGCTTTAAATGGTTTGTTTAAGCAGACGTCTAATGGCTGAACTAATGGTGTCAATCCACCCGGAATAACTGCCATATCGGTGTTACATTCTTTCAACAATTTTTTTGTATTATCTGTAAGGGGGGACCTAAACATGTCCCACACTAAAAGGCTTTCTGGTTTTCTTACGCAACCAGGACGGATTTGCCAGACATTTTTTACCCACAATTTAACACCATTTTCGTTCATCCAGCCTTTTTCGTGGACATGAACAAAAATACCGTTTGGAAAATTACATTTGGGAAAAGTTTTTCTCTTAAAAATAACCATTGGTTTTAGTTTCGTTCCATCCGCTAAGCAAGAAAGGGCTACGGTGAAATGAGATTTCTCATGTCCCGTTGTTGTTACGTTGACAGATTTTACTCCCTTTAAATCAATTGTTTTATTACCAATCATGTCAAACATGACTGGGGTCTCATCCATATTTCCTATTTGCGAAAGTAAATATTCCTTTTTTTTTCGCAGTTCTATAATATATTTTTGAAAACTTAACAATTTACTATCCAAGTCTTTTGGTAGTTTTTGTGATACTTTGGTTTTTTCACGTAGAACTAAATTTTTTCGAGCCATAAATCGGCTACACCAACTCACAGTAGCTTTGAAATTTTCACTCTCGTGTGGATTAATCTTTGCCCATTTTAGAGCAAACAAGCGAACACAGTTTCTTGTTACAATCAAGCCATTTTGCCGATTTTCCAAAATCCAGTTTTCTACATTTTCCTCTAACACCGGCCATTTTGCTAGTCCTGTACGCAATGCACACTTATCCTTAGGCATATCCATTATTTTTTGTTCATTTTTCTTCCATTCACGCACCGAGCTTTCCCCAATACCAAAATGTCTCGCCGCAGCCCGATTTCCACTTTCTTTCGCAAACTGAATTACTTTGCATTTAAATCCAGCGCTGTGTTGTCTTCGTTTGATAGGAGCCATGTCTACTACTAAAAACTACACCGAATTCTTGAAGCTTACAATGTTTACTTTTCAAAGGCAGGACATCAAATGGTGCGATTGGCCGAAGAGGAATTATGTTTTGTCTCCTGATTCGTGGTATGCTTTTGAGACATACACAATAGACAGCATTCCAGATAACCATCCCCCCCTTACTTCTAGAATGTGGGGAACAACATTCTTCCACACACCTGCACTGCTGAATACAACTACATCTCTTTTCTCAGAATCACATTATTACTCTTTCAACTCTACCCTCACATACATGTCAAATTCAGTTCTTTTATTTTTGCAAAAGATAGGGAAAAAAACTTTTTATTTACGATCTTGAAAGACGAAATATTGCACATGTACAATCCTAATTTTCGTGAGCGTTATACGAAGAGTATATCTTAAAATTTAAAAAAAGTATTAGAAATTACGGGTGCGCGTTATACGCCGGGGCGCGTTATGCGCCGGAATATACGGTATTTATCAGGTTATAAAAATAAATTTCTTAAATAAACATTATTGGGATAGGTATTAGGGGAAAAAATATATATAGTCATTAGCCATGTGGTTCACCACGTGAGTTTTCCCATACCTTGATAAAGATGTAGATTTCCAATGGAAAATTGATGTTTTATAATTCATTTCAGGTAGTTAGACGATTTATACGATGGTAGATGAAGATTATCAGAAGGTATCAGTATTTTATAGTCCAGGTCACCATTGTCCGATTCACCATTTGTTATGGTGTGGAGAAACTTGTATGTATATTTAAATTAACGACATAATATCATATTGAATAAAAAATAAGCAATGAGTGATAAAATTATATTTACAACATGTTTATTCAGATTAAGGTTAAATTAATATTAAATTAAGAATGCAACGACAGCCAGCATAGAACACCCGTACCATCTTTCTTCACCTTCCCTGTTGTTGATAATGCAGGTGAATAGATAAAAAGCTGACGCTTTTACCTCATTCACCAGACAAGGTGAGGCTTGTGCCTAGCTGCTTAGGCTTGTGCCTGACTGCTACATTTTGTAATGTATTTGTCAGACACCCTACCACCCCATGCTTTTGAAACAAAGCAAATATTGCCAGACGGAAAAATTGCAACAAGAAATTTCATCGTATTGTGATTTTTGTAATTTGAATATGTCTGCATTTAAATTTTTAGGTTTTTCAATGAAAATATCTGTGCAGTCTATGATACAGCTCACATTATATAAAGAAATATCTTACAAGGATCTAGAACTTAAAAGGATACAAACACTAATGCGGTTTCTGTAATGTTTTAATTTTAACTAATTCTTTTATATTTATATTTTTATTAAAAAATAAAATTTTTTTCAAATTTAAAATGAGTTTGTGTGCTACAGAAAATATATTCGAATGGCACATGTGCTGACCACCTCTGGTTTAAAGTAACTTTAATTTTTATATTTCAAATATAGCACACGCACACACGAATAATTGAGTGTTAAAAGTCACGTTTCTTTATAAAGATATTACCTTAAATTTTGCATCACATTATGGGAAAGTACCAATTTTATTTTAAATTATGCTTAATGAAATCTTGAAATTTAAAGAATAATATATTAGATAAAAATATGCATATATTGGATAAAAATTTTGTTTAAGAATTATAAGTCTTTTTGTTGAGAATATATTATTCTTTTTAAACTTAAAATTTCAGGAAAGGGATAACATGGGCCCCTGGCTCCATCACTAAGTAGAAACAAATATACCCCATGTTAAAGAAAAACAGTGTAGAGCTTTATTCTGTAATAATTCTAGATAATGTTTGCGTATAGATCTTTATATTGAGTTATTTAGAGACTTTAAAAACAAACACACATCAAAGAAACTTTATTTCAAAAGATTGTTATGTTTTTATAATGGGTTTTCTTACATTGCACAAATAACATATAAGATCTCATCAATTGTTGAAAATTGTTCATTATTTTTTTTAACCATTGAGATAGGTAAATTTGAGTCCTAGATCTTGTATGTTTTTATCTTCCTTATTGCTCTTTCTATATCGACTCTTACTTTCGACATATTTCTCGATTGACGAATCTCTTCAGCACTCAGCTGTGTCTTATTTTTAGTTGAGGCAAGAATAAACAATTTAACATTCCTGTTCAACAGCAAGTCGTCAATCCGGAAACCTCTGTCTGCCAGAATGACAACGTTCTCAAGTAAGTTTAAAAGCCTACTGCTTAGGGTTAAGTGTCTGTCTGACTCTCTTCCACCCCATGCTCTGTAAATAAACAAATTACTTCAGATGGAGTTATACCCACTCGAAATTTCATAGTAACATGGTGCTTATAGTTTGAATATGTTTGTGGTCTTGCTGTAAAATTATGAGGTTTCTCTATAAAAATTTCACTACAGTCAATAATGCACCTCACATTTTCAAAAGAAACATCTTTGAAGGACTGGGGCAAATTCTTCAAGCAGATCTTTCGTGATGGCCATATAATTAATTTCCTCAAATTGACAGACTAAAACGTCTATCCCGTGAGTGAAAAACTGTATTATCAGTTCCCACCCCTATATGAAAGTGACAGGCTAAATCTTCATTTAGCAGCCCAAGTCGCAATTTCATCAACACTAATAAAAGTAAAGCAACTTTTATTTTTGGTTGCCCTACAGATAAAATTAAATTCAAAAGTGCGTTAAAAACTGCAGCATTGTTTAATCCAGTATAATACTTAACTGTCTGGGCTGTGATTAGTTGCATCTTCAAATGTTCTTGTTAATATACTTTCTTCACGTAGGAGGACGTTATCTTTTTCGAGGATTTCGGTTTTTCTTTCTAAGTATTCCATATCATCTAGTGATATACCTGTTTGGTATGCTGCATCCACTAAAATTATGTTGGTATTGTTGGACACAGGCAAGGAGCTGACATCTGCCTAGATACTGTTACAAATTTCTGCCTGACCAGAAGAGGGCATTGTAATCACTCACTCACTATAATTCTGTAATCACTTATGTGGCAGGCAATGGATCGAATTGGATGGCTCATTGGAGAGCCTAATTTCGTATCATATATTTTTTATTGTTTTTATTATTAAATTGTTGTTTGTTATTAAATATGGTTTCTTTATTAATGCACCCATTCACCACTGAATCACTCTGCAACATGGTGCATACCAACCGGGAATATCGCTAATTTAAACGGAACTGGATCTGTACTACAAAAGGTTGTTAGTATAGAGAGAAATTAAAATATTAGTGAATACGGACTCCCGATCTTGCAAAACTGGGACATTATTGCATAATTGGACTATTTCATTATTGGATTTGGTACATTATTTGGATTGCAAGGTAGGAGATTTTATCACTTATATTTTTATTGTTTTAAAAATGGAGAAGATAAATAAACTTATAGAAAAAAGAAGTAGTGTACGAAGCGGTATAACGAAATTAATTAAAAGAATAAATTCGGCCGAAGAGCAAGCGGAAACTGAACCACTTTCAGAATTGCTCGAACTTTTGGAAACAAAAGAGCAAACTCTTAAAAATTATGATTCGGATATAGAAGACCTCATTACTGATGCAGAAAAATTTAAAACTGAAATCAAAGTATCAGAGGAATACGAGGAAAAAATTTTTACAACTAAAATAAAGTTAAAAAGTAAAATTAAAAAAAATGAGTAAGGAAATAAATAATGTAGCTGAATCAAGTTATAACATTTCTACTGAAACTTCAGAACACATCTTTTCGGTCCTTAAATTACCGAAATTAGAAATTCCCCGTTTTTCTGGTGATTCCAATTTTACGGAATTGCTTTAATAGCGCGATAGGTACAAATGATTCCCTTTCTAAAATTGAAAAATTTCAGTACCTAAAATCCCTTCTTTCTCCCCCCGCCTATAATGTTGTTGCTGGATTTGAATTAAATGATAAAAATTACGATTCTTGTATTGAACTCTTAAAACAGCGCTATGGTAGAACTGATTTCATTATAAATTCATATATGACTAAATTTGGAGCCGGTTAGAAACTCATCTTATGTTAATGGTTTGCGTAAACTATATGATGAAATAGAGGTAAACATAAGAAATTTACGCGCTTTAAATGTTACCGAGGGATCGTAGGGTCATTTATTAAACCCATTGTTATTGAAATTATTGCCCCAAGATTTACTCTTAGAATTTCATCGGAAATGTGATAAAAATAAAAATTGTGAAGTTTCGGAAATAATGGCATTTTTAAGGAACTAGGTCGAATCTAGAGAAATTTGTGAATCTGTAATGAGTAGCCCCGAAAATTACGAAAATAAACGTACCCCTTTTCAAAATTATCAAAGTGGGCAAACTTATCAAAAGAATTACTCTAAACCTAAAAGTGTAGCCACAGCTTCAACTTTGTATACTCAGTCAAAAAATATTTCTATTTTTTGTGGTTTGGTAAATTTGCATGATTCTGTTGATTGTAAAAAATTAGAAGTTGAAACAAAAAATGGTAAACTAAAGTCTGACGGACGTTGTTGGGTTTGTTTCAAAAGGAACCATTTCAGTAAATTATGTAGATCTGGTATTGTATGTAAAATATGCAATTCTAAATACCATCACGAATCAGTTTGTAGGAAAACTCTTAAACCACAAAATTATGTAAATAGAGCTAATGAAACGAAAACAAAAGATTCAGAAAACGATACTAACTCGAATAAATATCAGTCTAATTCAAATATCAATGTAGAGAATATTTCTGTTTCACACAATAATATAGTTTGCAAAGATAAAGCTTTTCTACAAACATGTTCTGTATTAGCTTGTTCGGATAAAAATTCGATTTTGGCAAACGCCAATCTTGATAATGCGTCACATAGGAATTTTATAAGTTCGAAATTAACTAAGCAATTAAAATTAAAACCCGTACGATACGAAAAAATAGAAATTTATTCTTTTGGACAAAATAAAGCATGTGAAAAGGATTATCCTGTAATCTCCTTAGGCCGGCCGCACACTGAGGAGGCAAGAGGGAGGTGAAAAACCTCCAATTTTTGACTCTCGCCTCTCGACGAAAACTGTTTTCAGGAGTTGAGCAAAAAAATGAGTGCACATTGAGGAAGTGTATTTGCCTCCTCAACGCATGCGCAGATTTGTTTACATTCTATAAAATGGCGTCGTCGGATGAAGATGTTTTTCTCGCTCTCGTCGCGATTGGCATAAAAAAAGAAACAAATTAAGAAAAAAGTGAATTGAAGATATTGGGTTCATCCCTATAATAAACAACAACCCATTCACGGAAAATTTAAAGTAGTTGAGGAGATGAAGCAAGATCCAGTGATGTTCCAAACGTATTACAGATTGACACAACCAACATTTCAGTTGTTATGTGATTTGTTAAAGCCATATATAATATATACAAAAGAAGGACTCAAACTGCAGAGATTGTATTTGTCCAGAAGATAGATTGTTGATAACTTTAAGGTGAGTAAACTTTTTATATATAATCTTGATTTTAAAGTATTATGCTTAGTGTAATAAGTTCTATATTAATTTATAAGTGATGGAATTCACATTAATCTAGAAACTTATACAAGTTATATTTAAATAAGAGAAAATGATTTATGACTCATAAAAGTTACTTTTAATTCAGTCATTGAATCACCAAGAGATTTCGATTTTCTATTAGAGAGATTTTAAACTTTGGAAAAATTGAAGGAACCAGTATGGTACACTCTTATTAATTTTAAGTACCAGTGCATACACACCAGCTTATTTCCATTATTGGTAATATTAATTTAGATAAAATATTTAAAGTTTTTAAAAAGAACACTTTAAGATATTTAGTACATTTTTCATATATATATTTTGATGTTAGTTTCTTTATAAATGTTAAAAAAATTTGTAAGTTAAATCAGGCCTCAAACTTAGAAGTGTAACATTAATTATGGTTTTGCACATAAGTAGATAAATACATATTTTTAAAAATTCTATTTCTCAATTTGCAGATATCTTGCTACCGGATTAAGCTTCAGTGGTCTAGCTTCTGATTTTATGATAGGTGAGACAACAATTGGTAAAGTGGTCGAAGAGACATGCTCTGCTTTATGGCAGAATTTAAAAGAAGAGAACATGCCAAGCCCGACGGAAGATCAATGGAAAAGTGAGGCAGAAAAATTCACTTCTCTGTGGAATATGCCCAATTGCATTGATGGCAAACATATCAGAATTCAGTGCCCCAAAAAAGTGGTTCTCAGTACTACAATTACTTGGAATACTTTTCCATCGTACTCCTTGCTGTTGTAAATGCAGAAAGGCTGTTTTCCATCATTGTTGTTGGGAGACTATGGCCGCAACAGTGATGGAGGAATATTGAAGAATTCCGTTCTTGGACAGCACCTTCAAGACGAACTTTAAATATACCAAATGGTAGCATATTGCCAAATGATGAGGAAAAGTACAATTATCCGTATTATTTTGTTGGTGAGGATTTTCCATTGGAGAAAAACATCATGCGGCCTTATCCCAAGAAGGGTTTAAAATAGGCAGAAGTTTGGCTTTAATGCCAGGCTTTCTTGGGCGCGAAAGACTGTAGAATGTGCGTTTGGTCGCCTTGCTTCCAAGTTCCGGGTGTTTCATACACCAATAATGTGTGAAATACCAAAAACCATAAAAATTGTCCAGGCAGCATGCCTTCTCCATAACTTCATTTATATGCATAACCGAAGATGCTTGCATATTGCTGATGATGAAAGCTTTGCGCTTGGCAATTTAAAGAACTATCCTGGGCGACCTGCAATTGCCCGATGTCAAATAGGGATTATTTGGCTGCATATTTGTCAAAATCGGAAAATTTGCTACAATTTCAGTTTTTAAATTGTCGGTATGACTAATTGTTTGTAAATATATTTTTTCTTTTATTTTTGTTCAGTTTTTAAAAGTTTATCATTTATTAATATTTAATCAATTTTCAATTTGAATTTAGTGTATTAAACTTAATTGTTACTTATCATGCATTGTTTTTTTTTTTTTTAATTTTTTTTTTTTATTTCCAATGGCAGGGCATAAACAAGAAATAACACAGAAAACAAATGCAAAAACAAAACAGGTGAATAAAGTACATAAACTAAAAAGAATGACCGAAGTCATTGCCTTAAAAGTTCTCTGGCTTGCCAATAAAGCGACGATTCAGAGCCGGAATGCAATGCAGCACAGCGGCGAAGGTGGGTCCTATTCATGGGCTCTGTCAAGTTGCAGAGCGGACAGTACATTCAAAGTTGTTCAATTTTTACGCTTCTGCAGGGGACTACAGAACAGCATTTGACGGAGAGGTTGAGGCAATTCGGATTGCCCTAAAATAACTAGTGCCTCTTCATGATGTCTTTGACAGAGTGGTCCTGTTCTCTGATTCACAGGCTGCAATCCAGGCCATAAATTCAATCTCTCCCTCATCTTGTGAAATTCTCCGTATCCTGGAATTCGTAGAAATTTTGACACCACGAAAGAAACGTGTTGTGCTCCAGTAGGTACCTGGGCACTGTGGTATCTATGGAAACGAGCAGGCGTACTTCTTCGCAAAGAGGGGCGCTGGGCTTCTCCAGCTAAAACATACAGAGATCTCCTACCACAGTATAAAGCTACATCTAAAACAAGTTTTTTTTTTTTTTTTTTTTTTTTTTTATAACCGTCGTTGAACAGCCGACCCAACTTAATGGGTTTACGGCTACTAATGTTCAACTCCGTAGCCTTGTAATTTTGAACCCAATCCAGAAGACAAGGGAACTCCTGGATCGAGTATTGGGAGAAATTTGCCTTCGTGGAGGACTTTTTGATGGAGCTAACCCGCATTTGCGTTACATGGAGAGGAAGACCACGAGAACCTTCCACGGTTAGCCTGACGGCAAGGGGACTCTTGCTTCCAGATTAAAAGAAAGAATAAAAGCCAAGCGGTGGAAAGATGACCTCCTAAATATCCCTAATGGTCCACGCCGTGAAGTTGTGTCACAGTTTCGACTCCTAACGGGCCACGACTGTCTGGCTGAACATTTGCCCCGCATCGGTATTCTAAATTCAGCTGACTGTCCGCTTATCATGTATTGTAGTCAATTGTTATTGCAATATCAAATGAATTTTTTCTTAACTGTATTCTACAAAAAATATTTATGCTTAACACTTTTAATACGTTGACATTATACTTGCCAATCCTGATTTAAATGCGTTAAGACAGATTATTTCCATACAAGGTATCTGCGCACTTGGAAAGTCATGAATTTTGGTATTGAACAAAATTTGCCATGATTTTAACTATGTTTTTTTAAACAGTCGTGGATTTAGGTCTCCGAAAAATCATGGAAATAGGTCAAATTTTCAAAATGGATTTTACTCCTCACCCTAATTTTACGTTGTTCCGAATATCTGAATTTGTATCAAAATCCCCACTCACAGTCATATTTTATTAAAATGTTTTTATCATGTTCTTTAAAACTTATGGTGTTCTTTCAAAAAATGAAAGAAAAAACATCATTTCTAGAGTCAATTATCTTTTTAACTCCTGTATTTTCAGAATTTTTACTATTGTTTATTTTATCAATTTAAATTTCTAGCTGAAGCAAGTCAGGCATTGTTGTATTTTTTTTTTTTTTTTTTTTTTTTTAAAAATTCCAAAATGAGTATTTCATGAAAATAGAAAATCATGATTATTTCTTTGCTTTCCAACGAACAACAAAAGTATCTTTAGTTTATAATTTTGTCAAAAAATAAATAAATGCATTTGCTTTTGTATTTTTTTCCAGCTATTTTATTGTTTCAACTCTTTTTTCCCCCCTGTTTTTTTTAACTTAAAATCTATAAATATGAAGATGCAGAGTATAACTTTTTTGATTATACCTATCATTTCAATTAATTTTATTATAATGCTTTTAAAATTTATTGCTCTGTTTTTGTTGGGAGAAAATAGTAACTTCGTTAAGTCATGAAAAGTTCTTGCAGTTAGTCATGATTTTGAAAATGTATTATTAATGTAATTTGAACGTATTATTAACCATATTATAAAATTATGTAATTGTCCATTATAAAATTTCTGAATAAAATATGTGATTCTGTGACATAAAATTAGCTTTATTTAAACTATATACAAGAATAAATCTTTTTAGTCATATGTGTAATTTTAGTATATTATATATACAAGATGAGTATTCTATTCAGTTCTTGCTAATTACGTTTATGTTTAAAGACACAATGTATTTAAACTAATGATTGAGAAATTTTCTAAATCATAAGATTCACTGCCCAGCTATAGGGTATATATATCCCGATACCTGTAAAAAATTATGCTGATTTACCTAAAGTAAGCGGTATCATCACCTTAAACATTACTGTCAGATTTTTACAAAGCAAAAGTATTGAATTACAAATTAAAATAAGTGGAAATACTTAATTGTAACTAACTTTAAAAATACTTAATTGTTACTAATAATATTTTTACAAATATTACATTTTATATTACGAGCTACAATAACTTTACTGTGCACCTATGTATTAAACAATGTGCAATTGTCTGCTGCAACCACCAGAGAATAGATATTTACATTTAAAATTTACAAATGTGTGTGTAAATATTTCCGTCCAAAATGAGTGGTTTCAAAAAGTTAAATCAGAGAATTTTTTCGAGAAAATTTCTGATACACACATGCTGATTTATATTCACAAAATACAAAAAAATGAAATAAAATAGAGCAACATACACAATTATTTTCTTGGGCGCTAAACCTGAGAAATAAATTTTTTAGCACCGTTGGTATGTTAAATTTCACAGAAACGAAGAAAATAGGCTTCTATTAATGAGAAAAGTATTTTAAACCCATATATATTTTTTACGAAAATTGTCTGCAAAAAATTATAAATATTATATTTTAGTTCGAGGGCCACAGAAAAAAAAAAAAAAAAAACTGGCGGCCCCACCCTTGGTATAGATCTTATTTAAACTTCAAATTATATAAAATGAATGAAAATTTCTTAGTGAATTTATTTAAGGTAATTATTCATAACAAATATTGTTCACAATCTCCAAAATCTGCAATTTACACCTTCGCCGTGGCTCCGGTGTGAAATCTTTCACCTCTGGCAGTAAACTCTTAAAAAAAGAGACGAACCCGTCACTGTCCTCTTCAGTTTGTCTCTTTTTGAAATAACTTTTTAAAACGTCCTCCATACTGTCTTCAGCTTTCCTTTTTTTGCTGGAGGACTGCGGGGTACTACGGACCATGTGGTAGGACATGTCCGTGTTTAATGAAGGCTCTATACTTTCAGAGCCACAGGCACCACTTATTTCATTAAATATCACCTCAGCTTCTATTTCTGTGTCAACTTGTGGTATGTGAGTCGTCCAAAGTTGAAACAACCTCGGCAGAAACTGCCGATAAATTGCTCTCTGATCTAGAACAGAAAAAAAATGCAATAATTAGCTTATTATAATAAAACTTATTTTAATCTTTTGTAGACAAAGATTGTCGAAGATGAAAACCTGCAATTAACCATCCCAAATTTAACAATATCATTTTAAAATATTGCTTTCATTTCAAAACTTTTAAATATTGCAGGCTTGATGAATTTTCTAATTTATATAACGCTGAATACATTATGCTGTACTAATGTTTAATAAATTACAAATTTTAAAAACCGATGACACTCTCGATAGGAAAAGAATTTACAGTACTTAAATTTGTCATGAAATGTCACGATTTTATTTAAAAAAAAAAAAAAATCATGGACTTGGGTCGTTGAAAAAAATCTGATTTTCAAAATAGAATTTACCCCCAAACCCAATTTCATGGTGTTTCGAATGTCTGAATTTGTAACAAAATTTTCACTCACAATCATATTTTATTAAAATATAAAATGTTTTTATCGTGTTCTTTCAGAAAATGAAAGAAAAAATATAATTTCTAGGGTGAATTATCTTTTAAACTTCTGTTGATTTCAGAATCTTTGTTATTTTTTTATCAATTAAAAATTCTAACTGAAACAACCCAGTCACTGGCGAATTTTTTTAATTCTGAAATGAGAACAGAAAAACAGGAGTATCTCTTTCCTTTCCGATGATCAAGAAAAATATCTTTAGAATATAATTCTGCAGAAAAAAAGAATATTTGCAGAAATTTTTGGAGTTAATTATGAATTTGAAATCTAAAATGCAACAGATACCCTGTACATATTAAATTTTGTACGCAGAAACACTGCCTGGGTCAATTTTTTATTGTTATTAATTCTATTTAGTCTATAAACCAAAGCTCAAAGATTGAAATTGAGTGTTTCTTACTAGTATAATTTTCCTATTAACTAATAATATAAATTAGTAAATAAACATTTGTAAAACTCTTATATAAAACTTACTTGTCATTTGTTTTAATATATGGCAAAACAAATTCTAAGTAGGGGCTCAAATAGTACGGCTTTTTCGGCCTAGCCGCTGAACCACTTGGCTTAATGGCGCTGATGTGTTTCCTGTAACTGCCTCGGATGTTCTTCCATTTGTTTTCGCAATCATCCTCTAGTTAAAAAAAAGAAAGAGGTGAATTATTTTAAAAATGTAACATACCAAAAAAATTATCTAAATTATTTTAGTTTAAATAAAATCTTAATTTCTGCTCGATAATGAGTTTCACATTTTTCTCACTAGTAGTGAATTCATTTGCACTCAATTAATATTTAATTTTTAAGCATGATTAAAATAAGCTTTTTTAGTAATTATTAATTTATTATATTTTCAGAAGCTTTTTTGGTAAAATAATATGTCTTTGATCAAATTTAACATGACATGAACTATGATTAATTAGTATTCAACTTAGAAAAATAATGAACTGTTGGGGTGAAAGAATTGTTAAATAATTATAGGGTTTCAATTATAATATACAAGGCTTATAAAATAAGGACTGAGTGATTAATATATAATAGCATTAAAATATATTTGCAAGAAATTTTTTTAAAAAAACTGGGTTTTAATTATAATAATCAACATAAAAATAATTACAAATTTGAAGCTATGAGCAATTAATATTTGTTTTAAAAGAATATTGCAGATAATTTTGTTCTGGTTTCAATAAATAAAAATTAAAAAATTCTAGATTAAACATAAAATTCCATAGATTACACTATCATATAGTATTAAAAATTTATTCTGTAAAATTAAATTATTTTTTAAAAATTATTAACCTGTTGCAGGCTCTGAGGGCGTTGATAATAATTTTGCAATATCGCTCCAAGCTTTATATACAATATTTCTATTAGAATATTCCTTACATACAACGCTCTTCTTTTTTCGACTTCTGCAATAAATTTTATATTGAATTCTGGATCATCCCTCATCTTGAACAACGTCACGTGTTAACAGGAGGCACGATGTAACGAGAGGCAAAAATAGCGCCGAACCTATTTGAGAGGTTTGTAGGAGTTGTTTGCCTCCTGGAGGGAAAAAACTCCTCACTCCCTCAGTGTGCGCGCGTCAGTAGAAACCTATAGAAAACAAATTTACCGCACCTTTCGTATTCCTCTCGCTTCCCGCTTGCCTCCTCAGTGTGCGGCCGGCCTTAAAGCTCATTAATAAAAGTGATGGCACTAAGTGGATCGAAATCGAATGCATAGTAACACAAAATTTATTACGAATCTAACCTTGAACAAGCCAGATGCGCTCTTAATGAATGAGTTAAAAACTAAAGGATATGAACTCGCTGACTCATTTGAAACCACGAATTGCGATTTATTGATAGGGAGTGGTATTTTTTGGAAAATTGTTTATAATGAAAGGATGAAATTAAACGAAGATGTATGTTTAATTAATTCCCATTTCGGATGGTTACTATCTGGGTATAATAAATTGGGTCATGAATCAGCCGAAAATTGTAAGAATGTATGCTTAACTATGGACTCTACTTCTATTTTATTTGATCTTAAACTATTTTGGGAAATAGAAGAGTTTCCGAATGAAAAAATATGTCTTTCTGAAAAGGATAATCAATTAATAAAAAATTTCGAGGATTCTTTGCGATTTAACGGAGAACGTTACGTATGTAAATTAATGTGGACGGATAATTTGGGACCTCCTTTGGAAATGAACTCTAATTATGAAGTTGCGAAAAAGCGTTTTGATTCGTTAGAGAATAAATTAAATAAAAATCCCAAGATTTTAGATTATTATAAACAAATTGTTTCGGAACAAATAAAATGTAATATTGTAGGGAATTGCGTAAATGAAAACTTAAATTCAGGATATTTTATGCCTCATCGTACTGTAATTAGGAATGACAAAGAAAGAAGTCGCGTCCGCATTGTTTACGATTGCAGTAGTAAGGCAAATGAAAATAAAAATTATTTGAATGATTCGCTTGAATCGGGAATTAATCTTTATCCAAATTTATTGGATATAATTCTTAAATTTCGAGAAAATCAGGTCGCATTTTGCGGAGATTTGGAAAAGGCTTATCACATGATAGAAATTGTGGAAGAGGATAGAAATTATTTAAAATTTTTATGGTTTTTGGATGAAACAGATAATTCAAAAAGAATACTTCAATTTAATCGCCTTCCTTTCGGATTAACGACGTCATCATTTGTTCTTGCTTGTGTATTAAAATTTCATATTAGAAAAATCAAGGAAGATCAACCGAATTGTTATGAAATGTTGAATTCTCTATACGTAGATGATTTGTATTACGGTGCTAAAACTGCTCAGGATGCGTATCAATTATCTTCATCGGCAATTGAAATATTACGCGACGCCGGATTTAATTTAAGGAAATTAAAAACTAACTGTGTAGAACTAAATGAACTTTGGCGTAAAAGATATGAGGAAAACACCGATTTTGGGCAAGGAGCAGGTTTCTTAGAATTAAAGTGGGATCCTATTGAGGATAAATTAAATTAGATTTAAAGGATTTGAGGCATTCCTTGGAATCAGCAAACACCAAAAGACAAGTGTTGAGAGTAATATCTAAAATTTTTGATCCATGTGGATTCATTAGTCCATTTGTAGTTAGAGCTAAAATAATTATGCAGGAAATGTGGGAGCGAGGTCTAAAGTGGGACGAAGACTTATCTTTCGATTTAGTAAAGAAATGGAAAAAATGGTGTTCTGAAATTACTGAATTGGACAATTATGTTATAATAGAACAAAAACTATGTTCAACGACGGATATTAGTGCTGTTTCTCTTCACATATTTGTTGACGCAAGTCCTAAGGCTTACGGAGCCCTGGCGTACCTTCGTTATACAACAGTTTAAGGACATATAGAAGTTAAATTCATAATTTCTAAGTGCAAGGTTGCTCCATTAAAAACTTTGACTTTGGCCAGATTGGAACTAATGTCAGCTCTCGTCGGTGCTAGATTAGGGAAATATTTACGAAACGTTTTTCCTAATTTCACTCAACAAATATACTATTGGAGTGACTCTAAAATTGTTCTCCACTGGGTAAAAGCATCTTCAAATCTTTGGAAGCCATTTGTGTCTAATCGAGTGGCAGAAGTGCAGACACTTACGCTTCCAGACTGTTGGAACACTAGAGGAGAATCTGCAGTTAAAATCGTGTCGAGTTCCCTGTGCTGGTCCGGTCCACCATGGTTGTCCCGTCCGGTTAACTTGCGGCCTGCAGTAGATTTTTGCAACCAGCCTGATGACTATAGTGATGTGGTAAAGAAAGAACAACGAGCTGTTGTGGTGAACACTATGACTCATAACAAGACTTCTGACATTTCTCTTACAAAATTTATTGATGTCAACAAATACAGCAATCTTACTAGACTTTTGAGAGTGACAGCTTGGGTAAAAAGGTTTGCCCATAATGCAATGATAAATAACGTATTTACAAAGAGAAACATTTTATGTTATAAAAACTACCGTTGTCACCACTTAAAGTACCATTCCCTGAATCGAATCTGCTACGGTTTTTACTCCGTTCATAGCGTTTCAGCTTTTTTTCTGCTTCACTAGCAGATTCTGGGTGAAATTTAAATATAGACGGCATATAATCAGGTTGTTGCAGATCATTTGATGGTTTGCCTAAAAGGAAGTGTTGCTATAATTTTTTTTAAAAAATTATAAAAGTGTTACTATAATTGTATTTTATACATTTTATAATTTCATTTGAAAAAAAAAAAAAAAAAAACTCTACATTTCAATTAAAGAGTTTAAATTTTCTTTATGATAGTCTTGTAATGTCATGTTGAAAGTTGGGAAATTTTAGCAAATAACTTAGCAATCTCTTCACTATTTACAAAATTTAACATATTTTGTTAACAAAGATTGCATAGCAATTTATATTCAACAACACAACAATTAATATAGCAACAAGAAAGCTAACTTGAAGCAAATTATTTTTTTGTCGGTGTTAAAATTATAAAAAAAAAAACAAAATTAAAAAAATGCATGTTATAAACAAATAATTAACTAAATTTTTAATTAGTAAATAATTTAACTATTTATCTTCTTTTATTTTTATGACTATTGAAATTATTTAGCAAATGATTACACAACTTTGAATCAACTGTAAATTTTTTATTGAAATTATTCAGAAAATAATTACTTAAAAAAAAAACGAATAAATTAAGGCTGTTCGACAAAAACAACTTATCAATATTTACTATAAATCCAAAACAATTCATTTAATACTTCGTACATATATAAAGAATTATACAAATAAACAGAAATAATTATTGAAAGAAAAAGTAATTTAATTTTTGGACAACAACTGGAACTTCAAGAAAGAAAAATATATAATTTATTATTGATATGAAATTGAAATTATTTAAAAATTATGATACTTGCTACATAGATTAACATTTTATAGCTAACTAACTTCTAATACAGTTTATTCAAATAATTGATCCGTGCTATTTACATTATACTAAACTAATACCTATAACAGAGGAATTGCAATGTAGAAATTTTTAAGCGATGTAGAATTCAATAATCAGTTAAGAGCTTAAAAAATGACCGAAACAAAAATGTCTGAACATAAAATACATAATGAAAACGATAAGCAAAAATAAGTTATCGTTCTTTTTCTTACGAACACATCGCTGATAAAAATTTTTCTCATAATTATTATCAAACAGCTCTCTTATGATGGACACATACTGGATGGTCTATTTTCCTAAAATATCGAGTAAATTTACATATATTACGATTATACAATAGTCAAAGATAAAATGTTCTCTCACCTGTGACAAAATGGGCATTTCATATCAAACTATTTTTGTTTGGAGTCCAATTTTCTCGTTTTATGGAATTACACCAGGCAGCTCGCAAACAGGATCATTTGGGAAGCGAAACATTTTTACTATAGATAGAAGATTAGCATTTTTTCTCATACATTGCATTTTCTCATACAGCGGTGAAAGACATTTTTCTGTCCATGAGATTGACAGTGTTGATTGAATAGAGAATAGAATACAGAAATGAAGCTTTGCTTTTTTCAAAGATGGCCACAAGAAAGGAGATTGCCACGCGCTTGCATGGCACCTTGTAATCCATCTTTTATCGTCCAGAGGGATAGTTTGGGAGACAAAGAGCTTGATGGGAACTCGTTCGCTCGGCAACTGGCGGAAGTGCGTGGGGAATGCTGGGAAAAAGAATATTTCATCTCCGTCTCTTCCCCCCTCCAAGGAAAAGGAGAGAGAAAACGTGGCGTCGCCTTCGCCGGCGGCGCTTTGCAAGGAGAGAGAGAAAGGGAGTGAAAAGATTGGAGTTATTTTTACTTACAGTCAATAGGAGTTATTTTTACTTACAACCAATAGAATTTATTCTTACTTACGGCCCATATAGCCTACACCATCGAATAACTCGTATGCTCTCTTATATACTAAACGAATTCACCAAGCTGGTTGAGCACATTGTAGCAGGAGCACGAAATAGTTTTTTAGTACTAGTTATTTCAAAAATGCTTAAGCCTGCACAAGCAAAAAACTGGACAGTTTTGTGAAAGAGCCCTTACGAAAATTTAAGGGATATTTAAGGTTGATTTGAGGTATATTTAAGGTTGCACAGAAAACAGCAATAAAAATTATACCTCGTAAAGGTTGTAATTAAGGTGCACCGGGTGTGTATATACACTTTAGCTTGTTTTGAGGTTGTTTAAAATTCACTTCAAATCAACCAGACTGATAAAGTGATTTTTGAGGTATACCAAGTTGATTTTCTTACACTTGTAACAACAGAGGTATTTTTGAGGTATAAAAATTTTTACCTTGTTTCAACTAAAGAAAGTGAGGTATTTATTGAGGTGTATGGAGTCATTTTATTTATACCTGAGCTTATTTTGAAATCACTTCATATCAACCAGACTGATGAGGTAGTTTCCAAGGTATACCAGGTTGTTTTTCTTACACTTGTAACAAAAGAGGTATTTATGAGGTATAAAAAAATCAACCTTATTTCAACTAACGAGAGTGAGGTATTTATTGAGGTATAAAAAATATACCTTATTTCAACTAAAGAGAGTGAGGTATTTTCGAGGTATAAAAAATATACCTTATTTCAACTAAAGAGAGTGAGGTATTTATTGAGGTGTATGAAGTCATTTTATTTATACCTAGGCTTGTTTTAAGGTCGTTTAAAATACACTTCATATTAACTAGCTCAATTCCCAGAGTTCCGTGCGAGCCGGCAAATGGCGTGTGTGTTGACAATCGAAAGTGTATTCGAAATTCGGTAAGTGTGCTTGACATTTATTAATTTAGTTAATCAAATATCACTTTTAACGAGAGTGAGGTATTTATTGAGGTATAAAAAATATACCTTATTTCAACTAAAGAGAGTGAGGTATAAAAAATATACCTTATTTCAACTAAAGAGAGTGAGGTATTTATTGAGGTGTATGAAGTCATTTTATTTATACCTAGGCTTGTTTTAAGGTCGTTTAAAGTACACTTCATATTAACTAGCTCAATTCCCAGAGTTCCGTGCGAGCCGGCAAATGGCGTGTGTGTTGACAATCGAAAGTGTATTCGAAATTCGGTAAGTGTGCTTGACATTTATTAATTTAGTTAATCAAATATCACTTTTAATCAAATATGCTTCCATTTTCAAACTTAAATTTTATAATTTTTGTTTCAAAGATGCCTCCTGATCTTAAATAATTTAAGTTGGAGGATATTCTTAGAAGCTATTAGTGTAGGCTTAGCAATAAGAGAAAACAATCGAAATATTTCTCGTCGCTGTTTAGGGTAACGTTACTGGTGAATCGTTACAGCAGGTTATGCACAGTATATTTTATTGTTTGTAATTTATTCAAATATAACTATTCTTTTATTTTGCTTAAATGTCTATGTTTCAACGTTGCAGTATGCAAGCTGATTAGTTGAGTAAAATGTTCATAATTTCTCTTATAAATAAATCATTAAAAATTGAAAGACCTTTAAAATAGCAATTTTGCTTTGAAATTCTACTATAGCTGTATGCTTATCGTTTGCTTGGATATCAGTTGCAAAATTTATATTGTTGTTTATGAGCCAAAATATGTATAATAACACTGCATTTTAAATCTGATTTTTTTTTTAAAAAATCTGATTAACGTGCAATTTCTTTTTCTTACATATATGTATATATATATTTACAGAGCTTATCCACTGTTCCTTGTATTGCTGAGATGACCTAGGCTTTAAATAGCACATGTGCAGCAGCGATGAAGAAGTGAATAGCAAGTTACTGCTCAGCCTTCCCCTAGGAAATAGTTCTGAACCATAAAGAAAAAGTAATCTCTCCTAATAAACTACAGCATTTATTGATTTGTTGATAACAATAGTTGTTGATAATTGAAAACTAGTAACTGTACTAGCTCACTTTTTTATGTTTGATCACACTGCTATTTTCACTACGTGTTATTTTTTCTCAATTTACCCAAGTTTATTATTTACTAAGCAAATTGTTATTACTTATTAAAATATTGAATAGAATTAAATTTAACCCGATTTCAAGTTTATATGATAATTTGTTTCAAGGTTATGAGCATTTTTATGCAGCTGTTTATAGTTCACTACTTCAAAAATTAGCGACTTTTGGAAATCTTAAATGCTTTAGAAATAAGCCAGTATAGTTTCTTATGCAATTTTAATGCTGAATTGAATAAAATCAATTGCAAATAAAGACATACATTGCAAGAAAAGAAATATTGTTAAAAGTAATATGCAATTTTTTGAATTTCATCTTATGGGATGCGTTTTTATATTTAAACAAATGTTTGAAACAACTAGCTATTAGTTTTATTCTGCTTGGTATTATAAATTATATAGGAGATATTGTACTCAATTTATTTTAAAAGTATTATTTCAAATCATTCTCTCTTAGACATTTTCCTCACATAAAATTACTCACAACTTTGAAATAAATGCTCCTTATCAACTTGTAATTTGTTCTATTCGATTGAGTGTAAAAAAAGAATAAAAATTGGTACATAACTTTAAAATTTAATTTATTAGACGATTGTTGATTCTTGATTACATTTATTAAAAAATATTAAAATAACTATTTTTTAAGAAACTCTTATGTGATTGACAATACGGAAGTCCTTTTCAGAATCAGCGTCTAAAATTTATAAAAAAGCTATTAGTTTCATAATGTCTGACAAAAAGTTTAAAAATATATAGACTAGGATTATTGAGTTTAAAGATTTGTAAGAAAAAAAAGAAGGAAAAGATAATTATCAAACGTACAAGTACCATAATGATACCAAATGTATAGAAAAATACAAAGAGTTAAAATTGCATATTAAGATTGGAATTATATCTTTGAATTTCTGTAAATGTTGTTAATGGTAGTACTGACTTCAGTGTATTTTATTTTGTGGCTGTGACCTGTCATGCTGTTTAGCTATGAGGATTGAATAGAAATGGCAGAATAGTACTACTATTTATCTGAAAAAGAAAATTAACTTCATCCAGTTAATTTAAATCATAAAAAAATAATTTCTAATATTTTAATAGTTTAAAACCTGCCACTATTATTGTAAATATGACTTACTTACTAATTCTTTTTTTTTTTTTCTTTTAGGTTTCAATAATTACAAGTTTCAACAGGTAGACGGAAACAGTATTTAAAATAATTTTTTTGATTTGTAAAAAAATTAAATTTTAATTTTAAATAAAAGTATTTTAATTTCAGCTGACTAATTATTTAAATTTGTAGTTTTATAGCTTAAAAAATTCAAGCACATTAGACAACTATTTTCTAAAAATATGAGTTCCCATAAATAGTTTTTACTAATTGTAGAATTTGGATAAATGTTATTTTAAGATGATTTAATTCAATCTATTAAAATTACAGAAGAATTATGCATTTGAAACCTTCTTTTATAACTTAACAAAAGAAGCCATTTACTGCCGAAGGTTTAATATTAAAAAATTCAGATTGATAAATGAAGATCTCTACTAGTGAAAAAATGTAATGACATACATTATTCTTCATATAATATAGATAATATCTTTATATATATATTATATTTTTTATATAGTGAGGTTAAAAATTAATCAACTAGGTGAACACCTCACATTCGTAAGTACTGAAAAAACAGCTTTAGGTTGAGCTACATAAGCCTGAAGTGTAAAATGTCTTATCTTTGGTTGATAAATTAATACTTCTAAAAATACAAAAATATATACTTCAGGTTACGAAATAATAACTTAAGGTAGAACATGGAACACATGACGTTAATAAAAAAATAACTTTTCCAAGTGTTGAAAATACACTTCAGGTTGATTTATAACAACCAGAAGTGTAAAACGACGCACCACAGGTTGATAAATATATACCTCTACAAACATAAAATTATATACCTGAGGTTGAAAAATAATTACCTGAGGTAGAACAAAATACACCTGAGGTTGATTTATAATAACCTGAAGTGTAAAATGACACACCTTAGGTTGCTGAAAAAATACTTCCACAAGTGTCAAAAAATATACTTCAGGCTGATAAGTAACAACCTAAGGTTGAAAATAAAACACTTTAAAGTAGTAAATATCTAACTCTCCACAGATGTAAAATTAAACACCTCAGGTTGAAACATATATACCTCTGGAGGTATATTTGAGGTATTCATTTGCTCCCTTTTCAACCGTAACGACGTATTTAAATAACAACCTCCTTTATACCTTTCAAATATACCTCATTTATACCCCATTTATACCTCGATTTTTTCATAAGGGAGTTTGGGTCGGATGCGTTTTCTACTGATGAGAGCATTCTGTTTGGTAAGGCATGCGAGAAGCGAGTAAATTTTGAGAAGGAGTATTTCATATCTCAGCACTTGGAGACATCTAAGCATAAAGCAGCAAAAGATAAAAAAGATTGGAAATCACCGACTCTGATTCCCACCTGTTTTCAATTATCTTCTCGTAAATCGGAATTTGCAATGGATTTATGCAGATCATTTGTAGATGCCGGCATTCCGCGGTAGAAAGTTGAAAATAAAAGCATAAGAGCTTTTTTGCAAAAATATACGAATCAAAGTGTGCCTTGTGAATCAACTTTAAGGAAAACTTATTTAGATGACTGTTACACCGAAGTTCTTAAAACTATTCAAAATGAAATCGGAACGAAAAACATATGGCTATCTATAGATGAAACGACAGATGTAACTGGACGATATGTTGCGAATGTTATTGTTGGTGTTATGGAACCATTTGAAAAACATAAAATCTTTTTGTTGACATCTGAACAGTTGCAAAAGAATAACAGTACTACAATTGCACGGTTGTTCACTAATGCACTGGCTTTACTTTGGCCAAATGGTACTGGGCATGAAAGAGTGCTATTATTTTTTACAGATGCAGCCACCTACATGAAAAAAGCTGGAAATGCCTTAAAAGTTTCATTTCCTAATATGATCCATCCAACGTGCCTTGCTCATGCATTGCACAGGATAACAGAGGAAGTAAGAGGTCTCTATCCTGAGGTAGACTCGCTTGTTTCTAGTGTGTAAAAAGTATTTGTGAAAGCCCCTTCAAGAGTTCATAGAAATTTTATATATATATATATATATATATATATATATATATATATATAATACACATAATGAAGGCACTGAAATTTCGTTACTCTTTTACAGATACCTAGCCACCGGCGCAAGTTTCGGAGAGTTATATTTTGTATTTCTGCTGGCCAAAACAACAATAAGAAACATCGTTAAAGAGACATGCAAACATCTGTGGACGGTTTTAGCTCTCATCTTTATGGCACCTAAGACGGAAGAAGATTGGAAAGCAATTGCCGAAGAATTTTTCGAGATTACAAATTTTCCAAATTGTGTAGGTGACATAGATGGGAAGCACATACGAATCGAAAAACCTGAAGGATCAGGATCACAGTATTTTAATTATAAGGGCTTTCATTCCAATTGTGCTATTGGCCCTAGCCGATGCAAAATGTTGTTATACGGAAGTGGACGAACGGGAACCTTTAGGAATGACAGGCAAAACTTGTCTCCTCCCATCAACACAACTTTCCCACCAAAAGGATGTGAGTAGCTCATTATGTCCTGCAAAAGTCTATCTATAGCTAAAAATGCATGCACATGCATCATCGGAACTTCATCCCATATAATTAATTTAGAATTAAATAATGGAATAGCTTCTGGAGATGTAGGTTTTAAATTGCATGTAGAAGTAGCGTTTAAAATAATTGGTATTTTAAATATGGAATCAGCAGTTCTTCCGCCTTTCAAAAGAGTAGCCGCAATTTCCAGTTGATGACACAGGAGTCACTGCATGACCTTTTCCACGGATTAAGTGCAACAAAGTTGAATAGATAAAAGTTTTTCCAGTGCCGGCAGGCCCATCTAAAAAAAAAGAGTTTTTCAACTTCATTCTTATAAATGGCACTCATAACTTTATCAACAGCAGCACGTTGTTGAATATTTAGCTTTCCATAGTTAAGTTGACCTTTTAATAAACGCGAAAATTCAATGCATTCAATAAAAACACTTAGACGTTTTTTACTGCTCATTTCTGCACAACTTAGGTAGCTGCCAGTAGAAAAATATCAATTCAACAGCGGCCTTTTAAAGCATTCTCACTTCAATTAATTAATTTAAATTCCTAATTGAGTTTAAATTAAATATTATCATGTTTTTAGGGCATGAATCTGCCTTATTTTATGCTGCAGTCTTTCTTAGTCTCTCGGCTACCCCGAGCTATCCGCTGATGATTCAAAACGAATCCTGATTGGTCTAAAAACTACAGTTGCCAATCGCTATACATAAAAAAGCCCGTTATTTGTTCCGTGTAAGAGAAATATATATATATATATATACATATATAAGAAGAAATTTCACCGCCCCGCCCTCATTCGGGCATACGGAAGAAATGCCTCGCGGTCACGACAGCTCCTACGAGGGCTGCCATCCAAACACCAGCACAGTGCCCAGCCGATGAACCAGACCCACCGGCGGCATTAATTGAAACTCTAAATTTTACAAATGTTACAATAGATGGCAACACAGATGTCGACTTGCTCCGAGAGCGCCGCCTTATATTGCAAATTGCCGACGGCGCTCCCTTATAGTGAGCGAAAACATTGAACACAAAGATCTATAGCACAATGGAAACAAACAAGGAGCAAGTCGTGAATCACAAAGATAACTGAAACCACAATTATACTGTTTTGGAACAAGTAAACATTAATAAACACCATTGAGAGAATGACAAAACTTGTACACCAAAACAAATGCAAACGTATAGCAGGACATTACCTTGAAATGGTAAGGTTTACATAAATTAAATACAGAGTTTAATTTAAATGAGCAATAAAGCATTCACCTCCTCGAAGTCATACAAATTAGACAATGATAACGATTACATAACTGTTGTAGGATGGTACAACTGAACTGGGGTACAGTGTAAACAACTAAACATGGTAATAAAAACCCAGGATAAAATGCTCAAATAAAACACAAAAGTAGTAAAAGTACGACATAAAAGGATCGTAGTAAAATTGGTACACATAAAAGTGCCAAAATCAAAATGGCAAGGGAATAAAACAAGTTAAACAGAATAAGTTCAAACAAGATGATATAAATAAGAATATCACATTCATGAAAAGCATGTTCACCAGGTGAAGGAAAAGCAAAAAGACGATATATATATATATATATATATATATATATATATATATACGAGGTATGATCAAAAACTATCCGACCTTAATTTTTATTGGTCAAACAAACGCAGATATGGGGGCGGGGCTCGATGTGTGGTTGTGAGCATGCCTAGTGCGCATGCTCATTTTTTTCTACAGCTCCAATACAAGTCAGTCGGCGTCAGGCCATTCATGATTGAACAGGTGCAAGTGAGTGTCGTCGGATTTTATTTTTTTTAAAATGTCAGAAAAAGTCGAACAGCGTTATTGCATAAAATTTTGTTTTAATCTTGGTGATTCGCAAGTGGAAACAATTCGCAAGATTAAACAAGTGTTTGGAAATGAAGCGATGGGCACCACACAGATAAAGGAGTGGTACAACCGCTTCAAAGATGGCCGCTTATCAGTTGAAAGTGAACCACGCTCAGGGAGGTCCTCAACATCGAAAAATGATGCCATCATTGATCAAGTGAGGAACCTGGTGATGCAGAACCGCCGAATCACGATCAGAGAGCTTGTAGACGAGATGAGTATTAGTTTTGGTTCCATTCAATCAATTTTGACTGACGACTTGGGCCTCAGGAGAGTCTCAGCAAAGTTTGTACCAAAGCTGCTAACATTTGAGCAAAAAAACCTTCGTCTGGAGATCGCACAAGACATGCTGGAAACTGTGATCACGACTTTATGAACACAGTGATTACAGGTGACGAGTCATGGGTTTATGGATATGACCCAGAAACCAAGCGCCAGTCAACACAGTGGAAGCATCCTTCATCCCCGAGGCCTAAAAAAGCATGGCAAGTTCGCAGCAATGTCAAGGTCATGCTAACTGCCTTTTTTGACTCCAGTGGCTTAGTACATCACGAGTACGCACCACACGGTACTACAATCACCAAGGAGTACTACCAAGAGGTTCTGCGTCGCCTTCGTGACGCAGAGGTTCGTCGTCGCCTTCGTGCAGTGAGGCGCAAGCGCCCGGATCTGTGGGCAACAGGCAGTTGGAAGCTCCATCATGATAACGCTCCCGCACATTCTTCCCATTTAATTCAGAACTTCTTGACAAAACACAGCACACGAGTGGTTCGTCAACCTCCCTACTCTCCTGACATGGCTCCCTGCGATTTTTGGCTTTTCCCAAAGCTGAAAATGCCACTAAAAGGGACCAGATTTCAAACCAGAGAAGACATTATGCAGAATGCGACAGACCATCTGAGAGCCATACCGAAGGAGGACTTCCAGCGATGCTTTCAACAGTGGCAGAAGCGTTGGGAGAAGTGTGTGGCAGCCCAAGGGGACTACTTTGAAGGGGATTTGTATTAAATAATTATATCATAATAAACATTTATTTTATGAACAAAAGTCGGATACTTTTTGATCACACCTCGTATATATATATATATATATATATATATATATATAATACACACATAATGAAGGCACTGAAATTTCGTTACTCTTTTACAGGTACCTAGCCACCGGCGCAAGTTTCGGAGAGTTATATTTTGTATTTCTGCTGGCCAAAACAACAATAAGAAACATCGTTAAAGAGACATGCAAACATCTGTGGACGGTTTTAGCTCCCATCTTTATGGCACCTAAGACGGAAGAAGATTGGAAAGAAATTGCCGAAGAATTTTTCGAGATTACAAATTTTCCAAATTGTGTAGGTGCACATACGAATCGAAAAACCTGAAGGAGCAGGATCACAGTATTTTAATTATAAGGGCTTTCATTCAATTGTGCTATTGGCCCTAGCCGATGCAAAATGCTGTTTTACGGCAGTGGATGTTGGAGCCTTTGGTTCCGCAAGTGATTCTGCGGTTTTTCGAGTTTCGAATTTCGGGAAAAAATTGAAAGACAAGGCTCTCAACATTCCAAGTGCGGAAACTCTGCCATTTGACAGAGACGGTAAAAAAAATGCCTTTCGTCATTGAAGGTGACGAGGCTTTCGGTTTGTCAAAAGACGTACTACGGCCTTTTTCCAGGCAAAGAATTGACATCAAGCAAAGAGTTTTTAACTACCGCCTTACGCGAGCCAGGAGGGTGGTTGAGTGCACTTTTGGCATTTTAGCTAAAAAATTTAAAACTTTTTATAGATCCGTTGATGTGGGGATAGAGTTTGCTACAGAAATTGTAATGGCGGAATGCATTTTGCATAATTTTGTAAGACACTTTGATGTGATCGAGGATGAAAAAGAATTGTTTCTTTGTTCCATGGACAGTATTAGAATTCAGGGAGCAAATAATACTGCCATTGGGGGGTCTGACAACATAAGGGAATATTTTGCGGAGTACTTTGTTTCACCCTCTGGCTCCGTCTCTTGGTCTCTCCGCCTCCCCAAACTTTATTTGAAGCTCTGAGAAGTTGCGTTTTGAACGTGTTCTTTAAAAATCATTTTTTTTTCCCTCAATAATTTTTTGACGAATTTTTTTCGTACTTAAAATTTTATCTGTTGTAGAAGTATGACCAGCGTTCGTACAGATATTGTTTCTCGTTCTTCGCCTTTTCGAAAAAAAGCTAAAAATCCCTGGCGATGGGAATGGCTGGAAAAACAAATTGATGGAATATTTTTACGTGAGTGTATAAGGAAATTGACTAAATGCGATGTATGCTATTGTACCGCCTGCAGCAAGGAGTTAGCATACGGATCTAGAGGATTTGTAGCGCTTACGGACCATGTCAGATCATCAAAGCACAAGTCATTTCTTCAGATACGGAAGGAGCATTTTGCACTACCTGGTATGTTGATTTAAAATTTTAAATTTTTTCCACTTTGCCTATTTAGTTTTACATTTTAAGTATTTAGATTTAATTATAAACTTTTAAGTATTTTACATTGGTTTTATATAAATAAAATCCTCGTGATTGAGATCGGAATACAGTTGAACCTGTTTATCTCGAAAACCTGTATTTCTCGAAATTTCTTAGTTTCCCGACATTAACGATTTAATTTTAATGTTTTTTTCCAAATTTATCTCGAAAGAATTTCTTTCAAAACCTGTGTTTCTCGAATTTTGAAGGAGAATGTACATCATCGTAACCGATGCCTGGACAGCAGAACTTGTTCAAACAAGCTACATTAGAAGAACCGAAAAATTCCCTAGCCCCATGGGAAGTAAGAATGAGCAGATTGGGGGGTCGTTTCTTGGAATTTCCGGTTACTATCGTCACACTCTCCAATCAATTGAGTGTATTCGGACAATGAAAAGTTGATTGATGAGGGAGGCGTCACCACTGGGCATCAGTTTCCACACATGGATAAGAACAACACAAAGAGAAATTCATTTTATCAGTAGAATTTTTTTAGGAGGTCCTTGGTTTGAGCGTCTCAGTTTTTTTTTTTTTTTAAACATTGTTCAATTGAATTTTGATTAAGTATGGCAGGGGCTAAACGTAAATTGAATGTTCTCTCCATTGAAGAAAAAATGAAAATTTTAACATTCTTGGACGGAAATCCATTAATGAAAAAAAACGAAGTTGCAGTGAAGTTCGGTTTACCAGCAAGCACTCTTTCTACAATTATTAAGAATCGAGAAGCTGTGGAGCAAAAATTTAATAGCAGCAACAAAAATGCGAAAAAAAGCCGAAAACGCACTTTTCCGGACGTGGATGAATGTGTTTTAAAATGGTTTACACAATGCAGGAGCAGCAGTATTCCTATCAGTGGACAAATAATGCAACGAAAAGCTGATGATTTTGCTAAAGAGCTTGGCCATGAAGATAATTTTAAAGGCAGTAACGGATGGCTAGAAAGTTTTAAAAATAGGCACGGTATTATTTTTCGAAAACTTTGTGGTGAAAGCGCACCTGTTCCGGAAAGTGTATGCGAAGACTGGATTAAAAACATTCCTGATTTAGTGAAAGGCTATGAGCCAAAAAAATATTTTCAATGCTGACGAGACAGGACTGTTTTATCAACGTTTGCTAGACAAACTGCTATGTTTAAAGATGAAGCATGCAGGGGAGGAAAACAAAGTAAAGCTCGTTTGACATTGCTCTTAGCTGCAAATGAAGTAGGCACAGAGAAACTTCCTCCTCTCATGATCGACGCTCAGAAAAGCCTAGATGCTTTTCTAAAGTAAAATCCTTCCCTTTTCCATACAAAGCAAATAAAAAATCTTGGATGACAAGTGAAATCTTTGGAAATTGGTTAAAGCCCTTAGACAAATCCATGCGATTAAAAAAAAAGAAAAATTATTCTTTTTATAGACAACTGTAGTGCGCATAACAATCTGCCTGAACTGAAAAATGTTTGTGTTAAGTATTTTCCCGCAAACACGACCTCAAAGCTTCAACCTATGGATCAGGGAGTAATCAGAAGTTTTAAAGTTAACTACAGAAAACAGTTGATCCGCAAACTTGTTGATGCAATTGATGAAGGAAGTACCCTTCCCAAAATAAATGTACTGGATTCTATCAGAATGACAGACCACGCATGGAGAAATGTAACACAGAAGACCATTCAAAATGGTTTTTAAAAAAGCTGGGTTTAAGAATGAGTGTGAAGAAGAGACTGAAATTTCCGAAAAGGAAGCTGAAGAAACTTGTATCACTGATGAAGAAATGATCGAAATAAATTCACAAGATTGGAATGCAATAAAATCTGTATTAAATGTGAACATTTCCTTTGAAGAATTTTTGCAAGTGGATTACGCCTTGGCCACATGTGGAACTTTGACAGATTCGGAAATCGTCGATAATGTCAGATTCATTTCCGAAGACGAAAATGAAGTAGACGAAGAGCATATAGAAGCACCGAAAGTGACAGTAAAGGAAGCTGAAAAAGCTGTGGAACGTTTAACAAACTTTCTTGAATGTCAAGAAAACGTTGGACACGAGGGGTTCGCTGCTCTCTCTAACATTCGAAAAATTATCGAATCAAAGAAATCCGATGTCAGAAATCATTAAAAGACTACCTATGAGGTGCGTATGACTGTTAAAAACTTTTATTAGATGTAATTAATATGTAATCATAATTAAATTCTTTACAACATAAATGATTTAAAGTTTCTTTTAATTAAACATTGCTGCTCGAATTTCATTTTTTAAACTTACCTGTATATCTCGAAACCTCTCTATCTCAAATTTTTTTCCCTTTCCCGCGAGATTCGAGATAGGCAGGTTCGACTGTATTATTAACGTGATCGTCAGAAACAAAACTTGTCTGCAAAAAGGTTTTCTACTGTAATAGTGTTGAAATATTTTAATATAAAAGAAAAAGGTGGTGCGCATTAAAATATTTTTTCATCAAAATAGTCTTTATTACCTGCGTTGAACATCACTCTAAGGGAGAAAGTTATAGTGATTCCGAACAAGAGATATCTTTTATAAATTGTTTCTTATAAAAATACATATATCAGCTTATACATATGCATACCAAACTTGGTCATCATTATTTAGAAAGGTAATTGCTTGTTTCTGTTGTGGAAATTCAGCAAATTTTGTATTTTTTTTTTTTTTAATATAATTAAATCATTATTGATCAACATTTAATTTATTTTTTCGAATAAAAGTAGTAATATAGATTTTATTTGTTTGGCTATTTTTTAAGTCTTTAATTAATAAAAGTTACTTCCTACATATAGAAAAAGAATAGCATAACGAAAAGAAAACTGATTATTATGAATTAAAAGCAAACACCAAATCTGATTTTTAAATTTTTTCCATGAAAAAAATCATGATTTACAGTATAAACATGCATTAATAGTCGAATATTCTCACTTTCTTTAACAAAAAAAATTTCTGATTTGTTGATAAAAAACTAACATTGTTTAATCATAGGTATTTTTTTGTAAAACTTTATGTTTTGATTTAAAAATTTGTCGATACCAAAGATAAAATTATAAATGCTTCAGTTGCAACAGTGAAATTTGAAAGTTTCTTGTATAAGCAGGAAGTGTTTGGAGGTTATTTCTCTTTTTTATATAAAAGATAATAGGTGCTGTAAAAAATTACTTGATGATAGATAGTTTATTTTTAAAACCTTTTAAATAATGCTCACGATATTATAGAAAATATTTGTTTCACAAACATCTGTTGATAGCAGGGATATATTTAAAACTTTTTAGAAACAATAGTTAATTATTAAAATCTAAAATAAGTAGAAAGCATCAAATGCAATTTCTATTTTTCTATATTAAAAAAGTTATGTGCAAAAGTTATATGCAAAAAAATTCTTAATTATACTTATTTATCTAATAAAACATATTTGATAAAAATATAAAGCATATTTGATAAAGCATAAGAATAATAGAAAATAAAAAGACAACTGTAAATAGTTTTTCTTCAAAATAGTTATAACTCTCAACAACAAGTCAAAATAGGAACTTCTTATTTTGTATTCTCTGTTTTTAAAATATTTTATCTTCATGCAATTTCTATGCGATTCATGCATTTATTATTTTATTTTTTTTAGTAACGCAGTAAAACATGAACAACATTCTTTATCTGTTTAAAAAAAAAATAGTAAAATAGATTTTAATTTTTATACTAATTTAAGTCTCTAACTATTGGAAGCTAATTCATATATATTAAGACAAAAATGACATAGCTATACCAAAGAACCTAGGATTACGAATTGAAAACGAACACCAGATCTAAACGATACTAATTTTTTAATAAAAATATTTTACCTTTTACAGTATATATTTGCACCAATATTCGAATATTCTCCACTAAATGAATAATATCATAAGAAAGCATATCAATGTTAATAAATATTAGTAAAAATTTTTAAAGTACAATATAATTTCAAAAACATTATAAATATAAATTTATTATTTTCATTCCATAAAATTAAATAATAATAAAATATGAGAAAAAAGCACTATTAAAAATATTACAAAATGAAGCATTATTAAAAATCATCACTATTATAATAAAAAAAACGTCATTAAAAGTCTGAAAAATGCATTAGGGGTATGAGTATTGCAGAAGTTGTAACAAATGAAAATTAAATAAAAAAAATTAATACAAATTAAAATTAAAAAAAAAAAACTCTATTTATGTATATTGATGAATTAATGAGGTATATTACGAAAAAGAATTTTTTTATAATTATTAAATAAAAATTAATTGAGGTTAAGAAAAATTAATGGGGTTTAGATAAAAAGGTTAGGAATGGGTAATTTTCGGAAGATGGAGGATTCATAGAAAAAGTGTGGACAGGGTATTAGCAGAAGTAAAAGGATTTGGTGTAGAAGATGCGGGAATAATCAAAGGAGGCGAGAAGATCAAAGGTGTAGGTGATATGAATCTGGTAGGTATAGGAGAAGGGGGGGGGGAATACTTCGTACATCCGACGTGTTATTGTATATGATGTTTAAAATGTTTGCTTTTACTTTTAATTTTTCTCTACGGGATTAAAGACATTGCGAAGTGAAAGTCTTCATCCTCCGTTTCTTTCTTAGCTTTTAATATCTCTAATAGCGCCCTTTCGATAGGTTCCACCTCCTGCTTTCTTTTCCTTCCTTTTGAGGAAGTTGGTGTTTCCGATGGCTCATCATTTGTGGCCTCTTCTTTATCATCAGGAATGTTCGACATGGTTTTTGATGCCAAAACTGTTGGTACCCAAAAAAGCATGTTTGAAAAGTATGGACTTTTTTTTCTGTGTCTGGCACCATCACCAGAATGATGTTCGGTTTGGTCGCGAAACTCTCGCACGAAAGAATTTTTTAAGTTGTTCAATTTTTTCTGAATTTCCATACCTGTAAGAATAGCGAAAAATATATTTGGTTTAGTTTTTTTTATACGTAATACCAAGTCAATTAATAGTCAAATAATATTTTGAAATAAATTATAATTACAATTAAAATATAAAATTGTTTACATCATAAAATTAATTGTACGTAGGTATCAGTTACTTATACATACAACGTTGAATTTAACAATTCCCTTAATATTAGAATTAATCGAACATCGTTCAGATATTAACTCATAAAATTATCAATAACCAAGAATTGAATCATCTTAGAGAACTTGATTTTAGCAGAGTTGAAATTAATATTTTAGATACATTAGAAGGTATCAATTTAAGACAAGACTATAAAAAGAACATTGTTACATGCGTTTATAGAAAACAATTTCGCCTTATGAGCTAAACTATGCCTTCCAAAAGATTAAAAATAGTGAGAATGCATTGTTAATCAATATGATAAAAGAAATTATTTTAAATTTAATATAAACAAACTAATTACTTGAAATTTAATGTATCTAAAAACACATATTTAACCCATATTGGACCGCTGTCCTATTTATAGGACAGTTGAATTAATTACAAATAAAGTAAAAGAAACATTTATAAATCACATAATAACTATTGCAAGATATGAAAATTTGTCTAATATAAGAGATTAACGTATAAAAAATGGAATTTAAAAAATTAAATTATTAATAAAATTACATTGAATTCACTCCTAGAAATAAGTCGTAATTTAAAGCCATTATATAATTAAAAAAAAATTTTTTTCTTAAAAAAACATCTTCTCTTTTTGTAATTAATCATTGGTGCAAAACAAAATACAAAAAATATCTAGGAAAAAAATAATTTTTATAAGGTTTTTGACACGAGTTTTCTAACTGTCCTATAAATAGGACAACGGTCCAATACCCACCCTTTTACACAACACACCCATGCTTCTAGAGAACATTCTTTGAATTCATGGGACAGTGTATATTGTTATCTTTTAAAAGTAACTAATGGGTGGAATGTTCTAGAATTCTTTTGTACCAGTCCCCTCTCACCAAACCAGTTCTTTTGTGTAGGCTATTGCACATACACGTGAAATTTCATTCAGTTCTTTCCTATCTTCCCATTAGTTCAGTTGTGTCTGGTCATTTTTGCTCTAGTAAAATGGCCAAAAAATTTCGAACTGCCGAGGAAGCGCTAGAATATATGAATAATTTATCCGATGAGGATTTAGATAATCCTGATATGATAATTATTCCCCCAGAACCGGACGCCGTTAGTGATGAAGAAGATATAGATGATTCCATAACAAATTGTAATATAGTAGAAACATGTCGTGATTCTGCGGCAACTATTGAAATTTTGTCAAATATCTGTGAAGAAATCAAGTTTGATGCTAAACCACCTAAATGGGAAAAATGTGAACCAAAATGTTCGCTCTTACCGTGCTCTTTTTTCTCTGAAGAACATCAACATATTACGGACAAGATATCGGGAAAAACTCCTTTTGAACTTTTTCACATGATGGCTGATCGTATGATATCACATACAGTAACAGAAACTAATCGATATGCGTTTCAGAAAAATGATCATTCTTTCAGTGTCGATGAAAATGATTTCAAAAAATTTATAGGAATCCTTTTCTACAGTGGATATCACATTTTACCACGAGAAAAAATATATTGGGAGAATGCTCCATACACTGGCACAACTCTAGTAAATAGAGCTATGTCCAGGAAAAGATATAGCGACATAAAAAAATACTTACATTTTAATAATAATTCATGCATAAACAAAGAGGGTCGCTATTATAAAATTCGTCCACTTTTAGAAAAACTCAATGTTGCACTGCAACAATTTAGAGTATTTTCCGAAAATCTAACCATCGATGAAAGAATGGTAAGGTATTTCGGTAAACATGGGTGTAAAATGTTTATGAAGAATAAACCAGTAAAATTTGGATACAAGTTGTGGATGCTGATGACTTCATATGATGTCCTTTCAATGTTATTCCTTATCAAGGTGCTCAAGAAAAGTGTAAGGAACCTCTTTCTCAGAGTGTAGTGGAAAGTTTGTTCTCTATTGTGAAAATTCCTAAGTTTCATAAGGTATATATGGATAACTTTTTTACTTCACGTGGATTGATGGTTACTTTGCAACAACAAGGATTTTGTGCTACTGGAACTGTTAGAGACAATCGAATGGCAAAATGCCCTCTAACATCTTTGAAATCTTTAGCTAAAACTGAAAGAGGAACATCCGATGCCCTATTTGATAAAGAGAATTTTATCAAAAGCAATGGATACCCAACTAAAACAATTAATTTATTTGTAAAATCATTGACTTAATTGAATGTTTATTTTGGGTGTTCCTAACACTATTATATTGATATATTTTGCTTCCGTTATATTGATGAAATGTTAAAAGCATTCTTTTTTTCTGTGTATAATCGTGTGAGCTGATGACCAGATATCTTTTCATTACTTTCTTTTTCAGTTTTTTAATATTTTTTTAAAAAGTTTTCTAAAAATTTTTTCTTTCTTTTTTTCATAACTCTTTATATTTTTTCAATATTATATCTCTCTCTATATATATTATATATATATATATATATATATGTAATAAAAGGGCTAAAACCCCTTTTATTTGTGTTATAGATAGCTTAAATAATGCAGTCGTAAGCCATCGTACGTTCTAAAATGGTTTATTAACGGTAGGTTGTTATTGATAACAGTCCACATCCGCTCTCCACAAGGGAGAGGATGGACAAGACTTCTGTCAATTCTGTAACAACTTATTCAGGATCAGAACATGATAAAAAAGCCATGCGAAAAGCATTGCTCTCGCTTTTATACTAACACATATTTGTCGTCACAAATTTCATTGACGTTTGAAACACATTTATTTCCCTCAAAAACTCTAAACAAGAAATGCAATCTAACTATTCATAATATAATATACTCAGTTATTCATAATGAAAATTTTTAAAACACTACTCATCTCCGATATCGATAAACTATTTAATCATGCTAGTGAGAAAGAAAAATAAGAGGATAAAAAAAAAATATATATCTACAGTACTTGTTGCGTCATCCTCTCTCTCTGTAAATGTAATAGTGTAGCGGTACTCAGAAGCTTCAAGGATTTTGGTGAGAGCGGTCACAACTAGCTTCTCCGTTGTTTACAATTTTAAATAAAGTTAAAAGAAAAATTGTAATTTTTTGTTTACCAGCCTAATTATCCTTCTCCTGCTCTTTTGATTTCTTGGATAATTGTTTACAATCAATAATCTCACATCGTGGCGTCCGTGAACTTTATAAAATAAAAGGATAAAAATGGCTGATGATGAAGCAACAAAGAAATATGACTTACTAAAGACGCAGCGAAAGAGCCTGCGTGCTACGTTTACTAAATGCGTCACCAAGATTTAGGACACCCTCAAAATAGAAATAGTGGATAAAACAAACTTTTCGAATTTGCGAAGGCAAATCACCGATAAATTCTCAAGATTGGAATTAATTCAAGAAGAAATAAGCATCTTATTATTATCAACAGAAACTTTGATGGCATTTTATGATGAGACATGAGATTTCCAGACAGCGGAAACTTATCGTGATAAATACTCTGAAATGTGTAGTGCTTTGGAGGACTATCCTACTACGATAAAAGAACTTTCTATTCCAGAAAAAAGAAAATATAAATTGCCCACAATTGAATTAAAGAAGTTTAGCGAGGATGCGAGAGAATATTTAGGATTCTGGAGCCAATTTGAGAAAATACACGAAGACTCAGAAATCTCAGAGGACGATAAATTCCAATACCTAATTCAGGCGATGGTCCCCAATTCTAAAGCCTCAAGGTTGGTGTTGAGTTTCCCTCCAACGAAAGAAAACTATAAAAAGTGTATCACACAACTCAAGAATCGGTTTGGACGAGAAGATTTGTTAGTTCAAATATACGTCCGTGACCTACTTAGCATGGTCATGAGAAATGTAATGGGCGGAAAAGCGAAAGATCTCTCGGAACTATATGATGAACTTAAATCCAAGCTAATATGTTTAGAAACTCTCGGTAAAGGTTCGGAAACTTTTTCAGATTTTTTAGCGCCACTGGTTGAAAGCTGTTTACCGGAACAAATACTCCGCGCCTACGAACGCAGTAGACAAATGGATAATACCAATGAAGAAGAAAGTAGTGCAAGATCGTTGAATAGACTCTTAAGTTTTCTTGCTCAAGAAGTTAAAAATGAGGAAATGATACTACTTGCCCGTTCCGGCATACAATCGGCTAACGAGAAAACGAAAACAAAGAAATTGGAGAGAGACGAGGCAGTAGCTACAGGTGCAGCGCTCTTAAATCAGACCAATAACTCAGGTAAGCGATTTCGTTGTATTTTCTGTTCTAAAACAAATCATAAATCTATTGATTGTTTTTTTGCTAAAAAGATGGCATTTAATGACAGGAAGAAAATTTTAATTCAAAAACATGCTTGTTTCAAATGCTTACGTATTGGCCATTCACTGCGCAATTGTAGAATTCCGATTACCTGTAATTTATGTAGTAAAACCGATCATTGTATATTGTTATGCCCCAAAAAAGAAAATAATATTTCTGGTGAAGGTAATTTAGATACAATTAACTCTAATACTGAAAATGTGGTCACTAATACTCTCTATAATAAAAATGTCAATAATAACATATTTTTGCAAACAATTGTATTTAAAATTGTTGTAAATAAGAAGGAAACAACTGTTCGTGGGTTAATAGACAGTGGATCACAATATTCATATATTAGGGAAAAATTAATTGAAAAATTGCACTTGCAACCCAAAGGTAAACAAACCCTTGTTCACGGTTTGTTTGGGGGGAGTGTGACCCGTCCTAGTAATCACTCATTATTTGAGATAAAAATTAAAAGTCTGAATGACAATTACATACATGATATTGATGTTTTTTCTGAAAACAAAATTTGTGGGTATGTTCCCAAAGTTAATGATTTGTATGCCTTAATTGAACTTAAAGAAAAAGGTATTGATGTCCCTGATTTAAATGTAGCTCTGAATGAAATTGATATATTATTGGGTGCCCAAACAATCAGTGATATTTTACAAGATGAAATATATAAACTAAATTGTGGTTTATTGGCTGTTAAAACAAAACTTGGGTTTACAATAATGGGCAAAGTTAATGGTATAATTAATGAACATCAGGTGAGCATTTCTCATGAAAAGTGTCAATTTATGTCCAAAATTAAATTTCACTACTTTTTTGATAAATAAAACCCCTAAACATTTTTTTCCAAAAAATAGTCATGATTTTGCACTTAATTCATCAAAAAACATTTAATTTAATCATTTTTTACTAACAAGAAAAAAATTTTAAAGTTTCAAATATCAGATCGGTAACATGTCCCACCTAAGGATTTTAAACATGCAAACAAATCATGTGCATTTTATAATATCGTTTTGAAACACTGTTATACTAAAACGTATTTCATTTTTAACGCTCTGTTTATATTTTATTCGATTTTTATAAATATCTTCTCGTAATTGGCGAACAGACGCAAAACAGGTGCGTCCCAAGTTTCTCTGTCAGATCGGTAACACGAACATATCAAAGCTATTTTCTGACTCAAAACTTTACTTCCGGCAGAGATACCACGTGATCGGAACAAGGTACGCAAGATGGATGCCGAGATATTCGCCATTTTTCGTTACTGTTCCTGAAATGACAGGTAAGATTTTTTTAAAGTAATTTGATTACATGCGTACTTTTTCGTTGATCAGATCGGTAACGCACCCTGAGATGCGAAAATTTTATCGTTTCAAATGTTATTTTATATCATATACACAGTATTTGATTACAAAACAACAACAACGTGTTTTTACTTTTGGATGAATCAGATTGACGATGTAAAATGAAGAATACTTTACAAATTCGTCAGATCGGTAACAATCAGATCGGTAACATTTAAAAATGCCCAATTTGTTACCGAAATGACGCCAGCGTTACCGAAATCTCAAATTTTTTTAATTTCTAAAGATATACTTTTTTATACGAATATTTTTGTTCGTAGCAATAAATTTTAATAACATTAGCTTATTAGGTTGTATTTTTTGCATATTTTATACCTTGCAAGGAAGAAAGTAATAAAAAACTGAGACAAATTGATGTTGCATTAACGGGGCCGCGAACGCCAACTGCTACACATTTGGCGTAGAAATTACGTAGTTATAGAGATTTCTACGCACTACACATCAGGAAACTAAAATTACGCTTTGTCGCAATCGTACGAATGACGAATTGTTTCCAACCCTTTTTTGACCGAACATATTCGATTTTGGGGTTTATCCTGCAGCTCCGATTTTTGATCGATTTCTTCCGATTCCCGGAAATTTAATTCAGGAATTTCCAATCCGTTTGCATCCATTTCATTGTCTAAATTATTCTCTAAAATCATGTTTTTTCTTAAACTAGACAATGCATACATACTATCGTATTTTATTATTTCGTTTCCGATCAATTTATTAAAAAAAATTTGCATTGTGCTCAGAAATTTCAAACCCATCATCTAAATTTGTCCTGCTCCCTGGCTGATTATTCCCCCTCCTCCAAACTTTTTTTTTATTTTAACAGATATTAAAATCTTTAAAACCTTTTCAATGAAAAGAAAAATCTGCCATTATTAACTGGTTTGAAGTGACATTTTGTAATTGTCAAAAAAAAAAAATTCTTAAAAAATTTTTTTAATTTAAATTTTTGATTTTTTTTTCAAAGTTAAGCAGCTGTGTGAAATACATATTTTCCTATTTACAGTGTCAAGAGAAGTTTAAACTTACTCTTTGTCGTGGAGATGTCTAAGAAAATCTCAAAAAAGAAGCTTAGTGAAAAAGAAATGGATGAAAAACGTAAAAAATGTCGTGAACGTGTTAGAAAACACAGAGCAAAAATGACAGAAGAAAAGAAAGCTGAGAAAAAAGCAAAGGATCGAGAATACAAACAAAAAATGAAAGAGGCTGGAGTTATCAAAAATATAAATGAATTATCAAATAGACAGAAGCGGATGAAGCGGAGACAGTGGAAAAAAGACTCTCGCAACTACAGAAGAAAACAAATTATGAAGAAAGAAGAAATAGTAAAAGAATCAACAACACTTGGAAGAAAAGGATCCCCAAGGGTACCAGCTGGGAGAAAAGTGGCCAAACGTACTTATATGAAAATGAGAAGAGATATTCAATCAATGAAAACTAAAATAAACAAAAAAGATAAAAAGATTGAAACTTTAAGGAAACAAGTTTATCGCCTCCAAAACAAAAAAAAATGTGGACCTTTCCCCTCGTAAACAAGTGAAGAAGATTGTAGGTAGAAAGAAAGTTTCACCTGCTATAAGGAAAAATTTACTTCTAAGTTATGCTCTTATGTCAGGCCTGACAGATAAAAAGAAAAAAACCTGTCAAAATGAGAAGGAGAGACGAATGTTCAATCATATAATTTCCCTTAAAATTATTAAGAACTATAGAATGATTGGCCATCTGAAAAATATTATATCTTACCAAGAGTTCAGAAAAGGTTTAAAAATGAAAAACGTCTACTTCAAACGATCCAACAGAAATCAAAAAGAACGACTTAAACTGCAACAATCAGTGCACAAGTTTTTGGAGGAAGATATAAATAGTTGCATGGCACCTGGTGCAAAAGACTGCATTACAAGAAACAAAGTAAAACACCAAAAGAGATACCTAAGAAACACAATGCAGAATTTGCATAAAATGTTTCTGGAAAGAAATAATACAAAGATTAGCTATTCAACTTTTTGCAGATTAAAACCCTTTTGGATACTCAAACCAAAGGTAACCAGTCGGGATACTTGTTTATGCACAAAGCATGCAAATTTTGAATTTCTTTCGATGAAACTAAATTACCACCAACTTATAAAAGAAAGATAAGCGGAAGAATTATGCACCAAAGTTTGCTGCGATGAAAAAAACAAGGACTGTATGGAGAGAAACTGTAGTAGGTGTAAAAACAAGACTCTCCCGGTAACCTTAATCGGAACTTCATTAAAGGAAGAAGATGAGACATTTTATTACCAGTGGGTTAAAAAAAGAGAGAAGATAAAAGATAAGAATGGGAAGGACAAAGTAATTACAATTACAATTAAAGATAAAATTGTCTGCACAGTTGGAGAGTTAATCAGTAAAGCAAATATTCAAATTGAACCTTTTTTGAACCACGTGTTTATCATGAGACATCAGTTTAATGCTGCCAAAAAAATAAAAGGTTCTCTCAATGCAAATGAAGTAATCGTTTTAATTGACTTTTCTCAAAATTATGCTTGTAAATTTGGATCGGAGATTCAGACCATGCACTTTGGTTCTAATAAGCCTCAGGTTACATTACACACAGGTGTTTTGTATCACAATGATGTACAACACTGTCATTATGATCCATCCAAGCTTGAGCAGGTTATATCTTTCTGTTCAGTTTCACCCTCCCTCCGTCATGATCCAAGTGCAATTTGGGCCCACCTCCAACCTGTATTAAAGTTAATAAAGGAATATCTGCCTAGTGTGGATACTATACACTTTCAAAGTGATGGACCAACTCCACAATACAGAAACAAATGCAACTTTTTTCTTCTAACTTATTTTGCCTCAGCATTTGCTTTTAAGGAGGTCACATGGAATTTCTCGGCAGCTGGGCATGGGAAGGGTGCAGCAGATGGTGTTGGTGGATCAATTAAAAATATTGCTGATCATGTTGTAGCTTGTGGATCTGATATACCAAACTCCAGTGAACTGCTTAAGGTCTTGAGAGAAAAAGAATTGAAAGTTAAGATCTTCGAAATTACAGAGGAAGATATTAAAAAAATAGATAGCTTTGTCAACATTTTATTGGAACCAATTCCAAACACAATGAAATTACATCAAGTTACTTGGAGTCACACGAAACCTAAAGACTTATCCCTAAGATTACTCAGTTGCTTCAGCTGCATGGGAGATGAAATTTGTAAGCATTTTGCACCAAGTCCTGCCACATTTACATTTCCTGAAGAAAATGTTCTTCACCAAAAAATTGAAAAGAAATCTACAAATATAGCTGTAGGTGATTGGCTAGCTGTTATTTATGACAATTTGTGGTATCCTGGTAAGTTTCAATTGAAGTTTTAACTAAGTGAAATTATTCAAAGCTCTTTAATTAAATTAATGAATATGTAAATCTTTTGTCTAGGTTCAGTAGAAGAAATTCAAGAAGATGGTTTTGTGCTGTCATTTATGCATTGTTCTGGAGATAAATTTTATTGGCCATCACCCGAGGAAAAATTTACAGTTCCTGAAAATGAAATTATGTGTATAATATCTGATGCACCACAACCGATCTCTAGACGCCATTTCATTATTCAAAATAAAAAAAAATATGATGACATATTGATTAACATTTTAAATTCATAATGTAAAAGTCATTGATCATGAAATAAAGTAAATGTGTTTATTTTGCTTTGTTTTTACAATCATGTTTTTTTTTTATGACTCAATCTTTTTCTTCTTTTTTTTAAGAAATGTATTTTTTAAAATTCAATTTGATTTTTTAAAAAATATTTTACATATAAAAGTCATTTTATACATATAAAAAAGTTTTAATATCACTTCTAATGAATACTGATGTATCAACATCAGATCCGTAACGCAAAGCATCAGATCTGTAACAGCTTAAAAAGTGACCCCCCTAGGGAGGGGGTACATGACTTTCTTCACCTTACCCCTGTTGTTTTCTTGTATTAACATCCAATTTTAAGTTGAAATGCACCATTATCTTTCTCCTATAAAATTTTTTTAAAATGTGTAAATTAGACTATTAAATTGACACTTTCTGTGATAAATGCTCAGGTATTGTCCGCCCCTGCCTTGCGTGAACGCAATTTGTGTAATAAAGCATTTTCTATGCTATCTTTAAATTTTAACAACTTAAATGTTAGAGAATTGTGGGATTTGGATGTTATTGGAATCCGTGATCCAATAGAAAATAATAAACAGGTAGTTCTGCATTCTGATATGATAAATCAGTTTAACAAAAACTTAAAGGTTCTTCCTAATGGAAGGTATGAACTTTGTTTACCTTTCTTTCAAAGGGGATGTGACTTTGCCAGAAAATAAGGATGTGGTTCTTAAAAGGCATAGGCGAATGATTCTAAGGTCTATTGCAAATAACACTATAGATGATTATGTCTCTGTATTTAAAGAATGGGAAGAATTAAAAATAATTGAAAGAGTTCCCACACATGAAATATCAGATAAGAGTTATTACCTTCCCCATAGACCGGTAATTAAGGAAACTAGTGAAACTACACGAATAAGGCCAGTATTTGATGCTAGTGCTAAAGTCGGCCAACAACCCTCCTTGAACGATTGTTTATTTAGAGGGCCTAATTTAATTGAGCTAATTCCAGATGTATTGGATCGGTTTCGAATATATCCAATAGGGTTATCTAGTGATATAGAGAAGGCATATTTAATGTTAGGCGTTTCACCCGAGCATTGTAATTTTTTGCGATTTTTTTACCCTTCGAGAAATGAAGAAATTGTCTATAGACATTGTAGGGTAGTGTTTGGGGTTTCTTCTAGCCCGTTTCTACTGTCCGCCTCTATCAATCACCTTTTGGATAATACTAACACAGATTATGCAGAAATTGTTTTGAAACTCAAGAATTCATTTTATGTGGATAACTGCATAACGGGAGCATTTAGCGAGACTGAGAGAGATAAATTCATTTTGGGTGCTCAACATATTATGAAAAGAGCGCGTTTTAACTTAAGAAACTGGGAAAGCAATTCTAAGGGTCCCAACATTACCAAGAGCACAGGGGATACGAACATTCTAGGTATCACTTGGAATATAGAAAGAGACACGTTAAGATGTAATATTTCTAGAGAATTTGGTAATATTGAAGAAATGAGTAAAAGATCAATATTATCTACTGTACAGCAGATTTTTGACCCTGTAGGAATTTTGGCAGCTACCACACTATTACCTAAATTTTGGTTACAGGAGTTGTGGAGATTGAAATTATCCTGGGACTGCCCGTTGCCTTTAGAAATCCGCGATAAATTTTCTAAATGGGTTTCAGAAATTTATATGTTAAAAGACTTAGAAATTCCCAGATATGTTGAAACCAATGATGACACTGAGCTCCATATTTTTACGGATGCTTGTAAAACTTCCTATGGAGCTTGTGTATTTGTTAGAACCCATACTCAATCAGGGGTAAAACTAAATTTATTAAGAGTAAAATCAAGAGTAGCTCCCTTGAAAAGCGCCTCAATTCCACGTTTAGTGCTTTTATCTTGTTGTATAGGTGCCAGATTAGCTAACTCAGTTAGAATCGCTCTGGATTTATCACAAATTAAAACTATTTTTTGGACTGATTCTATGGTCGCGTTGTGGTGGATTAAGAATCGTGGGGAGCGTGGTGAATGGTCATCAATATTCGTGGCTAATCGTGTTAAAGAAATAAACGAGATCGCTTCCCATGAGAATTGGCGACATGTGCCAAGCAAAATGAATCCCGCCGACCTCATTTCTCGAGGATGCACTCCACGACAATTATTAGAATCAAAATGGCTACTTAGTTCAAGTGAGAACTGGCCTTTAAATAACACGATTTGTGAAAATAAAGAACTAAATGCTGAACGCAGAAAGATAAAAATTAGTAATATTAATGTAATCGAGGAGTCACCATGGTATGCAACAAAGTTTTCCAACTATCACACCATGATTCGTGTATTTGCATGGGTGATCAGGTTCGTGAAAAATTTGCGTACAGCCTTAGATGAAAGAGAACTTGTCAATCTAACAGCAACTGAAATTGAAATAGCAGAGAAAACTGTTATACACGGAATACAAAAGGACTTTTTTCCAAACTTTAAAGAAATTCCAGTTGTTAATGTTTATAAAGATAGTGATAATTTAATCTGTGTCAAAACCAAAATCATCGAGCGTGATGACGATCTGAACTTTAAGGCTCCTGTCCTTTTGCCAAGTGACTGTTTGTTTACTAAAAAGTTAATCGAGTATCAACATCGAAAAAACTGTCACGCGGGTGTTCAAATTTTGCTCTCCATTATACGAGAAAAATATTGGATTCTAAAGGCTCGAAAAACAATTAGAAGTGTAGTTAAAAATTGCGTACGTTGTAAACGATATACTGCAAAGGCGGCAATTAGCCAGCCAGTATCGTTGCCCATGGATAGAGTAAAAGACGCTAACGTATTTGAGGTCGTAGGAATCGATCTGGCGGGACCTCTATTTTTGAAAAATAGCGAGAAGGTGTGGATAGTGCTGTACACTTGCGCTATTTTTAGAGCAGTGCACTTGGAAATGGTAACATCTTTATCAAGTGAGAACTTTCTGTTATCTCTTCGGCGATTCGTCGCACGTCGTGGTAGACCCAACATCATCTATTGCGATAACGGCACGAATTTCCGCGGCGCACACCGTGAGCTCAAAAACTTAAATTGGGCTAAAATAGTGCGAGAAACTGAAATACAACAAATAAAATGGAAGTTTAACCCTCCAACCGCCGCATGGTGGGGTGGTTGGTGGGAAAGACTTGTTCTTGTAATAAAAGATCTACTAAGGCGTACATTGGGCAGGTCAGTGCTTAATTATGAAGAACTATTCACCATTCTGTGTGATTGCGAAGCTATTATTAACAATAGACCCTTAACGTATGTGTCCGAAGATACATCAGATTTGAAACCTCTGACCCCTGCTATGTTTTTGGCCACTAATTCATCCTTTAACGTAACTGATTTAGATCTGAATGACTTTTCAAAGTTTCAAAAAAGAATAAGATATCGTCGTAAACTTATTCTTGATCTAAGATTACGTTTTCGAAAAGAATATTTGGGTCAATTGATCCAAAGACGCCCCGAAGGAGCTTCTAGAAATTTTGCCGTTGGAGAAATTGTCTTAATTGGTAATGACAACAAAAAACGTTTGAATTGGCCCTTAGGTAAAATATTGGAGCTGATACCCGGAAAAGACGGGAAAATTCGTACTCTTAAGCTCCGCTGTAATAACAATGTACTAATCAGACCTGTTGGTAGAATCTATTCCTTAGAAGATCCGGCAGATTCCATCTTGGAGACAACACCGTCTTCTGGCAGTAAACCATCAGTGGCTCCTGACGGCGAATGTTCTGCAGATCCAGCCCTAGAGACTACTGTTCCTTCGGTGAACTGTGATCGTGCTCAAGTGCCTCTCCTCCCACTCATGAGTGACAGAGTGTCCAAGTATGGACGTAAGATAAAAAAGCCAAACCGGCTGGGACTAAAGTAACTTTTGGCTATTATTTTTTGACTCTAAGTTTTCATCAAAAAGGGGGGAGGATGTTGCGTCATCCTCTCTCTCTGTAAATGTAATAGTGTAGCTGTACTCAGAAGCTTCAAGGATTTTGATGAGAGCGGTCACAACTAGCTTCTCCGTTGTTGACAATTTTAAATAAAGTTAAAAGAAAAATTGTAATTTTTTGTTTACCAGCCTAATTATCCTTCTCCTGCTCTTTTGATTTCTTGGATAATTGTTTACAATTAATAATCTCACAGTACTTTCTTTCGGCCTTCATGACTTTTTATGTTGAGGAGAAAAAAAAATATAAATAGAGACGTCTCTCTTTTTCCTTTTTCACTCGCCAAATTTTCCGCCGACCTTCATTTGAAAGGAACTTTTAATAAAGAAGCAAAAAGCTTCTCTCTAAATTTAATATAAATCGCGCACATTCACTTTTGTTTTCACAATTTTAGCACTACGGAATTGTAGGGTCATCGGTCATTTTCAGATTGGGCACTGTAGGGTCATCTCGGTTGCGAATCACTTCCATGGATGATGTTTTTTCCAACTTAGAGGCACTAATCTTAGACATCAAACGCTTTCATAGATGTGACAAGCTCGAGCCAATGTCAACATTCCACTAGCGATGAGGTGTACAGGTAGTGAAATCAATCCTTCCTTCATCCTTTTTTCACTGCGGAATAGGCAACTTTCTTCTTTCGTCCCCCGGGATGAGGTTTTATCAACGTTGTAGTCAGCCGGAAAATAGATAACAATGGTTTCCTCAGCGAGTAACCATCCTGGCGTCTTGTAATAAAAGGGCTAAAATCCCTGTTATCAGTGTTATAGTTAGCTTAAATAATGCAGTCGTAAGCCATCATACGTTCTAAAATGGTTTATTAACAGTAGGTTGGTATTGATAACAGTCCACATCCGCTCTCCACAAGGGAGGGGGCGGACAAGACTTCGGACTATTCCGGAACAACTTTTTCAGGATCACAACATCATGGAAAGGACACGCGAAAAGCATTGCTCTCGCTTTTATACTAACACATTTTGCAGTAAAAAGGCACAGTCTTTGAAATACTTGTATCCTTACGCATTAAGGAAAATCATTTCATGCTTCCTTACATGGAAGTGAAAGGGGGAGAGATTCTAAAAATAACTCAATCGTATGTTTATCAGCCTTGAATTCCCAAAATAGAATCTCTCTACGCTTATTCTTTAAAATCGAAAGAGATTTAATTTTTTTATTAATACAAAAGTATTAATAATTTTTGTATTACATATATATATTGAGTGCTCCTTACACTACTGAATTGAATTGAATGTAGAGTTTAGTGGCACAAAGTCCAAAAGAGGACATGCTGCGCCAAACGATACGGTAAAATAGTTAAAGGCAAAGTACATTCACCACTTTATTTGTCGTACAATTATAACTAATAAAATGGTTATAAGTTTGCAAATAGAATCAGATAAAAGGGATGAAATCAGATAAAAAGTTATGAATACGATATAAAATACACGAAGTAAGTAAAACAAATTGTTTGCTAAAGTGAATAAAATTGCAGATGCATTAAAACATTTATATACAGTTAAAAATACCAACTGCACGTAAATATGCAAAAATGTTAGGATGATGAATATCATCTAACAAATCCTGCATGCGTAAAATAGAGCTCCCAAAAAACCTTACACTACTGTATTGATATATTTTGCTTCGGCTATTATAATACAATAATAGAAAGTACTCCTTTTTACGGATATAATCGTGTGAGCTGATGAAAAGATTATATCTTTTACTTTCCGGATTTTTTTCTGGTTTCTTGTTATTTTTATTTTTTATTATTTTTATTTCCCCCCTTTTTTTCATTGTTCTGTAATTTTTTCCATGTTTTCTCTACATTTTAGAATATATATATATATATATATATATATATATACAGGGTGGTCCTAAAATATATGTCAAAAATGTAAAGGTAGGTGGAGGAGACCTAAATAAGCATTTTCCGTATAGGATTGTGTGTGCGGTAATGACGCCTTGAGTGCGTAGGGAGCGCTGATGACAGCGGCTTATAAAAGTGGATTCATCATTGCTGAAGCATTCTAGCTGGATTCATCATTTCCAGCACGGATCTCAAACATCATGCATCGTTTAATCGAGCTTGCCTACATGCATTTCATGTATGAGGCTGCACAAGGAAACAGATTAGCTGCTCAGAGGATTTACAGGATATTCCCGGATAGAAATCAGCCGGATCGTCGAACAATCGAGCGTCTTCATCGGGAGTTACGCATAAGTGGATCGTTTTATGCTTCCAGGCGTGAAACATAAAACGAAAGCATTGGAAGATATCGCAGAACGCCTGCAGTGGAAACCAGAATACTAAATACAGTAGGGAATAATCCTTCGACTGGCTTGAGAGATGTAGGACGTGCGTTGGGTGTGAGCCATCAAAGTGTTTTGAGGATGAAGATCTTGTTGCCCGCTTGTCTGTTGCTGCTTTACATGTGCTCGACATGCCTGACGACTTTTCTAAGGTACGCCGATGCATGCGCCGTCGCTGTGAATCTTGTATCGCTGTTGGTGGCTGCTCTTTCGAGCACCCTTTGTAAACTGTTGATAAATTTTTGTTTTCTTTTTTCTTTACTTGTCTTTTCAGTTTCCTTTGATTCATACTGCTTTACAAGCTAGTGCTTTAATGTGCCACTACCGCACACATATACCTATCCGAAATATGCTTATTTATGTCCCCTAAACCTACCTTTACATTTTTGACATATATTTTAGGACCACCCTGTATAATACACACATAATAAAGGCACTGACACTTCGTTACTCTTTTACAGGTACCTAGCCACCGGCGCAAGTTTCGGAGAGTTATATTTTGTATTTCTGCTGGGCAAAACAACAATAAGAAACATCGTTAAAGAGACATGCAAACATCTGTGGACGGTTTTAGCTCCCATCTTAATGGCACCTAAGACGGAAGAAGATTGGAAAGCAATTGCCGAAGAATTTTTCGAGATTACAAATTTTCCAAATTGTGTAGGTGCCATAGATGGGAAGCACATACGAATCGAAAAACCTGAAGGAGCAGGATCACAGTATTTTAATTATAAGGGCTTTCATTCAATTGTGCTATTGGCCCTAGCCGATGCAAAATGCTGTTTTACGGCAGTGGATGTTGGAGCCTTTGGTTCCGCAAGTGATTCTGCGGTTTTTCGAGCTTCGAATTTCGGGAAAAAATTGAAAGACAAGGCTCTCAACATTCCAAGTGCGGAAACTCTGCCATTTGACAGAGACGGTAAAAAAATGCCTTTTGCCGTTGTAGGTGACGAGGCTTTTGGTTTGTCAAAAGACGTACTACGGCCTTTTTCCAGGCAAAGAATTGCTCTACCGCCTTACGCGAGCCAGGAGGGTGGTTGAGTGCACTTTTGGCATTTTAGCTAAAAAATTTCATAGATCCATCGATGTGGGGATAAAGTTTTCTACAGAAATTGTAATGGCGGCAGGCATTTTGCATAATTTTGTAAGACACTTTGATGTGATCGCACGATTTTCTTACTTTCTTTGCTTGCTCCCCTAATTTTTTTGAGCAGTGTATATTATAATTCATTTGATTATAACATAAGTTAATATATTGATGCACAAATATACAGTGATAAAATAAAAGTTGAATGAAATTGATCAATTTCCTTATGACAGACTGATCGGGAAAAAAACCAGGGGTGATAGTGACTCAAAATGAAAAACCCTGAAAATTTTATGTTAAAAAAATGAATATCAAGATATCAATTTATATAGCATGCGTGTTTCATATTTAATTTTTTTAAGTAACATTTACAATTACATTGCTGACTCATTAACACTAGAAAGACTGAAACTTGGTATATACCTATATCGGCCAAAAGCAGTCAAAATGACTGGATTGTGAAAGAATACCTAATGTGTAAAGAAATTTGTTTAAAATTAATTTTTAATATTGTTTATATTATTTACAGTTATATTACAAGTTATTAGTAAATATTGACAATAAAAAAATTATATGTTGAACAAAAAGTCACAAAATTATAAGAAATTTTGTCATTATATACATAATTGTTTTCTAATTGAAATTAAAAAGCAGCCAAAATGACTTCCTTGGGCAATCTAGCGTTAAGAAAATCGAAACTTTATAGTATCTAATTCAAGAAATATCTCGCAAAATTGGATTTTCAAAATCGGGAGAAAACAAATTGCAATATTGAATTTAATAATCACGTAAAAGTGAATCACGATGCAAAATTTTTAGATCGCGAGAATACAAAACGAAATGCGTAGTTTTAAAATCATGTATAAATACGAAAATCGATGTTTCAATCACGTAAATGCGAATTGCAATATTGAATTTAAAAAAATACGTGTATACAAATAGCAAAATTGGATTTTAAAAACTCTTGTGCATACGAATAGCTATATTGGGTTTTAAAAACGGTTGGGTTAATTTAATATTCTCCTATATTTATTGGTATAAAATATGTCATGTCCTTTTCAGTTATTGACAAAGTTACATTTTTTTCACAACATCAACAGGTCTAAAGGTAATTGTTTTACTTTTACCACTGAGCATCCGCATTTGACACACTAAATTTATTTGTGCAGAGAGGTCCAACAAGAGGATAGCACATTAAAAATTTAGTGAATGGAATATTCTCCCTTTAAAGTGTTTACTTCATCATTTAAACAGGGATGTGATTCTTCCGGGGATCCGCGGAATTCTGCTTTTTTCAGATTTTCCGCTCTTTTTTCATAAATTTTATACAGTAAATGATATTTTGTTGAATATTTTTTCCTCCCTCGTATTATTTGTAAAATCATTGAGTTAATTGAATGTTTTTTTTTTTTTTTTTTTTTGGTGTTCCTAACACTATTGTATTGATATATTTTGCTTCAGCTATATTGATGAAATGTTAAAAGCATTCTTTTTTTCTGTGTATAATCGTGTGAGCTGATGACCAGATTATATCTTTTCATTACTTTCTTTTTCGGTTTTTTAATATTTTTTTAAAAGTTTTCTAAATTTTTTTTCATAACTCTTTATATTTTTTCAATATTATCTCTCTCTCTATATATATATATATTATATATATATATAGTGTTCCTTACACCACTGTATTGATATATTTTGCTTTGGCTATAATAATACAATATTAGAAAGTACTCCTTTTTACGGATATAATCGTGTGAGCTGATGAGAAGATTATATCTTTTACTTTCCGGAGTTTTATTCCCCCCCCCTTTTTTTTTCATTGTCCTGTAATTTTTTCCATGTTTTCTCTACATTTTGATATATATATATAATACACATATAATGAAGGCACTGAAATTTCATTACTCTTTTACAGGTACCTAGCCACCGGCGCAAGTTTCGGAGAGTTATATTTTGTATTTCTGCTGGGCAAAACAACAATAAGAAACATCGTTAAAGAGACATGCAAACATCTGTGGACGGTTTTAGCTCCCATCTTTATGGCACCTAAGACGGAAGAAGATTGGAAAGAAATTGCCGAAGAATTTTTCGAGATTACAAATTTTCCAAATTGTGTAGGTGCACATACGAATCGAAAAACCTGAAGGAGAAGGATCACAGTATTTTAATTATAAGGGCTTTCATTCAATTGTGCTATTGGCCCTAGCCGATGCAAAATGCTGTTTTACGGCAGTGGATGTTGGGGTTCCGAAAGTGATTCTGCGGTTTTTCGAGCTTCGAATTTCGGGAAAAAATTGAAAGACAAGGCTCTCAACATTCCAAGGGCGGAAACTCTGCCATTTGACAGAGACGGTAAAAAAATGAATTTTGCCGTTGTAGGTGACGAAGCTTTTGGTTTGTCAAAAGACGTACTACGGGCTTTTTCTAGGCAAAGAATTGCTCTACCGCCTTACGCGAGCCAGGAGGGTGGTTGAGTGCACTTTTGGCATTTTAGCTAAAAGAATTTTATAGATCCATCGATGTGGGGATAGAGTTTGCTACAGAAATTGTAATGGTGGCTTGCATTTTGAATAATTTTGTAAGACACTTTGAAGTGATCAAGAATGAAAATGAATTGTCTCTTTGTTCCATGGACAGTATTAGAATTCAAGGAGCAAATAATACTGCTATTGGAGGATCTGACAATATAAGGGAATATTTGTCGTTGATATAATATTGAATAGCTGTCCAAATCAGGACTGCATTCGAGCGATCGCAACAGCAGGTGCATCTGACAGATGGGAACCAGTAGGATACGGATCTTCTTAATCTTGTGAAAGAGATGTCCTAAGATAAAAAGGCAACAGATAAAATAACATTACCATGCATCGGAATGCTGCTTCATATAAAACAAGATTTGGCCTTTCTAAGACTATGAAAGAAGCTCTTTTTCATGATCTACAGAGGCAGTTCTTTTCCCTAAACTTAGACGAAAGTACAAATAACAGTAATGAAAAGATAGTGACTGTACTTGTCAATTACATGACCGAAAGTAATATAAGTTTTAAATATTTATCTTCCTACAGTGTTGATAATGTTAACAGTGAGTCCATTTTTCAAGGACTAGTACAAATTTTTGAAGAAAACAACATTCCTTGGCAAAATCTGATGTCAGTTCTCATGGATTCATGCAGTGTGATGAGAGAAAAGAATGCAGGATTGGAAGTCAAAATTCGCTCAAAGTGTCCTCATCTTTTAGATATCAATGGTGATTCTTGCCACCATGTTCATAATGGTGCTAAGCAATTTTCAAAGCCATTTAAATTGTATGTTGAAAACTTGTGTACAGATATACACAATGACCTAAAATGGCCTCCTGATCTGCGTGCAATTTTCAATGAAATTTGTTGTGCCCTAAAAATTAAACTTACAATGCCTATTGCATTTACAGTCGGACCCCGATTTAACAAATTTCACGAATTTTTTTTCCAGCCCCTGCAAAAATAGAGTCAAAAACCCCTAATAAACGAATTATTTCAGTATCCGGAAAAAATATTTTTCATTAATTTTGATCAGAAAAATAATGCTTTTTTTTTGTAATTGGCAGATTCTAAAGGAAAAAAATCTTTCCGGGAAGGAATAAAATAGAAAAAGTGTATATTCGTCTCAAACAAAAGAAAATCCCGCAACAGGGGAAAAACAAAATTCGTCGTGGGTAGATAGATGGACGGAGTCAATAGGACATTACACTTGCAAGGTCATGTTCCGGGGGTTTGTCACGTAGGCTATGAGTCAAACAGGAAATTTCTTTCTTATCTTATCTCTAGTTGCCCCATAATGCAAAGGAGGGAATTTTAAAACTTGTTACTCCAATTTAAGAAGCGAGCTGTACTGAACGTTTTCTGGACGATTAGAATTTTCAAATCATCGCCCATTATAGCGGATGCCAGTAGAAAACGAAAACGTTTTTCGTTAAGTGAAAAGATGTCAATTTTAAGAGAATTTGATAATAACGTCGGACCACAAAATGCTTTAGCAGAGCGTCTTGGGATCTCAGCGTCGACATTAGCAGCAATTGTGAAACAGCGCAAAGAAATCGAAAAAGGATCTGTTGAAGTCGGGGGAAAAGTCGTCGAAAATCATTGAAAGATACCCCTCTTACTGCTATTGAATCGGAACTGGTAGAATGGTTTAATATCGTTCGGCTCAAGAATATTGCTGTCAGCGGTCCTTTAATGACAGAAAAGGCTCTTCAATTAGCAAAGAAGCACGGAGTGACAAACTTTACTGCATCTAATGGTTGGATTGACCGATTTAAGAACCGACATAACTTATGTCAGAAAATATGCGGCGAAAAGGCATATGTGGACGAAAATGTTTTAAAGAAATGGAAAGAAAAGCTGCAAAAGTTGATTGAAGGATATTCACCATCAGACATCTACAATGCAGACGAAACTGGACTGTTTTATGATTTACAACCCGACAAGATACTTTGCTATAAAAATGAAAAAACCTTTGGAGGAAAGAAAAGCAAAATGAGAGTAACGGTTTTGCTTACAGAAAATGCAGATGGAACTGACAAGTTAAAACCACTAGACATTGGTAGATCGGCAAAACCGCGTTGCTTCAAAAACGTCAAGAGTCCACCCACCACTTATGCAGCTAACAAAAAGTCGTGGATGAATTCTTCTCTATTCTCAAATTATTTGAGGGCCCTTGACAAATCTATGAGGATGCAGAAGAAAAAAATTATTTTGTTTATCGACCGCTGTCCTGCACATCCTCTAGTTTCCAACTTAACTAACGCCAAGGTGCTGTTTTTCCCAGCGAATTGCACGATTGTTCTGCAACCACTAGAACTTGGCATTATTCGATCTGTTAAAGTTAATTACAGAAAGTTACTCATGAGAAAGATAACAGAATCTTTAGATGAAAGTGAGGATAAAAAATACAGGCTCAATGTTTTGGATGAACTCTGTCTAGTGCGACAATCTTGGGATCATGTTACTAAGAGTACGATAGAAAAGTGTTTTCGGAATGCGGGATTTTTCGGCTCTCAAGTAGAAAGTGGTGAAGTCGACGTTGATGTCCCCATTGTAGAAAAAGTTGCTCCTGGGATAGACTTCAATTATTACGTTACAGGTAAAGACGGATTGGCTGTCCCCCCAGGGGCACACTCTTGTGTGACGGGCACGGCGCACCCGGGGCCCCGAGCTGGACCTGAGCATTTTTCCATTTCGCTCTTGCGACGGTCCTGTTTTGAGTTTCCGACTTTTTATAAAATATTTATATTGACCTAGTGAACGAATTTTATTTCATTTCATTCAAAAACACTGTTTATCATTTACAGATTATAGATCTTCAGATTTTTGTTTGTGTTTTACTGTTTTTGTCGGATTTCCTGATTTATCATGTTTAACCTATTTATTTTAAATAATAAACTTTCCCATAAAGCTTACAGACTAAAAACGTTAGCTTTCACGTTTGCCGTGTGCTGCGTCTCGTAAGGTGGAAAACGGGAGCCTGGAGCTACCTGTCTATTCTCTCATACGAGTGTGGCGCCCAAGGGGGCATTTTCATCTCGGAGTTGGTAGACTGTGTACTCTTTGGCCCGAGCTTCACTGTAGACGAGTGGAAGGAGGTTAGGTCCCCCTCACTTTCAATCGGCTGGTAGGGGCATTTCGTACCTTGCTCGGGACTAGTGCTGCAGCAGGGGAGTGCCCCTGAGCTCTGATAGCTTTGGCGGATCCACACTCCCTTGGTGTAGTGCTATATCTGGAGCTACTCTGAACAAGAACACTGAGGCTGGTGAAATCAGAGCCGGTGTTTCTGTTCCCCTTGTTGGGCTCGGTGGTGGGCATGAGAGTGTCCAGATGAACATCTTTATTTGATATGGCTACACCTACTGAATCACCCAGATTTGACTTGTCTACATGCTCTAATTATGACCCTACAAAAGCTAAATATCTGATACTTAGCTCAACAGTAAAGAAACTTTCTTCTTTATCACCATTTCTCGTACAAAAGTCTCTAGAAACTCAAATAGGTAATCCAAAAAATGTTCGTGCTATGCCCTCTGGCGACTTGTTAGTGGAAACTAGTTCTGTAAAGCAGACTACCCTACTTTTAAATTCAAATAAACTTGGCAACGTTCCTATTACTGTAGCACCCCATAAGACATTAAACATATCAAAAGGCGTTATAACAGAAAAAACACTACAATTTCTCCCAACCTCTGAAATAATTGAAGGCTTCTCTAGTCAAGGTGTAATTGATGTACGACATATAACAATAAGAAAGGGCGATGAAATAGTTCCTACACAACACTTGATTCTAACTTTCAACACAGCAAGTTTACCTACGGACATTAAAGCTGGCTATAGAAATTGTAAAATCCGACCATACATACCAAATCCACTTCGCTGTTTTAAATGCCAGAAGTTTGGCCACTCCACCAACAGCTGCCGAGGCAAAGAAACCTGCTCTCGCTGCGGTCAGACAGGGCATAACTTCAAATCCTGCACGTTACCAGAACAATGCATAAATTGCCATGAACCCCACTCCGCTAATTCTCGAATGTGTCAAAAATGGAAGCAAGAGAAACAAATTATAAGCATTAAAGTTACGCAAAATCTATCCTACACTGAAGCTAAATCTAAATTTTTAAACTCACAGCCACGCCCTAATATTTCGTATGCTGCAGCTGTCACCAATTCAAAGATAACTAAATCCATCGGCATACAATGTAACGTAATCGAAGCAGAAGTACAAACACCTCAACAACCTCTTCTTCAAAAATCATACCGTCTCATCAAATACATAAATCTGTAAAATCTGATTCCCCTCAATCAACATCTTCACAAATCAATACTGGAAAAAATCAATATCTGTAACTAACTCCACAGCTAGTAAATGTTTTGCACAAAAAAATAACCCAGACACCACAATTAAGCAAACCTAAATTTGTTTCGAAAAGTAAACAAAATCGTTTCAATAAAAATAGGAACAAATTATCCAACAGTAAACTAGAACAATCTGAAGATATGAGCACTGATAACGGAACTGATTCGGACATGCAAATAGAGAAGGGAATGGAGACTCCAATTAACCTTATGCCTAAAAACAACAAGTTTAAATCTGCAAAATAAATAATGGCAAAAGCTTCTACACAAATTTAATAGACATTAAAAGCCTAATTGATAAACACAATCCCATATGCTTTTGTCTCCAAGAAACATTCCTTAAACCATCTCATAAGGGAAATATACATAGGTATACTAATTCAAGAAAGGATTTCATACAAGGTAACAAAGCATGCGGCGGCGTTTCACTTTTAACATTTAAAAGCTCTCCGTTTTCTACTGTTTCATTAGTAACTCCTCTACAAGCTGTTGCGGTTCAAATTTTCATTCAATCACTTATCACGGTATGCTGTATTTATTTACCACCAAATCAGGTAATACCACAATCTGACCTTGACAATCTAATTACTCAATTACCGTCACCATTCATCATCATGGGAGATTTTAATGGGCATAACCCATTGTGGGGTAGCGCCAATTCAAATTCTCGTGGTCACCAGATAGAGAAACTCATCAATGATCATCAATTATGTTTACTAAATAGAAATGAAAAAACTCATTTTCATTTCCCTTCTAGAACTTTTCATTCTATTGATCTAGTCATTTGTTCTCCTCATATATACCCGCTTTTAGAGCTTTTTATTGACAACTACCTTCACCACAGTGATCACTTTCCTATCATTATAGAAATGTCTGTACCATCTCAAAATAGTATCTATCGATTACCTAGACTCTGCATCGCGGCAGCAGATTGGACAATGTTTTATAAATCTCTTACATTCAATGAACATATAATAGAAACAGGAACTATTGACGAAGCCACAACCGAAATAACTAATGCCCTCATATCAGCAGCTGAACAGTCAATGCCTTACACTTCTCCTAACTGCCCTAAATATACAAAACCCTGGTGGAACAAGGAATGTGGCCAAACTCACAAATTCCAAAAACAGGCTTGGAGAAAATTCCGTAAATATCCCACGCAAGAAAACTTGATTGCATTCAAACGGGCCCGAGCAATAGCAAGGAAAACTCGAAGACAAAGCCAAAAGAAATCTTGGATTGAATACGTCAGTGGAATAAACAGTAATACTACATCTAAAGAAGTTTGGAAAAAGATTAAAACAATATCTGGTCATTATGCAACTTCACCTGTTACTCATCTTGAACTAAATAACCGCAAAATAACTGATAAAAAAGAAATAGTTAACACTCTTGCTGAAAGCTTTTCTCAGAATTCCAGCCACACAAATTATCCAACCTCCTTTCAAAGATATAAAGCAATAACTGAAAAAACAATACTTAAATGTCCATCCGAGCCAATCAATGATTATAATTCAAAAATAACTTTAACAGAACTTAAAATGGCAATTCAACGTTGTAAACCCACTTCTCCTGGCCCTGATAATATACACAGTAATATGTTTAAGCACCTTTCAGATACACATCTACAAATAATTTTAAATTTTTTCAATAGAATTTGGATCGAGAGAAGATTTCCCTCTAACTGGCGCAAATCATACGTAATAGCTGTCCCCAAACCAGGAAAAGACCACAAAAATCCTAATAACTATCGGCCCATAGCTCTTACTAGCTGTTTATGCAAACTATTAGAACGGATTTTAAATGCTAGGCTTACCTATTTGCTAGAATCTCGAAATATTTTATCTTACAAACAGACTGGTTTTAGGAAATGCAGTTCTACTACTGATAATGCCATACTTTTAGAAACTGAGATAAGAGAAGCATTCTTGAAAAGACAGCATCTGGTAGCAGTATTTTTTGATATCGAAAAAGCATACGACCGAACGTGGCGGTATGGTATTCTGCGAGATCTTCTAGATTATGATATAACAGGGAATTTATTTTATTTTATTCAAAATTTTTTAGCAGAAAGAACTTTTCAAGTGTTTTTAAATCCTATATTTTCAGACATTTACACTCAAGAAGAGGGTGTTCCTCAGGGTAGTGTTCTTAGCGTCACTTTATTTCTAATCAAAATAAATAAAATTTTATCCCTTTTACCCCCTTCTGTGGACGGTAGACTCTTTGTCGACGATTTTCGGATTTCGTGCAAAGCAACCCATATGCACACAATAGAAAGACAGCTTCAATATGCAATTAATAAAGTATTACAGTGGGCAGACAGTAATGGTTTTACTTTTTCACCTAACAAAACTTCTTGCATTCACTTTTGTCGTAAACGAGGTCTTCATCCTGATCCAGAATTATTTCTCAATAGCTACCGTATACCAGTTTTACCTGAAGTAAAATTTCTGGGCATAATTTTTGACTCAAAATTAACTTTTAAATCTCACATTAACTATCTGCGACAAAATTGTGAAAGGAAATTAAACATACTCAAAGTTTTAACGAACTGCTCTTGGGGTGCAGATACCAAATCAATGATTAAAATTTATCGCAGTATCATTCGCTCAAAAATTGACTATGGATCTATTATATATGGATCTGCTAGAAAATCTGTTTTAAGTTACCTAGACACAGTTCACCACGAAGGAATTCGCATTGCTACAGGGGCTTTTCATACCTCGCCAATTCAAAGCTTGTTAGCTCTAAATCATGAACCATCCCTCATTTTACGCCGAGCAAAACTTGCTTTAAATTATTATTTTCATGTCAAGAGTCACCCTAATCATCCCATGTTTCTGTTCCATGTAAGATTTTAACGCCAGCCTACGAAACTCTTTTTAATCATAGACCATCCTGCGTTCCAACTTTTGGACTTAGGATGAAAAAACTTTTATCAGATTTTACCATCGAGGATTTTGATATTTTACCAGTATGTGAACCGCATCCTCCCTGGATTGGTATAAATTTCCCTTTCATCGACATTTTTAAAGGAAAGACTAAAGAACAAACATCATCCATTATTTATCAACAAATTTTTAATTACCACCGAGAGCAATACGCAGATTTTAATCCGGTCTTTACTGATGGCTCAAAAACTAATGGTCACACGGCATCAGCTGTTGTGGCTAATGGATCCATTGTTTCAGAAAAACTTCACCCATCCTGTTCAGTATTTACAAGTGAGGCACACGCAATATTCTTGGCTTTACAGTTTGTTTCATCTCAACCATTAAAGAAATGGTATATATATAGCGATTCAAAAAGCTGTATTGAAACATTGTTAAATTGTAATCATAAACCTCATTCCATTATCAATTGTATTTTTCATCTCTACAACGCTTTAAAACTTTCTGGGTACAATGTGATTTTTTCATGGATACCTGGACATACTGGCATTCTAGGAAATGAATTAGCAGACCGGGCGGCAAATTCAACAAATAACCTAACTAATCACAAATCAACGTTATCGGATGTTAAAAATATTATCAAATGTACTTTGTATTCAGAATGGCAAAAAAACTGGAATAATGAGACAAATAATAAACTACATTGTATCTATTATAAACTACAACCTTATACACATCTTAATCTACCTCGAAAGCTAGAAGTTGTTTTAAACCGTTTACGTATCGGTCATACTCGTATTACTCACAGACATCTCCTACTAAATGAGCCTGCTCCTGAGTGTTCCCATTGTAAGGAACCGCTAACTGTGAAACATATTTTAACCAAATGTAGCAAATTTAAAATTCAGAGACAACGCCAATTCGGTTGCTTTAATCCATCATTGATTTTATTAATTGGTAACAGCCCCCACGACAACATTTTCACATACCTTAAAGCCATTGGTTTTGATACATCAATATAGATATTTAATAAAAACCAAGTTGTAGGTGCGATATAGCCACAACTGGCTCTTGCGCCAATAACTTATAACTAACGGATGGGCTGTCTGTGCAACTGCAGTTACCGAAAGTGTTGACTCGTCGGAAACTACGAACAGTGATTCGGATGAAAACGATGACGAAGCTCCTGCTAAAATTGTCCCATTTTCTCAAGTCTTAAGTAGCTTAGAAACTGTTAAAATATACCTTATGCAGCAGGAAGTGAACGATGAAGTTTTTGATAATCTTCATAAAGTTAAAAAGGAACTTTTTCGAGTAAAAGATCAGGGAAGTCACCAAACTTCCATAACTCAGTTTTTTGTCAAAATGTAACCAATGTTTGTAATAATATTTTCATCTGATGAATAAAAGTTCATGATATATATAGATTATATTTAGACAGTCGTTTATAACTAGTAGTTTTTAATAATACATATGTACAAAAAAAATTTTTTTTTTGAACCCAGATTTAACGAATAAAATTTCTGGTCCCGATGAATTCGCTAAATCGGGGTCCGACTGTATTTCATTTTGGTGGATTTAAGTGTATGATGCTGCCTTAGATTTGTTGAGACTGTTAGGAGGGTTAACAGTCTTTTATTTTCCCTTTTTAAATTATGTAGACCAAAATGAATACTTACATATTGTTTTAAGTATTTATAAAGCTTGCAATGTTGAGAATGCTACCAGGGACCGAATTCGAAACTTGCAAAAGAGCCTTGGTCAGAAATCCCTGGCGCCAGCAGGCAAGTATTGCAAATTAAGATTTACTAAAAAATTATTTGATCAAAGATTGGAAACCCAACTTGTCGCTAATCTTTTTGTTACAGTATTATCTCAGCTAAAAGAATATGTTAAACTTTTTCAAAGCAACGCCCCACTTGTTCATGATAAGCAACTATGCTTAGTAAGAGATTTTTGTTCTTTGTTCACTAAAGCAGAAAAGATTTCTTCATTAAAAGATTGACCCACATAAATCAGGCATTTTGATGTGGAGGCAAGCCCGTAGCCAGGGGGAGGGGGGCGGGACCGTGGGGACAAATCCCCTCCGGAATTCTGGGATTCAAGATTTTTAGTCTTTCTTTGAGCCTTTCAGTAACAAAAACTGTGGAATCAAACCTTTTTCCAGTACACCACCTTCGCTAGTGCATCATCTTCACTTGACCTTGTGACTCATCTTTCCTTCGGTTAGACTCCTCCCCCGAAATCAATTGTTTTTCAGCATTTGGTATCGTTCAGTGAGTGCAAATGCTGACCCATTGACATTGACAATAGAGCTTCGCAATAGCAGCCTGGAATGTTTTTTTTTTAGGATAGTGGTGATCATTTTGACATACGCAGGGGTGCTACTCGCAAAATATTAAATTGCCTCACCAGAAACTGCATTTCGTCTCAGTTAAAATCTCTTTTTGGCTCAGTTTGTCTCAGCTAAAATTATTTTTTGACTCAGTTTATCTCAGCTAAAATGAATATTAATCAGTTGGATAACAATATTAAGATAATTTTCAGGATCCATAAAACCATTAATAGCATACTAGGAGTACTACAATTATACATACATTCACTATTGCTAGGATTTTAAAAAAACCTGCATATGATTGATTATAAGAGTGGACTCTGTTGTTTTCATATATATTGCATTTATCATTTATGCCAATGAATAGTATCTGTTCCAGAATTTTACAAAGTAAATATCTGTTTAGTTTTGGTAATTCAAAAGGGAAAATACCCATTTTATTTTGAACTCAAATTTCATCTCAAAATATATAACTATTTAGTTACAATGGAAGGTCTACAGATTTCAATAATTAAAAGAGAAATTCAGTAATTAAATGTAAATAAGAAAATGTAAATAACACACACACAAAAAAAAAAAAAAAAAACAGAATTATTACCAGATAAAATTCAGGAGGTGCAGTGAAATTTTGAAATATTTTAGGTAGGAATTTTTCAAGAAAATTTTAGGGAGCATTTAATAGCCAAAAATTAGCATATATAAATTTTAATATCAAAACAGAAATATATAAAAACTATTATAAACAATTTAAAAAGACACATATAAATATACTTTTCTTTCTAAAATGACTTGCATCCTTTATTAAGTATAAAAGTAAACTTTTTAGTTAATTGGCATTGACTAGTAGATTGTACTTTCTTGCATTCACAAAATCAGTTAGTTGACTATGTTCTTTTAATTTATATAGCTAAATATACAATCATAAAATGTAATTATGAATGCACTTAGTAATTGTTTAATGCAACAACTGTAGATTATTTTAGGGATGCAAGGAAAATGTTAGTACTATTTTAGGAAATAAAAGGGAGAGTTAAAAATTTTAGGAATTTTAGGGCGAATGCGGACCCCTGAGAATTATTGTTTCCTTTTCTTGTTGGAATATTTAGATTGCTTCTCTTTATTTTCCTGGATCTTTTTTATAAGATCTGGAATTTTTTCATTTGCTTCCTTTAGAAGCACTTGACCTGCTTCAATTTCTTTGAGGTCTTTAACTTTTAATCCATCAGCAACATGGCTTTCAGCTACGGAAAGCATGTTTTGTGCTGATAGCAGCTGATCTGCAAGTTTCTTCCCCCCAGCTGTAAGTTTCCCGAGTGAAAGTTCATCAGAACAATTATCTTACAATGTGCGTTTACTTTTCTTTGCTTCTTTTTCATTCTCTAACCGTTTTAAATAAGTTTTTCGTGAATTTTTGGCTGAATTTAGCAGTTCTCTATTGATAATGATTTTATCAATGTTGCTGTCTATGGATTTTAAAAATTATTTCATCGGTCTTAATTAATGCTTTTAACACACTAACTGCTTCTGACTTCTAGGATATTTTTATTTGTACTGAATCCTCTTTCACAGTCAGCATTTCCATGTGATAAAATAATTGAGGCTTTAACTACACTGGGCAGAATGGTGAATTTTGGCTGACCGAGACTATTTTTTAACTAAAAAATATTTCTCCAGAACTGATCAAGGCATTCATTTTCAGATATGCTACCAATATCTTCCATTTGCAAACACATCCATTCATCTATCAATTCTGATACTTTGGGTGGAGGAACTATGCTGGTACGCATGAAGCAATCATCTTTATGCATGATAAAGATGCTGGTTCTGTGATGTATAGAGGATGGAGACATTTTAAATTTCTCAAAAACTTATCATTTAATGGAAGTTTTTTGAGAATTGATTGATTGATTGAATGTAGGATTTAATGGCACAAGGTCCAGTGAGGACATACTGCGCCAGACACACGGTTTTAAAAACATATTAAAAGGTAGAATCGAGTACCATTACACAATCAATAAGTATAGTAAAAATGATAAGAATTCTAAAACAGGGTAAAGGCAAGTATTTTCATGTGTGGATAAAACTTGATAAAATGGTTAGCATAATAAATCAGTTATATACAGTTTAAAATACCAATTGTGCGCAGAAAAGCAAAGATGTTAGGATGATGGTTTTCATCTAACAAGTCTTTCATGCATAAAATGGAGCTACCAAAAAAGATGAGGCGAAGCTGGTTAAAACATGGACAAAGTATTAAAATGTGATGAATCGTGAGTAAAACGTTGCATTTAAAAGGGGGTTCTCCAAATAGCAGATGAAGGTGAGTAAGTCGAGTATGTCCTACTCGCAAGCGGGTGAGTTTGACATCTGCCCTGCGCATGTGCAGTGCAGGCCAAGGCTCCAAAATAGGTTTAACAGAATGCAATTTGTTTTCGCCTTGCAGGTCCCAGTGTTGCTGCCATAAACACTGAACATGTTTGCGTATGTGGTATTTTACATCAGAAAATGGGACAGATAATGTTACAGGAGTAGAGGCAGATCGTGCAGCAGAATCAGCTTTGTCATTTCCTTTAATACCTACATGACTGGGAATCCAGCAAAATAAAATTTTAAAACCCTTCTTGTATAGAGAAGTCAATATATGTTGAATGAAATTTAAAATTGGATGAGCTTTGTTTCTCACATTTTCTAACTGTCTTAAAACACTCAAACTATCCGAGTATATACAAAATTTTCTAGCCGAATGCGAAGAAATGAGTCTCAAAGCTAAAAGGATAGCAAATGCTTCCGCGGTAAAAACAGAGCAAATAGTAGGAATGTTGTAGCTGTAAGTAAGATCAGTCACAACAATCCCACAACCAACATGCCCAGGGGACTTAGATCCATCTGTAAAAACTGCTATATATTGTATATACTGATGACGATGGGAAGTGAACAGCTGTTGAAAAATGCTTGGTGATACATTAGACTTACTGTATGACACAAATGAACAATCAAGATAATATGATGAAATAGTCCATGGTTGGATGAGAAAATAATTTACAGATTGCGATGATATATCACAAAAATCAAATGTCTGAATGAGTGATCGCATGCGAGAGTTAAAAGGTGATATATATGAGGATAGTGCATCATATAATCGTTGTAAACTTAGCGGAATAATCTCACTTCGAAGAGGGTTCGATGAAGATGACATGACGCGAAAGTAAAATATCAGAGAGAGCTGCATGCGTCTGAAACCGAGAGAGGGTTGATGACACACAGCATACAAACTCTCAACAGGAGAAGTGCGAAACGCTCCACTACATATGCGTAATGCCGTATGATGCACCGTATCTAGACGTTTTAAGTTAGAAGCAGAAGCCGTTCCATAGACTGCGCAAGCGTAATCCAGGCGTGAAAGTATTAATGCTTGATACAAACGAAGTAAAATTACACGATCCGCACCCCATAAGGTATTAGAAAGTACTCGCAACATATTTAAGGTTTTCTCACATCGTTTTCTCAAATGTAGAATATGAGGTAAAAAGGTGAGTTTTTCATCAAAAATTACACCTAAGAATTTTGTTTCTGACACAACTGGTATAAGAATATTATTAATGGAGATTACAGGATGAAGATGAATGTTACGCAACCGACAAAAGTGAATACAAGAACACTTATTGGGTGAGAGAGTATGCCCGTTTCGATCACACCATTCTAAGATCTTATTAACAGCAAGCTGCAGTTGGCGTTCGATAACGCGCATATCTGATCCTGTGCACGACACATTTAAATCATCAACATAAAGTGAACCAAATACAGTAGGTGGTAAAACGTGCAAGATGAGCGAAATATGAACAATGAAGAGTATGACGCTTAAAACACTGCCTTGAGGAACCCCTTCAGCCTGAATAAAAAGGTCGGAAAATGTAGTACCTAATTTTACCCTAAAATACCGTTTCGACAGGAAGTTTTTCAGGAAGATGGGTAAATTACCTCGAAGTCCCATATCGTAGAGCGTCTTAAGAACTCCGTATCGCCATGTCCGATTGTAAGCCTTCTCAATATCAAAGAAGATAGACAAAATGGTTACGTCGGACAAAAGCGTTACGAATTCGAGACTCAAGAGCTATAATATTGTCAATTGTGGACCTACCCTTCCGAAAACCGCTCTGGAAATCAGGAATATGATGGTTCTTTTCCAGATAATACACAAGACGAGCGTTGACCATGCGCTCAAGTGTTTTACCGAGACAGCTGGTTAACGCTATAGGGCGATAATTAGCTGGGTCTTTCGAATTTTTGTTTGGTTTTAAAATAGGTATCACAATAGCCTCTCGCCAATTTGAAGGGTACGCGTGTTCCTGCCAAATTCTATTAAAGAGAAAAAGTACATTAGATGAAGACGCAGTATCCAAATGGCGGAGCATGTGGTACGTAATTCCATCTAATCCAGGGCTCGTGTTTGCAGCTGCTGATAATGATCGCTGTAATTCTGCAAAAGTAAAATCATGATTATATGGAAATGATCGTCGAGTATGAAAATGGATATCGTGGCGTTCAGCATTGCGTTTATGATTTTGGAAAGCTAAATTATAGCTATCAGGACTTGAACCAGCAGCAAATGTCTCTCCAAGTATGTTGCAAATATCGGCTGGATTTGAGAAGGTGGTACCGTTCTTTACAAATATAGGGTAATGATAATCGCGATATATGCCATTTGCTCTTTTTACTCTCGACCAGACTTGTCTGGGAGATGTCGTAGATGTTATTGATGACACATATCGCTTCCAAGACTCCCTCTGACTATTGCGCCGGATCTTGCGAGCAAACGCTTTGGCTCGTTTGAAAGCCAAAAGGTTTGTCGTTGAAGGGTAGCGACGGAAAACATTCCAAAGCCTTCTCTGCTCCTTGTAAGCAGTGGAACACTCAGCATTCCACCAAGGCTTACGATGACGTGGAAGAGAACTCGAAGTCCTTGGAATGCTGACTTCAGCAGCTTGCATAATCACCGATGTTACTGTCTCAACGGCAATATTTAAGTTGTCCTGTGTTACTATAGTATCGGTGATTTGAGCTAATTGAGTGAATTTAGGCCAGTTAGCGCGATGATATATGAATGTTGATGGTCTTGAGTTTATGGGAATGTTAACGGAATATGAAACTATAAGTGGAAAGTGATCGCTGTTAAGAAGATCATCACTAACAGAAAAGTTTATGAAAGGCAAGAGTACTGGTGAACAGAATGCTAAATCGATAGAGTGAAAGGTACGTGTAGGTGGATGAAAATATGTTTCTTCACCTTGGTTAAGTAAGCAGAGGTTATGATCCTGAATTAGTTTTTCAATTTTCCGCCCTCTATCATTGGAATCTGATCTACCCCACAATTCACTATGTCCATTAAAATCACCAAGTATTAGAAAAGGTGAAGGTAACTGATTAATCAACGAATTTAAATCTGTTTGAGAAATTGAAGCATGTGGAGGCAAATAAATAGTGCAGACGGTGAGCAAAACATTTGTGTGAACTTGAACAGCTATGGCCTGTAATGAAGTTGACAAGGGAAATTGAGTAGATGGTAAGTAGTTAGAAGTTAAGATGGCAACACCACCATTAGGCCTGCTGCCACCACTATGATCTTGTCGAAAACATGAAAAATTGCGTAAGCGAAAATTATCCGATGTAATTAAATGTGTTTCTTGAATTGCAATACATATAGGTTGATATTTAAAACTGATGTCTTGAACATCAGAAAGTTTATTTTTTATTCCACGACAATTCCATGAAATAAATAAAATAGACATTATGAAAATAATGAAGATGTTTTCATATGAACGTCAGATGTAAGGGGACAGTCAATGAGACATTCTTCATCGGAAGAAGGATGTAATGAAAGTTCAAAATCATCATTTGAATTTCTTAAAACAGCAGAAGTAGGTTTATTTATATATTGTAGATATTTCGGATCTTTTTTCTTACGTGACTGACCTGGCTTTTGACTTGGCGGTAGTTTTGTTATTGGTATTTGATCGTTGTTTAAGAAAAGGGTGAGAGTTTTCAGTTTTAGAAGTTTTTGAGGGAGGTGGTGATGTTGTCCTATGGGATGTCGATGGATTCATAAAATTAAATTTCAGTTTTTCAGATGTTTGCTTGTTTTGTTGAAATAATGTTACCTTTGGAGAATCTGTCTGTGTACTGACAGAGCAATATGTTGTTTTTATAGCCGTAGAATAAGACACGCCTGGACGGGGTGTTCGGGCGGTGATTATTCGACGTGCTTCAGTAAAAGAAATGTTTTGTAGGACTTTAATTGATTGAATTTCCTTCTCTTGAGACCATTTTGGACAACTTCTGGCATAAGCTGCGTGATCACCCTTGCAGTTGATGCAAAAAGGTGGCAGCTCGCAGGAAGTGTCCTCATGGTCTGCACTAGAGCAACGGGCACACACCGGTCGACCACGGCAAGATGTTTTTGAGTGCCTAAACCTTTGGCATTGGTAGCAACGCAAAGGATTTGGGATATAAGGTCGAACCGGGCAGTTTATCCAAGCCATTTTGACTTCAGATGGCAGCTTAGGTGAGGCAAAAGTCAGGATGAGATGTTTTGAAGGGATGAGTTTGCCATTCCTACGAATCTTAATTCTTCGGATATCAGTAACATTTTGAGATTTGAGGTTTTCTAAAATCATTTCTTCTGTATCGTTAAGGAATTCTATTTCAGATATGACACCGCGCGAGGTGTTCAGCGATTTATGAGGCGTTACAATTACGTTAAATGAACACATAGTTTCACACGTTGATAAAATAGTGGCTTGTTTTGAAGATGAGACTTCAACTAAGAGGTCACCTGAACGTAGCTTTTTTACAGAGGCAACTTCCCCCAGGATGGAAAGAAGTGCCTTGTGAATCAGAAATGGCGAAACGTTGGTAAATGAAGTATTTGGTATATTTGGGTTGGTCAAAGAAATCAGAAAATAACGAGCGTAATCACATGGTGCAAGGGATGTTCCGCTGTTTTTGCATTGGTGTGCGGAACTCAACACCGTACTATCTTCAGCCATAAAAAATAAAAGCAGTTCTACTACCAGCGGCATCACCCACCACGGAGTCCTACTGAGGGGATGCAAGTAACATAATTCGTCACTTGACACCGATGCTAACCAATAGCTATACGTCCGCGAGTCACCCCTGAAGCAGCCTCCACCCTTAACGAGGTGCCCAGTAAGTGACCCCGGACTTGACCCTAGCCAACAGATGACATTTGTGACTAGCCGATTGATGCACACAGGCCAATGTACACCTCCCGTTTACCTGAAGCACGGGCCAAAGCAGTGTATTGGGGTACCAAGATGCCCCTCAACTGCCAGGATCCCCCTTTCCAGGGACACGGGTCTCCACGCACGGCAAACACGCGGGTGGTCTCTTCCCATCTATGTCCAACACAACAGAGTGGTAATCAAACACAGATGACAAGCCCTCACCAGTAAATTTGGCAACCACGACAAGGGGGAAGAGAAAGGAGAAAGTAGGAGAAAAGAGAGAGGAAGCGGAAGGGAGGACAGATCACTAGGGTACCCCGGGGCGTGACTCCCTGTGTTTACCTAAAGAAGGTAAACCCCCTCAGGGGAAGTTTTTTTGAGAAGGTACTGAGTGCACTTCATGTAAAATGAACGTGCTCCCAAATAAAAAGTGCGTCTATCACGATAAGGCAAGTCCTTCAGCTGATTGTCTGTATCCAGTCCAACTTCGGGTTTCTGGAGCCAGTTTTCACTTTCATTTAGTTCTATATTTATTAAAGCAGGTCCATGGATATAAGCAAAACACCCAACTTTCAAAAAGCGCCCCATAAGTTTTTTTAACAACTGTTCAAGCTCATCATACAAAATATGTATGAGAGGTTCTTCTCTCTGCAATAACTGAAGAATATATACAAACATCTCAGAAGTATTTCTTAGAAAAAGAGCTGTAGCAAGCAATGATCTAGAGGAGAACATATCAGATTTTTTTTGAAACGTTGAGTTTCACACTTTGTGACACGTTGTTTAAAGTCGAAAAATTCACTCAAGACTGTGAACTGTTCAATACATCTGTCGATGCTGCTATGCAAAGTCAGCAATCGACTTTCAACATGTCTAAGGAGAACATGGTCAGGAAATTCAAATCTACTTTGAATGTCAGTTAAATTTTCAGACTGTGCAGCAGAACGTTTAATAAAATAATACAGATCAATCAACAAGGATTCAACATCTGCACCAAAACCTTCAAGGCCTTTTGCAAAAGCATTATGCACAATGTGGAGATTACAAAAGCCTATATCAATTAAATTTGGATAATATTTGTTCATTTTGACCTTTAAAGTTTTCATAACATTTGGTCCATCAGTAAAGATATATACAAGTTTGTCAGAAGGTAAGTGCAACAAGGCCTCATTTACTTAATTGAAAAGAAATTCCGCTGTTCCGTGCCCAATGAAGAAAGACTGCAAATGATTTGATATTACTTGTTTTCTAGATTCACTGTAAAATCTAACATGTACGTCCAGTTGCTTTGCTCTTTTTTCTGAAATTGGTGTTTCGTCATGTTGTATACTGTAATAGGAATTGTATTTTACAATTTCTTCTAATAGTTTTTCCTTTAAATACAGTCCAATTCCATCAGATATAAAATAGGACAGTTTCGCTCTTCTACACGAAAAGTGTTTGGCTATGGAAGAATCAGGAAACATTCTTGTAAACATTACAGTAGCAACATCACCATAGGTATATGACACATTGCGTGAAATAATGCTGAATGCAAGCATTATTTCAGCAGAAAGAATTTTATCTTCATGAGATAGAACCGTAATATTTTGAGATGTACTTGTTGTGCTGAACCGCAGTTGAGATGGTTTTTTGAGAGTCCCATCATTTTTTCTATTCATCCGACATTATTCTATGTGTTTGACACTAGATGCATGTCTTTTTATGGCTGATGCCCCACGCTGTGCACAATCAATTTTGCAGTTGCAGATACAGCATATTGCATCTGAGGGTTTTGATCCTGGTATACAACATAGTTTGATCAAGTCTCCATTACAGTCAATCTCTTCCAGTACATCGTGATTTAACTTGGTACAATCTTGAACCTAAAAGATAGAAATATGCATTCATACAAAATGAAATATGATTAAAACATAAAACTATATTAGGCTCAATCCCAGAACACAGTATGGAAGGATTTGGTGCATTTTTGGTGTAACAATTGGAGCAATATTAGGTGCGTACTGCATACACAGTGTGACATCGAGTCACAAGTCTATTTAAATTTTTCTCATAATTTTCTTAATTCTAAATACAAATCGTTAGATTTGCTGATCGGATTCCTCTCGCCCATTAAGCTTTAGGCAATTGTGACACTCTCCCCCGGAAATTCCTTCTCCCATTCTTTACAACCCCTCCTTTTCAAAAACATTCCTTTCCCTTTCAGCCTTTTTATTTTTATTTTATTGGAATAGCACCTATTTTTCGGCTTCTTTCATGTGCATGTGATGTCAACAAGGAACTCAAAGTATGCATGATCTCAATTCTTCCCTTTCAATCAGAAAGTGAGAATAGAACCTTTAAATAAAAATAGATTAACTTCTCAACTCGAAAATTTAGAAATTTCTACTTTAACTTTCTAAAATATTTGTAGTTCAACTTCGACTTTAAAAAACGAGTATAAATATCTGAGCGCAGAGAGGCTCATTGCATTTCGAGACCTACTCATCCTTCAAAACCCTTCGCTTAACGGAGTTTTCATTTTTGTCATTCCCTCCTCGCTGAGGTGTGGAATTTTAACATGGCGTTGTCATCGCCATCATTAGTCTTTTTCGTCCAATATTGGAGTTTGCATTAAGCTTTTGCAAAAAGAGATTTTACTTTCTTCTATTTGTTTGTTTTTTTCAATATAATTTTGTTGCCCCTAAAGAACATGGCAGGCTTTATCAAAATTTCCCATAAACATCAAAACATCATCACTACAATATCTTTGGCGTAAATGTGCATTCGTATCGTCGTTAGGCCATTGGAGTTTTGTGCCGGGATCAGCATGGAGTGTTTTATTACTCGCCATCAGTTTTGCTCTCACAGTTACTGACCGCATGAATTTTTTCTGTCACCAAAGCAAGGTAACATCATTTTCCTTTTGTCGCTATGCAACTATGACCCTGTCAACTCCTCGAACATTTGCCACTTCTCCATACTTTTCTGTTGTGTTACCTGAACTTTAGAATGAATGACTTGTTGTGCAATGAAAAACTGTCGTAACCTCATACACTTTTTGGACTGCCTTCTTTTTTTGTTTTTTCTACCTTAGACGTATTTTTGAGAATCCTCTCCTGCAAGAAAAGGTATGTGTTTTTTTTGTTTTAGAGTATTGTTGTTGAAATTCCGTGTTACTGGGTGTTTTTCGGAACACAATGTTTTGTAAGAGACCGCTATAATTTTTTATCACGTGCCTTGAGAAACCTTTACAGATTGTATCTCCTTTTCCTGAGACCATTTGGGACAACTCCTGGAGTACGCAGGATGAGCCCCCTTGCAATTAATGCATAGCGGTGGCAACTCACAGGTGTTGTCTTCATGTTCAGTACTAGAACAACAAGCACAGACAGGTCGACTGCGACAAGATGTTTTGGAATGCCCAAACCTTTGGCATTGGAAGCACCTCAAAGGGTTTGGGATGTAAGGTCGAACCGGGCAGTTGTGATAAGGCATTGTGATGGAAGATGGTAAGTTTGGCGTGCTGAATGTGAGAATTAGATGTTTCGTAGGGATAAGTTTACCGTCCCTTCGAATCCTTATTCTGCGGGCAGCAATAACATTCTGATCTTGTAAATTTTCAGTTATCATTTCTTCTGAGTCATTAATAAATTCGTATTCAGATATAACACCGTGACACGTGTTCAGTGATTTATGGGGTGTAATATTGACTTCAAATGAGCTCATGGTAGTGCAAGTTTTTAGAAAAGTTGCTTGTTTGAGATTTGAATTAAAAGGTCACCGAATCGTAACTTTTTCACGGAAGCTACCTCTCCTAATGCGGACATGAGGGTTTTGTGAATTAAAAAAGGTGACACTTTTAAAAATGAAGTGTTTGGTACTTCAGGATTCGTAAGTGTTATGATATAACGTCGAGCGTTATCAAATGGTGAGAGGGTTGTTCCGCTGTTTTTGCTGTGGTGAAAATAATTTGATTCTTCCGCGGAAAAATGTTTTTGCACTAGTTAAAATATTTAATGAGGAATTTAATTAACCGCGGAGCGGAAAGTATTGAAGTCCTCATTCCTCCCTCTGAAGTTTCTCTAAAAATCTTTTCCTAGAGGTAAAACTGGTTGACCTTTATAAAACACCCCCAAGTATCCTCAGTATTTTTTTATTCTCTGATGACTCATTCGGGCGTCGTGTTCTTTTTTTTTCTGTTGGGTGCTTTGACTGTGTTTTACTATTCGTTTTTGTGCACTACAAAAAAGAGTCAGTTCCTTCACATTCTTGTTAGCATCTACAAAGCAAATGATATTGGTTATGAAACTAGAGAGCACATCAGACATTTACAACGAACACTTTAGCATAAAGTTCTTACACAAGCTGGCCAAGATCGTAAAAACAGAGTTCTTAAAAAATTGTTTGAATGCCGTTTAGAAATTTCAAATTTGTTAGTGTCTGTGTTGTCACTCTTTAAAGAATATGTAAACCTGTTTCAAAGTAGTGCTCTACCTATACATATTTTACATGACAAACAGTTCTCGTTAATAAAAAACGTTTTGGCATGATTTATAAAAGCTGAAACATTGGTCACGCTCAAAGATTCTTGTAAAAAATTAAATCTTTTTAATGTGGAAGACAGAGTTAATCACTTGCCTACAAAATCTATATTTGTGGGGGTAAATGTTAAAAAACTGTTCACTTCAGCTCCAAGGTCTCCGATGGAGACTAAAGAGAAATTCAAAAGGAATGTTTTAAAAGCATATCTGGCTTGTTCAAAAACATTACAACAAAGATGCCACAAGATAACTTGCTATTGAATGCAGTTTCAGCCATTGATCCTTCTTGTAGACAACACTCTCTGAAATTCATGAAAGATCTACCTCACCTGGCAACTAATGTTATTAGTGTAGAGGAAAAGCAGACATATGACCTGAAAGCCCAATGCTACCATGTTGCCAAGCTATGTCAGCCAGAACAAAATGAGTCTATAGATACTAACTGGTGGATAGAAATCTAAAATTCTACAAAATTTCCACTTCTGTCAAAAATGGCATGTGCTCTGCTTACTTGGACCCAAAGTGGAGTCCAGTTTTAGCATTATGAACACTATTATAACACCAGGGTCCACCAGGTTGAATGTAAAATCATTTGACCCTGTTCAAACTGTCAAGTATAAATTGACAGCTGAGAAAAAAACGGTAGTTGAGTTTTTTCGCAAGGACGATTTCCTGCATGAGCCAATCGATAGAAACTTGTGTAAAAATATGAAATCAGCATACTTAAATTACAAGAATAAGATGGTTTTAAAAAGAAGTGCGTCAAACAACCACATGCATCAAATCAAAAATTGATTTCAAAAGAAGCAGCAAAGAAGTTGTCTGCAAAAGCCACTAAATTGCAAAGCAGTATTGTAATGCCTGGTTTGCCCGCAAGATGGCGCTAGTTATAAATTTCATCCATGATCCTCTCCGAACTTTCTCTCGAACGTTTAATTTGAGTGGGCGAAAAAGAGTGATGTTTGTTTGTGTTTGTATTGTTTTATAGTAATTAAAATGTTAAAATAACGAACTGAGCTAGAGTGATTTCTTATAGTGGCGGCCCACCTATGGGGCCCGAAGTCTACATTTTTATGCCTTCGTACAAGAACCGAAAATAATGATTTTAGTGCACGTTTGCATTGCTTTCGTTTTCGTCATTTTCCGTATTAGAAATAGTTTTCGTCGAATTAGAAATCCAAAGCAGGAATATCGAAAATAATGCATAGATCGATCAAACTAGCAATGATTAAAATATGAAAGTAATGTTAAGCATTTAAATTTTGTGCCGGCCGGCAAAGTAAAGTAAAAAAAAAAATGTTTTTGTTCTATGAGTATTTAGTTTCATAAATTTGTGTGTTTTAATTGTAAAGCACTTGTCTTAGTTTTCAGCAAACATTGAAAAATAGTTTATAATATTGTTCTATACGTATTTTGTTTCATACTTTATACAGGGTGTTTCATATTGAATGGGACAAAAAGAATAGCGCAGTGTGACTGCCCTAATGGATTTATTCAGCTGAAACAAATTTATTCTGCAACTACAATTATACAAGTTTTATTTGGCAACAGGGAAAAATTATCGAATGACGAACTCGCCGCTAGAGGCGCTGTTAAACAAAATGCCGTCCATGCAGGAGAAAGCGTGCTGCGTTTTCCCAAGACATGCTCTCTGAGTGTTTGCTCCCCCAGCTGTTCCCGATTTAAATTTGCAGCTAGATGGTATTCCCCCGCATTGGAATAACAACGTACGTGAGCTCCTGAACGAACGTCTACCCAATCGCTGGATTGGCCGCGCTGGGCCACAGGATTCGACATGTCTTCATTTGCCGCAGAGATCACCAGATCTAACACTCTGTGATTTTTTTTGTCTGGGGTTTCGTTAAAGACAAGGTGTTTGTGCCTCAGGACTTAGAGGAACTGAAGCAGCGGATTACTGCAGTGTTGAACTCCATCACAGGGGATATGCTATCACGAGTGTGACAGGAGCTTGATTACCGTGTAGACATTTGTCGTGTCACCAGAGGGGCACATATTGAACACCTGTAAAAACTTGAATAAATGTAGTTTTGAGGTAAATTTGAATTTTCTAAATATATTAATTATAACGTTTACAATCATGTTTTCTTTTTGTCCCATTCAATATGAAACACCCTGTATGTTCTAGAATTAAAAGATAAAAGAAGTGTATGTTAAATTTAGAAATATTTTCAATATTTTATATAAATGCTATTCTGAAGATTGTTTTTCTCTAGGTACACATCAAAATTTAAATTTTCTGTTTCGAATATATAAGTATTAATTAATTCCGTTCGAAAAGGAAGTGTGTAATTTGATTCTGTTATTTATTGCCTTAAATACATGACATCGTATTCTATTTCTTTCAAAACGAAAGTGTGGTATGTTTTTATTTATTGCTGAAATGAATATTCTTTTGATGTTTTTAACGATTTATTATTCTTATTTTGATAAGTAATATATATATATAAAGGAAGATGAGTTCTTTTTTTTCAGGAGAAAAGAAAGAAGAAATATCTGTTAAATAAAAATTCGTGGTTTGTTTTTTTGAATGATTACGTAATGCTCTTGATGTTTTGTTTTGAATATTTAAAAGAACATTAATTTTTAATGGAAATTTATTTTGTAGATTATTGGTATAATTTTGTAGAATAGTGGTATTATTTTGTAGATTATTGATATTGTTGGTATTGATATTATTGGTATTATATTTGAAGATTATTGGTATTGATATTTGAATTTGTTTAAGAATTAATTTTATTATTATGAGTATTGTTTTATTGCTATATGGTAAGGTTTAGTCGTTTATTATCTCATGATAAAAAGTGCGAACTGTTATAAATTATAAAATTTTGTGCATTATATACATTTATTAAGGTGTTAATTTGAAATTAAGTTTGTTAAATATCTTAATGAGTGGTATAAATTTCACCTGTTATTAGTAAAAAGTAAATAATATTTTAAGCACTGAATGTTTTATATCATGTATTGAAATAGTTAACGATGCTCATGGGTTAAGGTAAGTTTTAACGAATTTTTAGTCTTTTTCTCATGTTGTTTTTACAGGATGTTTAGGGAAATATTTTTTTTCCGTCAAAATGTCTGAAATTGACAAAGTGCGTAAGGATATTTTATATCAGGTAGCACTTGAGATGGAATTGGACGTTCAACCAACCATGAAAGTTGCAAAATTGCGCGAGCTTATAAAATCCTCCCGTCTGTTTAAAGACGAGGTTCACTGGTGAAAAATATAGTTGAATTACGTGAGGAAGAACAACGTAAGGCAGAGCCGAATTGGAAGAGAAACGTAGACAACAAGAATTCGAGTTAGAAAGAGACTGGAAACGTAGTACATCTGACATCTCATTCTGAGACCAGAGTAGATATTCAAAAGTTACTGCCTCCATTTAAAGCCGAAACGAATGATATTCTATTCCTGATATTGCTGGAAAGGCAGCTAAAGTTAGCAAAAGTGCCTGAGTGGAAACTTTTGGTTTCCCACCGAGTTCGATTCCTACCCTCATAGCCCGTGAGTCTGAAGTAAATGCTTCAAATTTTAACTATGTAAAAGATTTGCTTCTCAAGCGTTTCAAATTTAGTTCCGAGAAATTTAGGCAATTATTTTTTGCTCATCGCAAGCAGAAAGAAAGCACCTGGCGTGATCACTATTTTAGACTGAGAGCTTATTTCGAGAATTGGTTGAATGAGCTGAATGTTACCACTTTTAAGGATCTTCAGAATCTGATCATTGCGGATCAAATAAAAAGAAGTGTTCCTCCGGATTGCAAGGAACAACTGTTAGATGAGCTTGACGCCTACGACAACTTTAGAGATCCACCTATGTAAAGAAGGATACGGCTGTCAAAAGTAAGAGAGAAATCCTATCGCAGGATAGTTACAAGAAATTAAATAAGCCTAATTATGCAGTAAAAAGAAACAAGTTTATAAGAAAACCAGGGTTTATAAGAAAGAAATGCCCTAATTGTTCCGTTGCAGAACAGAACGAAACTGTTGAAGCAAGAAAGGTATTGCTCTATAGTTGTAATACTTCCACAGGGTCAACTCCGAATATACCTGTAATAAGGAGGTGTATGTCTGTGCAGACACAGGAGCAAACCGTTGTATTGCAGGTGAGCGCATGTTTGAATTATTCAAAGAAAATCAAGTGGCATTGAAAAAGCACACTCATAATGTTACATTAGCCGATGGTGTGACCCAATCTAGAGAAACTTTGTCAGCTGTACTGCCAGTAACTATTGAAGGTAGAATTATTGAAACAGAGTTTATAGATTTACCTGAAGCTAACGGTAACAGAACCTTGATGGGTATGAATTTTTCAAAGAAAGCTAATATAGTATTAGTAGCATCGACCAAGTCTTGGTATTTTTGTGATAATCCTAAGAAAAGGTACTCATTAGTTGAGGATTACGAATCCACTGAACGCATTCCTGTACCGAAAGTCGAAGTTAACCCATTTACTTTGCGTAAAGATGAAGGAAAAGGTCTTACGCCTGATCAAAGAAATCAAATTAATGCTCTTCTTAAAAAGTATGAGAGATGCTTCCAACTAGGGAGAGATGTTACTCCATACGCCGAACATTGTATTGAGACCGGAAATAATCCTCCTGTTGCAACGCCACCATGCAGAATGACACCTGTTAAAAAGGAAATTATCAGGAAAGAATTAGACAATCTCTTGGCTCAAGGTGTCATTGAAGAATGTGAGTCGCCGAACGCTTCACCTGTGGTTCTTGTGTCTAAACCAGATGGTAGTATGAGGTTATGCATTGATTACCGCAAACTTAATTCCCTCACTGTACCCGATACATATCCTTTAGCATTAATGGATGAATTATTACATGAAGCTAAGCATACACCTTATATGTCAACATTAGACCTTAGATCTGGTTATCATCAAATTGCAGATGTCAAATCCCAAATGTGTTATTTTGGATTGAGATCCGGCAGCTCAGACACCTCGATTTCATTTCTCAATTTTGTAGACATTCGACATTATCCGGTTCTGAAAATGTCGTTGCTGATGCTTTATCGCGAATCAATGAATTAAAAGTCCTGACATTTGAGGATCTAGCTAAAGCGCAGGTAACTGACACCGAGCTGCAAAACTTGTTGAAAAACAGCGGAAACTCGCTACAGCTGAAAGTCATCACCATACCAAGTCAATTGAAACTTTGGTGCAACATTGAAAAGTACAAGCTGCGTCCCTTAGTTTCTGTTACCTTCAGAAAATTAGTCTTCGACCATCTGCATAACCTGTCTCACCCTGGCATCCGAGCTACCAAGAAGCTGATTCTAGATAGCTACGTGTGGCCATCAATCGCAAAAGATGTTGTCACTTGAACTCGGGCTTGTGTGGACTGCCAGAAATCAAAAGTCTTTAAACACACCTGTAGTCCGATACAACCATTTGTTCAGCCATCTCGTCGATTCGACGATGTCCACGTAGAACCCCTGCCACCTTCTGAAGGAATCTCATATCTTCTTACCTGCATTGACCGTTTTTCAATGTCGGCAGAAGTCATTCCTGTGGGTGACATAACAGCTGTGACTGTGACACGCGCATTTGTGTCACAGTGGGTGTCCAGATTTGGCGTTCCATCCATCATGACAACGGACCAAGGGAGACAATTCCAGTCTTTCCTTTTTACATCTTTAACAAGATTGCTGAATTCCTAGCTCCTACATCAAATAGCGACGAACCTCACCCGTCCGAGTTTGTTAATCAACTGAGCAACATGATGCAGTCCCTAGCTCCAACCCCAGCATCATCACACAGCGAGCCGGGCTCGTTTGTCCACCCTTCCCTTGCGAGCTGCACCCATGTTTTTGTCCGTCATGGTGGTGTTAAGAAACCACTCCAAACCCCCTATGACGGGCCTTTTATAGTCATAGAAAGAACTGAAAAATTCTTAACCATCTCCATCAACAACAAACCGACAACTATTAGTGTTGATCGGTTAAAACCCAGTATTTCTGTGAACTTCGACAAAAACAACTCACTAGAAAGTGTTTCCCAGCACCCGTTACTATCTCCAGACATCCTTCCCCAGAGCCAACTTCCAGCAGGGTAAATGCTGAAATCAGGTGTTACAACTTAATTGTAACACATTTTATTGATCGATTTCGTAACACTTTTTAATGATCAATTTCTTATTTGTAACACTTTTTCATGATCAATTTTGCAAGCTCCATAGAACACTTATTTATGTAACTAGCACAGGGAACTGTTTCCAATACCCTGCCATGGAAGGGGAGAGCAGAGCCATCTAGGTACACCATACACCACGCAATCAGGCGTAGGAAAGCAGAGCAGAGCCATCTACACTATAACCACTTAATGAAAGGAGTGATGTTTCGTCTTTGAATAAGAAGATGGCAACAGATAGAAAGTATTTTCTGGCCGGTTCCTTTTGGGAGCAGATGTGGTAAAAATGTAGTATAAGAAGGTGAGGGGGCCTTCGGCCCCCTGCATATAAGATGATTGAGCTACTATGGATTTTTTTGAAGTGTGAGATTGGTGAAAGTAGCCTTTTAAAATCGGATTTGATCCGAATATTTGTGTTTTTGACACGAAATCTTTTTCAACGTGATGTTGGTGAACATCTATAACTTAACGTTGTAATGTCAATTTATGATTTTTTTTGTGTCTTTTTTACTGCCATGTGATGACTTCGGAAAAACAAAAATAAATAAGAATCTGTAAGTATGAATAGTGGTCTCCTTTTCAATTAGTTTAATGTTTTTCGTTTTTATTTCAGCCTTAGCTTAATTTATTCTAATATTTTTTTCATTTCTAGAGAATTTATTTCACTATCCAATGTACTGCATTTAAATCTTTCTTTCGCATCTTGTGGTATTAACTTTAGTTTTATTTAATGTTTCGGAAGGTACCTTGTGGTACAGTTCTGTTTAATATATAGATAATTCTTAATTTTTAATACGGCTATTCAAGGTGCTATTTTTATTTTACAGCAAATCTCAAGATAAATGGACATGTGATTTTTCACGTGTTCTGCTAACTTAATTTAAGATCTATTTATTTTCCACTATATTTTCTTTCTTAATGCACCTTACCATTATATATTTTAATTAACCTTAGATGTTAAAAGATTGCATCATTATATTTTAACAAACTTTATTACCAGGGTTGGCTTTTTGCCGGCAGAAACTGACTTTTGCCATGCCAGTGGCAGAAACTGGTTATAACCAGTAAAAACTGGCAGAAACTAAAAAACGTCTATATTAGTTCTAGTAATTGCTTAATGATATTTTGTTTAAGTAAACTGAAAAATGTAACTCCATCTACAAATAAGTCAAACACCTGCTGCTAAAGATTAAACCCTTCGCTTGATTTAGTTCAGAAGGAGAACTGTTTAATTGCAGATGCTAGTGATATTTGGATTAATCTAACAAAGGAAGAATCTTATCTGTTTAAGAAAAAGAAGTGACATATAGATTTAAACAGGCAGTTACCATTTGCTAGCTTATATGCTGCATCCAAAGTATTAGGGATTGAAATTATCATGTGCTCAAGAAGAAAGTGCCAGAATTTTACTCGCCAATATTAGCCCAGATTTTGTACGTTATGGTCATAGCTTTTGCAAAACAAATCGGCCCCATTTCCTGACACTTATTTTGCCAGTCAAGTTTTGACAACTACCCCAGCTGCTACCTGGTGACCCAGTTTTAAAAAAATATGCAATAGATGAAAGTTTCACAAATCTTGCTTGTTCCTTGATGGCAATGCCTGCTAGTTCTGCTGGACTTGAGAGAATCTTCTGAAATTTCTCGTTTGTGCATAGCAATTGAGAAATTGTTTAGGTTTAGAAAATGCATCAAAACTTGTCTTTTGTTATCGAATACTGCAGAGTGCAAAAAATGTAATATTTGATTATGAATGGTGATAATTTTGTAAATAAATTGTACTTTGCTTAACATTTAATTGTTTTTTCTATGATTTATCCATTGTATGTCAATCTCAGTACTTACTTTTATGTCATTTTCTTAATTTCTGCCACAAATGTGGTAGAAAAGGGTTTCTACCAGTGGTTTTAACCACCTCGGCTGAAACGCGCTCTGTTTTGCCAAAGACAACCGTGACTCGATCTGGGAGGAGGGTCCGTTTCAACTCCAAATATTAGTGACCTCAGTGCCAAGGCACTAGGGGGGGGGTACTGTGATGTACAGTGCTTCTCGCCAGATGGCGATAGAAGAAATTTACAAACTTTTTATAATTTTGCAACTGGCAACACAAGACTGAACTCTTCTTATAACTTGCAACCGCTGGCTAGTCAACCAGTCGTATTTATTCTCTCGTCCAGTGTGAACGTACCCTGCAATATTCCGCAGCACCTTGCTGCTTTTCACTGATCCATTGTCGGACTTACCCTACTCGACTATCTTTAATAATTTTATTTTTATCCTAGAATCATGTAACCTTTTTTAACTAACTTAATCTTTACTTTATTTATTATTTTTTATAATAAACTGTGATGTTAAATTTAAATGTTAACTTTTTCTCTTGCTTAATAATTGAGTTAGCTTAACACCACATACACACACGATATATATATATATATATATATATATATAATATCGGAGCAACATACCTGATATCATGGGTGTATTCAGCTTGAATAAATCAGTCGTAAGCCATTATACTCTTTATAAAGGTTTATTGAAATGAAGGTTGGTGGTTATAACAGCTTACATCCCCACTCCACAAGGGAGGGAGTGTGGACAAAAGTCTTGATTTTTCCGGCAGATCTTACATGGAACACATCATGTTGAAAGAGACATGCGAAAACCATTGCTCTCGCATTTTATACTAACACAGAGATAGGTGAAAAGGCTCAGTCTTTGCATACTTTGTATCCTTACGCATTGAGAAAAATCATTTAATGCTTCCTAATATGGAAGTGAAAGAGGGGAAGATTCTAAAAATAACTCCTCTTTTGAAATATAAATCTAATTATAATTCAATGTATGTTTCCAGCCTTGAATTCCCAAAATAGAATATCTCTACGCTTATTCTTTAACAAAGACATTAATCAAGTAGCTAAATATCGTTTAACGTCAAAGCCATACTTCCCACCGGAACTTTTCGCTAAAAATGATTTGCTTGTATGCTATCGATGCAATACGCACTTGAAAAGCTCAAAAAGTCATGCTCCATCTAAGGCGTATTGGAATAACTTGCTACCAGGTGATATTCCTGGTGAAATTGCAGCACTAACTGAACCAGAACGACATTTACTTCACCGCATCAGTTCGTACATCAAAGTCATTAAATTTCCAGGCAGATTTGGCCAATACGGTTTTAAAGGACATGCCACATTATTTGCTTTCGATATCTTTGAAGTTAGTGAAAAACTGCTTGAAATGCTTCCTCGATCGAGCTCAGATATAAGAATTATTGTAGTGACTGAAGCTCTGCACAACTTAAATGTAGCAAGAGACTTGAACATATCACCGGATGGAGTCTACAAGGATAATTTGGCCTTTATTTCGACGTGATCAGGTCTACGATACTGATATTCCAGCTATTCGTGTCGACTTTGGCAGAGATGAAATTTAATCAATTTATCAACTAATCAAGCCAAAATCCACACAATTTCCAGCCCCCAGAAATTATGAAACAATCGAGCGAACACAACTCCCACTAATACTGTGCTGGGCGTGCACAGTCCATAAAATGCAAGGGTGAACGCTGGACAGTGCTGTCGTATATCTTGAATCTGAACTATTTGCTAAAGGGCAGGCATGCGTCGCGTTAAGCCGTGTTCGATTCTTGAACGGATTAAGAATAGTGGACCTCGATTGCTCAAAACTTACTCGCACCATGCATTGAAGAAGCAATGAAGGAAATGATAAGAATGCGACAACTGGGACCTCCAGAAACATAAATGTTTTATATATTTCATTTCAAATTGGTAAAAATACGATCTGAAAAAGATATTTTAAATATAATAAAAATAAATCTAATTTGATATTTATATATAGATCTTATGAAAATTATTTTGCTTCCTTCGTTATTCAAATTCTCATAATAAATATTTTGATATGATATTATTGTTAGGTACGTATAAAAACTTGATTGATTTTTTTTGGCAACAGCTGGTAGCCTCTGTTGCACACGTTTTTTCTCGCTCCTTGAATATTTTAATTTTACTTATTGTTTTAAATCTAATTTTTTAAAAATTTGAAAATATCAATCTAATGTTTTAGTAAACAAGCTTTTTATACATAAATATTGCTTCAAAAAATGTCTTCTCCAAAAATTTTGTGTAAACCATGTGCAGATACAATTCTGGAAGACTCGGATGAATTGACATGTAAAGGTGAATGTAATTCTGTTTTTCATTTTCATTGTGGTGGTTTCACTGAAAGAGCTTTCAGAAAACTTACTGTTGATAAAAAGCAAAAGTGGACCTGCGTACAATGTTCAAAACCAAAGGAAAACCCAGCGAAAATAAAGAGTACAACTGTAAGAGTAATATCTTACAGCAAAATAAAGACCTAAAAGAGTTCATAACTAATAAATTCAATGATTTAACCCGTTCAATTGAATTCAATAGTGAAGTAATTCAAGAGTTGAAAAATTCTATCAAAGAGCTACAAAATGTAAACAAAACTTTACAAACAAAGAATGATCATCTAACTAGAGAAAACGCTGAAATAAAGAAGGAAATAAATGAACTAAAAGAAGCAGTTATTGAACTCAAGCAATATTCCCGAAGATCAACTTTGAAACAAATAACTTACCCGAATGGGAAAATGAAGACATACAACAAGTAATATCCCAGATTGATAATGTTGCGAATACTAATATATCTGAAAATCTGATCACCGCTCACAGAGTTCCCAGCTTTGATAAAGATAAACCTAAACCCATCATCGTTCAAGTTAAATCCAAATCTGTACGTGATGAGCTCTTAAAGAAACTGAGAATTCGTAAACTTACTACCTGCGAAGTCAACTCCAGATTCACAGAAATGTCTGTTTACTTCAATGAACATTTGACTCCCGAACTGAAGCATTTATTTTATCTTTCACGTAAGATCTTTCATCTTTCACGTTGTACATCTGAAAAGAGATTCAAGTTTTGTTGGATTCGCGATGGTAAAATATTCCTGAGAAAAGATGAATCGTTCAAATTAATGCGTGTGAAATCATCTCAAGACCTTAATATTCCATCCAACTGAAGACACATTTTCTTCTGTGCCGGACTGCCTAAAAATTGAAAATTTGGACGATTTAAATTACTTTATTACCTCAACCTGTAAGTTAAATATTAATATTTTACATATAAATATTAGAAGTTTAAGAGCCAACTTCGATCATTTTATTTCACATATTTCTAGCATGATTGAAAATATAAGTGTTATAATTATGTCAGAAATTTGGATTTACCAAAATGAAACTAATTTTTACTCAATAGATGATTTTCATTCATTCTTTAATTGCAGAAATAATAATCGCTCTTGTGATGTTGCTACATCACACGTGCATAGATATTTTACTCATCAATAGTTTTTTCAGTTTTCTTTACTTTAACCGCAATAGCCTTCCACTACATTTAACTTGATCAATTGATTTCTCTTATCGATTATTTTCACCTTAACTTTAACCGAGTATTGCTTTGCTCCTTTCCGCGTGCCTGCTTGGCATCAGTAGAGGAAGCCACGGTATGAGGGAAGCAACGCTCTCCTTTTTTAAAAAAAAAAACTTTTAGGCTCTCGCCTTCCAGTTAAGTATTTCATACTCCACTCCTCTTTTAAGGTACAAGATGTAAATATATTTAAATTAATGTTTATCAAAATGAATTTTAAAGATGAATCATATTCTGTTTCAATTTGAACATTGGCGTGTTAAGGTACTTAACACGTGGGCTTTGTCGCCAATGGTTGGCGAGTTTCCATAGTAACGGTCGCAAGATTTACAGTGATCCTGATGTTTACTGATCGCTGATGTGCACGAATTGTTGATTCTCAAATTCCTCCTTTTTTAAAAGAAAAGAAGGAAGTCTCTCCTGATTCAAAGATATGAATACAAAATGTGCGTTACAAGTGAGTGATTGAAGGCCATCTAAAAGGGGGAGCCAACTTCATCAAAATGAACCGTCAATGAAATCTGCGGAATAAAATTTTTCTTATAAATTTGAACTAAGTGCCCTTATGATTCACTGTTACAGCACCGACCAGAAAAACCTGGAGATCCTTCTGGAACGAAGGATCGGGTAAAGAAAATTTGAACTATTCCTTTATACGATCACTTTATAATTTTCACTCATTTAATTCCTTAAAACAAATGTAATGATTTTTATTCCTAACTATTTGAATCGTAACAATACGATAGCTCTGGAGGTGTTTGTGTTTTTAATAAAACATGTCTTGATATTTCAGAGTTAGCCATACATTTTGTTTCCGCAGAATCTATATTACTTTATTGTAAACCTTTAGATTTATTATTTCTATCTTTATATAGATCTCATGATTTTAGTGTTGATTTTTTTAATACTGAACTTAAGAGTAATAATCTCTAAACTTAAATATCCTAATATAATACTGATGGGTGATATAAATATTGATATTCTAATTGATGATTTTATCACTCATGAATTATATAAATTTATTATGTCAATTTGGATTTCAAAATTACATAGACAAACCAACTAGAGTAAATTCCTCCTCAACTTGTATTGATCATGTCTTTGTAAAAACAAATAAATTTTCAATCAAATCCGGAATATTCATGGTTTACAGTAAATGATCTAAATTTAAATCTAAATAAAACTAAATATATTTATTTCAGTTTAAGAAAATTAGAATTTAACTTAAATTTAAATTTCACTCTCTCTCCTGTAAAAGTACTAATGAAAATTGCCAATGCTACATTCTACAATCTGTAAATAATATCAATGTCAATCAAGTCATTTATTTGACATTCAAATTCTTCATTTAGTAGGTTACAGGGTATTATACACGAATATTTTCTTACAAGGCCATGCAACTGATCGAAGCGTTCTTTTATAATTCTGTCCATAGATGAAAACATTTCTCTTCGTACTTCTTCTTCTAAGGATAGCCCCACGTCTCGCGAATTTTCCCCACTCATATTTTTTCTCCTTCTAACTCGACGCTCAGTCGATATCTCCAACTCTTCACAAATTATTTTGGCTGCTATAACTAGCGTATCTCTTTGTTCCATGAAATGTGTTTGCAAAGAATTTAGTTTTATATAGCATTGGTGGATATTTAACCCTTTTATTTGGAGGTATTTTTGAGCGTCATTAATTTCCAAAAGGACGGGTTCCCATAAATGAAGGTAACATAGAAAAGAAAAAGATTGCATAGAATTGAGTAATACTCCAGCATCTGATCTCGTTTTACTATTTTCTTCTTCAGATGTCAATTTTTCCAAAGCGCTTAAAATGTAAAAAAAATGTTTTTTTACTATAGTTACCGCGGCAGCTCTAGCGCTCCAGCGAGTTTCTACACTGCGTTTAACACCTTGACCAGTGACAGAAAGTAAAACATTCCATCTATGAGTGGAAGAAGAAAACAACGAAAACAACTGTTCGATAGTTCCAAAAAATGTGATGGAATTGATAGCTGTAGAAGCTGCGTGTAAACATGCCAGGTTTAAAGAATGATTTGTACATGCTACAAATTCTGCATTTGGATTTATTTCTTTAATACGAGTTTGAACACCGCTGTGCTTTCCTGTCATGACGGCAGCATTAACGTAAGCCTGTCCTCTGCAATTTTTTATATCTAAACCGTCATTTTCTAATTTCGTTAAAATCATATCTGTGATTTCACCAGCAGTTTTTCCTTTAGTTTCTACAAAGTCAATAAACGATTTTATAACTTTAACTTCGCTACCATCAATAACTACATATCTAATAATTTGACTGGTTTGATCTTTGTGTGAAATGTCAGGAGCGCTGTCAAATATAATACAAAAGTATTTAGCCTGCTTTATTTGATCCATAATTGTTTTTCTGACTGCGCCTCCCAATAGATCTATGAATTCGTTCTGGATCTTCGGCGACAAATAAGAGATACTATATTTATTACCCATCTTAATTTTTACTACGTGTTCTCGTAATACTGGGTCGTACTTAGCCAATAAGTCAACAAGATCAAGAAAATTTCCTCTATTTTCCATTGAATCGATGTTTTCCTGATGAACACTTTCACGATGTCCTCGAAACGCCAAATTTTGTTTTGCTAAGAATCTAATTATATCAAGTATTCTTGTTAGAATTTCCTTCAATTTTTTTTATTTCTTTATCAATATTCTGTTGTTGTAGTTTGTCAATAGTTGCGCTACGTCCAAGTCTTATTTCTAATTCCTTCCATTTGGAATATGATCGAATGTGCAGTGGACTCACCTCATGTTGACTAATTTTGGGTTTCCACCATTTGTTAAAACCATTTTCCGTATTAAAACCTGCTTGACAAAGATTATCAAACAGTATCAATAAATACTTTTCTTCGATGGTGAATATACCATCCACGATCTTAAGAGCTTTTCGCCATTAGGCAAAATTTGAAAAAACCAGTCCTGACTCAGTTTTCTTGTTTCACCTTTGGCTTTGATTGTATTATTAGGACGTTTTACTCCTTCGCTGAAGTCGGCGTCCAAATTTTGAATTGCAAAGGGACCTTGACGTACCAGAAATACTCTTGTATTGTCGTCAATTTTGTTAGGCCATAATCCAATATCTTTCATAGAAATAGACGGAATAATTTGTGCAGCAGATTCTTCATCAGAACTTGATGAACTTTCTACTTCTTCGCCAGTGTGTGAAGCAGGTCTTTCCTCGTGAACAACATTGGAAAATGTTTTTTCGCCTTAGAGGGCTGCTTCTTCGCCCGTATTTGAGGCAACAATACTAAAAGAACTAGAAGTTGACTTATGGGAGATATATTTGAGTAGTGCTCCAGTATTTTTAGTCTGTATTTCCTCCCTTCTCTTCCTTTTCTTTCTAAATGACGCACCACTTTCTTTTACTCGTTTCATCCTAGGGATATATAATAAAAATATAACTTGTCGAAATAAATAGTATATTATGTATAGAAAACGGCAAAGTCATTTTACTACTCTGAATAGCATTTAGAATAACATCTATATCTATAATACGTAATATAATATACTTGCCTATAATAAACTCTCCAAATGCACTGGCACCCTAATAATTTGTTTCACTCTTCACTGTTAAAAGATTGAATCGCGAATGAACAAAATGGTTTATAAGCAATTTATCATTCCAAATACAATTCTTCAAAACGGACTGAGTATATTTATCTATTTGCGATTCCTGAAATTGTAACTTCGTCAGTATTTTTGTTTTGTCTCGTTTAGATTTTGTTGTTTGAAAAAGATTCTTATGCCGGCGCCCTAATGCTTTGCAGACCGGCGGTCTGCTAGGTCTTCCGCCTAGACCGCCGGCTCTGCTTTTCAAAAGAAAAATCGATGATTTAAAAAAATATTGATATATCACTTCAAAGTAATCATATAAACTTTTCAAAAGAAATGACATTTATAAACTGATATCAAAAAATTTTAGTTAGGAAAAATTGCCGAACAAAATCGTAAAGATCCTTTTACGAATTCAATGAATTTTAATGAATACAATAAAATAAAATTATTATCTTGTTCTTGAATTAGAATTCAAAATTTACACTAAAATGCATTTATATACACCGAGGAATAATATTCGAAATCATATAGTTAATCATAATTTATATAAACCAAATATTAAACTTGTAATAATCATTTATAATTCAAGAAAGAAAATAAATATGAAATGAATAAGTTGCTTTTTACAACTATAAGTAAATATAAAAAATGCCGCCCCAAGGTAAGTGCCGCCCGGTGCGGACCGCGCCCCCCCCCCCTAGGTACGCCACTGGTGGTGAATATAAAACTAATCTACTTCCTTTAATCTGAGTTCAGAATAAATGCTTCAAGATTATTAATTTTCTAAATATAAATAATACAAGTATAACTACTACCAATACATATGCAAGTATTAATCTATTTGTATTTTTTCGTATTTTACTTTATTTACACAACAATAAATTAATATGCAAATTAAAAACCAATGTGTTTGAAAGGAGACCAACTGAAATATATGAGATTCCCCCCTTAACAAAAGAAATTTCACGAAAACAGTTTTTTTACTTAGCACCTAAATTATATAATAAATTACCATTTCAGTTGCCAAACATCCAAATTTATTCTTCTTTTCGATAAATATCGACGATTTAGATCTTCACTTTAAAGGAAGCATTTGATTTTTTATACCTATCTTGTGCCAATTCAAATAATTTTCTTTTGTTACCTTTGTTATTTATATATATATACAGTTAGTCAAAAAAGTCTGCGTACAATGACAAAAGTAATATCAAACTCGAATTTAAAGGGCGAAAAAAAACGGTTTTTTAAAATTTTATTATTTTAAATCCTTAACGTCAGTTAGTAACTTTAAAATTATTTGACAAAAATATTTTCATGCCCAATAATTTATGCACACAAATTTTTAAAAGATAATTGGACAAAAATCAAGGCCAATAAAGTTTGCGTACAAGCCAGAAAGGGCGGGGAATTTCTTATCTTAATTTTAAACTTCAAACTTGAGAATGCAAATCAGATTACACTTTCAAGATCATTGAGCTTCAAATCTATTTTCGAGTTAATGGGAAGTTGCTAGTGCTATTTTCTTTGTCGAAAATGTCACTCAATAAGGAAATTCCTTTAGCTACAAGACAATTAATTATAAAATTGAGAGATGAAGGTAAAACTCTTCGCTATATTGGTAAAATAGTTGGGAGGTCTCATTCTAGTGTGCAAAGAGCTATTCAGAACTACCTTGATACTTGAAATCTTGCTGTAAAACCAAGATGTGGAAGACCTTAGAAGCTTACTCAGAGAGAAGAAAGAAAAATTCTTTTGCGAATTAAACAAAATCCTAAACTTTCTGCCGTAAGTATAACAAAGGATATTTTTTTAACAAGCAATAAGGAAATTTCCCCCGAAACTGTAAGAAAAGTACTGCGAAAGGCAAATTATCACGGACGCAAATCTAGGTCTAAGCCATACATTTCTAAGACGAATCGAATGAAAAGTATTGCTTTTTCAAAAACTGATTTGAACTCCTCTGCAGATTATTGGAACAGTGTGTAATTTGGTCCGATGAAAGTAAATTTACAATATGGAAAATCAATGGCCACCCTATTGTATGGAAAAAACCGGGAACAGAACTGAGTCTGAGAAATTTAAATCCAACTGTTAAACATGGAGCTGGTGGAAAGATGATATGGGGGTTGGAAATTCGAATGGAGTTGGAAATTCGCATATTATTGATAAAGTCATGGACATGTATGTTTATTTGGATATTTTGAAGAAAAATCTACCAGAAAGTGCTCAAAATTTAAACCTTTCTAATACCTTTATTTTCCAACAAGACAACGACCCTAAACATACTGCTAAAATTGGGAAGGAATATCTTCTCTATCACACTCCGCGACAATTACCAACTCCTCCACAGTCTCCAGACCTTAACCCGATTGAACATTTGTGAGCAAAATTGGACAAACGGATTCGAAAACACAATATTACTCACCGAAATGAGTTAATATGCAAATAGCAGGAGGAATGGGCGAAATTTACGTCAGATGATACACAGAAACTAGTCCAGTCAATGCCTAGACGTCTGCAAGCTGTTTTAAAAAATAAAGGGTACGCAACAAAATAAGAAAAAAATGAAAAATAAAAGTTTTTAGCGTTATTTTAATAAGTGTACGCAGACTTTATTGAAGTGTATTGCTGTGTTTTTTTCGTAAAAATTTTTTTTTGAAAAAGTTTTTAAAATATTGCACTTTTATTTTTGCTCTTTATTGTAGCTATTACAGGGGAAAAAATCATACTGATTAAAATTTTTCTTTGATGTTTAAAGTGCTTTTTTAATTTAATAATCAGTCCGTACGCAGACTTTATTGACTAACTGTATATATATATGTTAATGTAAGGTGGTAAATAATTACACTATTTAACTAAACAAAATTTAATATAACATAGGTAAAGTTTTAGAACAAAAAAAAACAACACTTAATAATAGCAGAGAGGAGAACGTCTCTTCTCATCGTTACATATACATCGTAATCAATCTCGTTACCAGATCATTGTCTATCGTTTACTATTGTCTGTATCAGTTATCATCGTCATCTGGCGGCGTTTATAGTTACATTCAATTCCATGGCCTTTACATATATATATATATATATATATATATATCACTTATATATAACATTTTTCTGAGCCCGGGTTTAAAAATATTTCAATAGAGGTCTTGGATTTCGTTAAAAACCCTAAAAAACGTCTTGAAGCTGAAAATAAATTTATGATCACTAATGAATCTATTTATCCCTACGGTCTAAATACTAACTTTAATTTTAAATCTTTTAATAATAATGAGTGTATTTATAATATTTTCAAACTTTTTAAAAATCACAATGATAAAAATAGAGGAAAAAGAGGTAACAATAAAAATTAAATTAAATATAACTTAAAAGATTTTGTTAATGATTGCTTTAATTGCTATGATCAACCTTATGCTATTAAATCTATTAAAACTAAGATTTTAGGAGTTAAACTTAATTTTCACAACGGACTTTTAAATTTTTTGAAGTTAGGTCAAGTAATAATTGATACAAAACAAAATTTTTCTAATTTTTTAAGCTTAGTTGAGGATTTAGCTAAATATAGGTTTAAAAATAATTATAAACACAAGGATTTACCCAAACCAGATTATTTTGTTTTAGATTTTACTAATAAAATTTTTAATAATCTTAACATAAATGCAATTATTGGCAAAAATAAAAACCTTCTTCCTATCCAACTTAATTGTAAACCAACTTTTAGATATAATAAGATTCTAAAAAATTTAATCTGCAATTATAGGAATTTAGCTACAGATAATTTAAACTATGTGTGTAATTGTGATGAGTTTAAAGATACTCCTTTTTTTGATAACTTCCATAAACATGTTATTAGAGGGGATTTAGATATTATTGATAATGATAATATTAAAAAATTTACGTCTTTAGGTTCTAAATTTAGACCAACTTTTCTAACTTCTAAAAACAAAGTAATTTCTATTTTTATTAAAAATCTCGATGATTTTATATTAAAATTATCTTACAAACATAATTTCCCAATTGAAGGTTTTTTTGAATGGAGAGAGAATATCATTAAAGATTTTAAAATTAATATTAAAAGAGACAAATTAGTTTTTCATAAGGATTTAATTTTTAACTCTGTTATTAAACAAGATATTAAAAATATTCAAAATAAATTTTGTATTACCATTGTTGATAAAGCTAGTAATAATTTTGCAATTATTTGAAAATTTTTTTATAAACAACTTCTTTCCAATGAACTTAATAGCAATATAACTTACAAAAAACTTAACACCAAAAGTGATATTATTATTAATAAAATTAATGCTATTTACAAAAGACTTAAAATTAAACCAAATAATATTAATAATTTTCCTTTTCTTTTTGCAAATCCAAAATTCCATAAGACTCCAACCAAATTCAGGTTTATTGTTAGTGGTGTTAACAGTAACATGAAAAAAATTGGTATTTACTTTGAGAACATTCTTAAAAAAATTTATAACAAAATTAATAAGGTTACTTAAAATAATAAATATTTAAATTGGAATATTAAAAATAGCATTCAGGTTTTAAATACACTAAAAACTTTAAACAATGTTGATTCAATCCACTGTTTTGACCTTTATATTTCACTTCCAACAAATAAAATTTATGATGACCTTCTTCAAATTCATAGCATGTTTAATCTTAGTGATATTATTAATGAAGATAACTGGAACTTTTTAGTGCACATTAACCTTAACAACAATTATATTCTTTTTAATGACAGCCTTTTTCAGCAAATTAGTGGTATTCCCATGGGTAATAATTTTAGTACTAACATCTGCAATATTTTTCTTTTTCTACAAGAATATAGGTTTATTAAATCATATGTTAATCTTCCAACTAATTCCTTCTTTCTCAGATTCATTGATGATTTATTAGTTATAAATTTTAATGATTTCGATATTCTAGCCAAACATATTTATCCTAATGAATTAATTCTTAATAAAACAAATAATAGTAACACTTCAGCAAATTTTTTAGATTTGACTCTTAATATTAATGAAGATAAAAATATTATATTTAAATTTTTTGACAAAAGAAATGATTTTGACTTTCCAATAAAAAAAATGCATTGATTTTAACTCTAACTTAGCCAATAAGGTTTTTTCTAATATTATTACCAATCAAATTCATAGATTTTACAGGAATAATTCTAACTTTAAAGAGTTTTTAATAGATACTGATAAATATAAAAACGATTTAATCAATAGCCATTTTCCTAGTTCTTTTCTAAAATTCTATTTTAAAAATATCCTAAAAAAATTGGTACATTTAAAAAAATTTTTTTTTTTTTTTCTACTTTTAGAATGAGCTCTGATTTTTTTAAGGTAGGAGCTAACTATGATAAACTGTTCCTAAAGCCACTGGACGGTACAGTTTGGATGTATGACCTTTTATACTGGATTGGTTAAATTTTTTTAGTTTCTTCTTTATAATTTGTAGCCTCTTAACATTAATTTAATTATTATAACTATCCAGTATAATAAACAGTTTTATTTATTTATTTCATTTTTTATTTGTATAAATGGAATGGGCTGTGGATTATTAAAAAAACCACCCCAAATGAATGCTGGTGATACGTGTAGTCTTTGAAATTATGTAAGGATGTATGAATGAAGGATAAAGTCTATAAACGGCTTCTATCCATTTGATGTGCAGGCTCTGACTTTTAAATAAGTCACCCTATGAATGATGGATATGTGTATTCTATTAAATTATGCAAGGATGTATGAATGAAGTCTATAAACGACTTTCTATCCATTTTATGTGCAGGCTCTGACTTTTAAATAAGTCACCCTATGTATGATGAAAATGTGTATACTATTAAATTATGTAAGGATGTATGAATGGAGGATAAAGTTTATAAACGACTTTCTATCCGTATAAATGGTAGGATGAAAATGATGATTTTTTTATTATTGAATTCGTTAAACATAATAAATTTTCCCCATTTTTGGGTGCTAATAAATTTATTTCCTAATTTTGTTAATTCTTCTCATAGATGGCAGCACTAAATTTTTTTACTTACTTAAAATATTTTTCTACTTCGATCAAATATATATTTTTATTCGATTCAAGCTATAAGCACAACTTCAAATATTTTACCTCTTCGCCAATTTTACTAACTGTTTTATTATCATACCTTTAAACCTAAACACGCCGTTAAGTTTGCTACATGCCGCTAAGTTAGATTACTTTTTTCATAATTTTTCAACAATATGTTTTTTGCGATATCGACACATATAAAGAATAATTTTTATCTTAGGATAATTATTCTTTATTCAGAAATATCGCAATTATAGCAATAGATGTGTCTTGACAACGACTATTGCTTTTCCCATTCCTATTTCTCTGCATTTTAGTTTTTATTTTATTCATGCTTTTCTTATTAATTTGTGTATATATATATATATATATATATATATATATATATATATATATATATATATATATATATATATATATATATATATATATATACGTATATAGTTTCATGTATTTTTATTTATCTTTTTCTCTTAATTTCTTTTTTAAATTTACTGTATCACCTTTCGTTGTCGCCTGGACAGGATTTTCCTCTTGGCGACGAATATATATTTTTTGTATTTATGTATTTGCTTTTGTTCCCAATAAAGTTTGTTAAAAAACTTTGAATTTCAGATATAAGGTGAAATGAAACTGAAATAAATCTGCAATTATCTTATCATGGTATTTAAAACCAATTACATAATTTTAAACGCAAAACTAAAAAGCAGAAAATATAGAATCTAATTTTTTTTTTTTAAAAAAAAAATATATATTTTTAAAAACCACGTTTTTGTAGTGGAGAATAATAATTGAAAAATAAAAATTTCAATATTATAATTTAAAATAAATAATCCCAATAAAAAAATATATTTTTAAAAACCACGTTTTTTGTAGTGGAACTTAATAATTGAAAAATAAAAAACTATAATTTAAAAAAAATAGAAAATAGTAAATGAAAAATTAAAAAAATTATAATTTTAAAAAAGACTAAAAAATATTTTAAAAAATCAAAATAAAAAATAATATTTTTAAAAACCACCGTTTTTGTACTGGACAATAATAATTAAAAAATAAAAATTTGAAAAACGTGGGGCGCATGAAATACATAACAGTAATGTTATACAGTCAAACCCCGTTAACGCGAAATCGCTTATCACGAAATTTCGCTTAACGCGAAATAATTGTTAGGTCCCGTCGATCGAGTCTGAAGAATAGTGTTAATTAATTCTTTTAACGCGAAACCCAAATCGCAAAATACCGCTTAAGACGAAAAGAATTTTTTTCAGTCCAAGTCAAAATTTCTTCTTTTACAAGAGTTTGGAATTAGTGTTTTGAAATTTCTACTCCTACCCTCGAATCGAGGTCCCATCCTTCCATAATTATCTCTTTTGATTGGTTGCTGCTATTCTGTTTCGGAATGTTCTTTGCACGTGCGTGGAAGGGGGTGGAAAGTAGTGCATAAGCACACATGATCGTGGTAGAGTCCGACTGTCAGTTGCCCTTGAAATTTCGTAAAAATGAGTCGAAAACAGCAATCCTTGTCCTTAGAGACTAAACAAAAAATTTTGAATGAAGTTTGTGATGGAATATTAAAGAAAACAGAGATCGCGACGAAATATGGAATTCCCAACAGCACGCTATCTACGATTATAAAAAATCGTGAAAAAATTGAAGTCGCATATGCTATCAATCAATTTGAGCCAGCTAGAAAGCGAATGAGAACAGGGGGAAATGAGGAGATCGAAGTAGCGCTTTTGCGATGGGTGCGTGAAGCAAGGAGTCAGAATCTGCCTTTAACGGGTCATGTATTGCAAGAAAAAGCGTGACAAATTTCGCATCTTCAAACGGTTGGTTAACACGATTCAAAAAGCGTCATGGAATTGTGTGTCATAAAATCTGTGGCGAAGAAGCAACTGTAGATAAGGAGACTGTGGAATCATTTTTGTCTGAAAAGTGGCCTGCTCTTAGGAAAAATTACGCGCCACGTGACATTTTCAATGCTGATGAAACGGGACTCTTTTTCAAAGCATTGCCCTCCCGTACATTGAGCATTAAAGGAGAAAAATGCTCCGGCGGAAAATGCTCTAAAGAGAGAATTACTGTTTTGGTCGCTTGTAATATGGATGGGACTGAAAAATTGCCCTTGTTTGTCGTAGGTAAATCAGCGAACCCACGTTGTTTTAAGAACTTAAAAACTTTACCCGTTGTATATGCTTCAAATAAGAAAGCCTGGATGAATAAAATGCTTTTTAAGAAATGGTTAACAGACTTGGACAGGAAACTATTTCGGGAAAAAAGAAATATTTGTTTGATGCTTGACAATTGTAGTGCTCATAATGATATTCACGGACTAAAAGCGATTAAATGTGTTTTTTTACCTCCTAACACCACAGCAAAACTTCAGCCGTGCGATCAAGGTATCATTCATAGCTTGAAGGTGCAATACAGAAAAGAAATGGTACGCAAGATGATCCATTGCTTTGATAATAAAATTACATTTTCTGTAAATCTATTAGACGCAATGAGATACTTAAAATGTGCTTGGAACAATGTTTCTTCTGAAACAATTATAAACAGTTTCAAGTGCGGTGGGTTCACAGATGGAAAAGAAATGAATCTTCAAGAAATAAGTGAAGCAGAACCAGAAACGTTGACTAATTTGATCGAAGAAGCGGAAAAACGCGGGATTCTATCAGCCCCTTTGTTCAAAGACTACACCACTATAGACGAAGATTTGCTAACATCGGATATAACCACCGATCAAGACATAATCGCTGAACTATCGGCGAAAAATGATGATGTCGACATGGATACAACTGATGAGTCCGATATTGAACAAGAAAATCCAGTTACTTTAAATGAGGCGACATGTGCAATGAAAGTAATTAATCGTTTCCTCATGCAACAAGAAAATGCTATGGATGCATTAGATAACTTAGAACATATAAATGACTTTATTAATAAGTGTTATCTTAAGAAATTAAAACAGAAGTCAATAACTGACTTTTTTCAACCTTGATTCCGTAACGGATAAATAAATTCGTAATTTGGCGTTCAATTCACTTCATTATTTCTTCTCCAAATTTCAAGTTATTTTTAAATGTTCATTGTTTTTAGTATTTTTAATTTTATGTTAAATTCACTTAAATTTGCAATATGTCTTCATTAGTAACTTTTAAGAACTGTAATATATAAGTAATTGTTTAGTAGTTCAATAATTGTTGACTAGATGCCGCCACTACCTAAACGGTTAACACGAAAAATTTCGGTGGTCCCGACGATTTCGTGTTAACGGGGTTTGACTGTATTAGTGTGTGTATGTGTCTTCATGAGAATATGTGTATGTATATCTGTAATTGTATCTGAATGTGGATGTGCATGTGGAATATGTTTGTGTATATGCATGTATATGTGGATGTGGCTCTGCATGTGTATGAGTAAGAAAATGTGTATATGTACTGTTATGTATTTCATGCGCCCCACGTTTTTCGTTTTTAAAATTTTTATTTTGATTTTTATGTTTTCATCTCGATTATACAAAAGTAAAAGATCGGGATTGTTGTAAATAAAGGTTTTATGCTTTTAATGAGAGAATTTTTTTAATTGCACACTTTGCCCACAAAAATGGAATTTTTTGTAATATTACACAGTCATTTTCTCTATTATTTATTTTTGTGTGTGTGAAGTTCTGACATATGTCTACAAACTTATCTGCATTATAAATAAGTTTATATTTCATTACGTAAATAAGAAATATCTCAAAAAAGTAGTTCGAGAACATTTTTTTCACTAAATTTAGACCCCCAAAATTACACATTAGTGGCCATTTTTTGTTTGAAATATAGTGTCTCTTAGCTTTAATATGTATCTGTATGAACAGGTGTGTGTTCATAGATACACAATTTTATTTTATTTTATAACCGTCGTTGAACAGCCGACCCAATTTCATGGGTTTACGACTACTAATGTTCAACTCCGTAGCCTTGTAATTTTGAACCAATCCAGAAGACAAGGAAACTCCTGGATCAGTACTCCCAGAGGTATTGATTTGTTATGGGAACATGGAGGACTTTGAGACTCGACAGATTTAACGTGCATCAGTCACCATTTACTACACGGGGAGCCTTCGGCCGGCGAGGATCGAACCCACGACCTCTTGGATATGGGCCCAGCGCCCTACCGACCAGGCTATCCCAGCCCATAGATACACAATTAAAATGAAAGTAGAGAATTCAAGATGTGATCAAAACAAAATTTTAAAACTGTAGACAGAGTAGAATAATAAAAGAAAGTTAGTTCGCTGATTATCAAACTACACGCTAACAGATGTTTCATCTGAATACGATCTTTCTAAAGCTGAAGTAATATGGAACATGTGGTGAAAATTCCCTTTAAAAAAGGAGGGTAAATGAATAATACTAAAATACAAATATAAATAATACTCAAACAGAAAATTTAATAATTCAAATAGAGATTGAAATGTATGAAACAGAAAAAAAATATAAAATTATTTTTGTGTTAAAATATATATATATATATTTTTAATATTATTTTTCCTTTGCCCCATATTCACACGTACGTATTTGTGTTAAACTATTAAAAATGAAAAGAGAAAAATTCTCAGACAAATACAAAACATAAACTTCAGCAAAATTACAAAGCAATAGAAATAAATTATAAAATTTATGGAGAAATTATTTACAGAAAATAAAAACTTCCCGGATGGTGAATGTAAGATTGAAAATGATACGTTAAAACAAAAATTTTCTTTGAAGCCAACCTAAAAAGCATTTGATTTTTCTTTTATCATTTTTTATAATTAATTATTTTTATAACTTTTTATTACATTAGTATAAGTTTTAATCATTTTTTTAAATTCTGTATTATGACTTTATAAATTGCCTACGTTTTTAGAAATTATATTTTTCTCTGAATTTTTATAATTATATGTCTTCATATATTTACAGCTCAATATACTTAGCAGCTCTAACGCCGACTAAAACTAAGTTACTTTAATTAATTATATTAATTCCACACAATAAAAATTTATATTCTTCTTGGTGTTCTAATTTGAAAACGAATTAATTGTAAGATATAAGTTAATCCCCGTTATCTTGTAAACACCTATTAATGATTTACATTTTAGTTAATGCAAATAAATAATTAGAATGTTTATTCTGGATATTTCACAATGAAACTAAGAATGGGTTTAAAAATAAAAGACCGTGAACCCAGAATCACTTTACGAAACTAATGCTTACATTGTTCAGTTTTGCTTGCAGGAGGATGTCATAGTGTAACTGACCCTCTATCATATATCATTGTACCACTCCTCCCTCAAAGCGACGTCCCGAAAAGTGCGAGACTTACAACTGATTTTGCCAATTCCGTTTTTTATCTGGGTATGGCGTCCTCTTAAGGATTCTCTTCCTCGTCGGCTATTGAGGTTCGTTTACTCGCGCTCGTAAACAGATCTAGTTTTGCCTTGATTGTTAGAAAGTTTTTTGAAATTGAAATCTGGCAACTTGATTGTGTTTTATTTTACCGAGCGTTTCTGAGTTAAAACAGTTGCTTATTCTAACGAATTTTATAAGATGAATTCTGATTTCTATGTTAAAGTTGGAAATGATTTCGATGATAAATCTGTAAAAAATAAATGGAGATGGGAGTGGTTACAGGATAAGGATTTTACAGACCGCCCTTATTGCCAAAGGGTGTCTTAAGATTCGAGAAGCCGGATGTTGATATTATGTTCTAAAAAACTGAAATATGCAAACAACGGGAAAAAAATTCTCACGAAACACAGCCAAGACAAAAACCACATAAATCGATTTGCTTGCCAGGAGGAATTAACCCAAAAATTGCCTGGGACGTTTGCAGTGTTGCAGCTCTGTTGTCGCCTACTGACCGAATTGCCGATCAAAAAGCAATTGTCACGGCATTCATTAGTGAAAATTGCTTGCCTTTTGCAAATGCTCCGAAGTTAATTGAGTTAGGCAAATGTTTATCTCAAGACAAGGTAGCTCAAAAAACCTATCCATGTGGAGAACTGCTGCGACTTACATAACTACGCACGGAACTGCAAAATGCATGTGTGCAGAGATAGCAGCGGACTTGAAAGGACAATTATTTTTCATCAATGTGGATAAAGCTACTAATAATGCTTCAGACTAAATTATAAATGTTTTGTTACGTTATTTTGACGACAGTCAAAAAATTTTAGTGACTTATTTTTTAGGATCAAAGAAAGAAAATATAGTCACTTCAAAAAATATTTTTTATAAGGAATTGATTAAAGAAAATGACCTTTCTGCCCAGCAGATAATAAGTAGCTTGGTTGATAATTGTTCTTGGATATTCACGGAGATTGTTGTACTGTTGAAGTAACTTCACAGTAATGTTTTTAGTTTCCTTTTTTGCCAATAGGTGACAACATGAATGTATCGTACAATTTTATAGTGAAAGTGATAGAAATTTTTTTTTTCTTTTCTAAATTTATTCCTATTCCTGTTAAAAATGATATTTCATGAGTAGAGTATTGGTTGCTGAAGTGAATATCGATGCGTTTCACCTCGCATTAAAATTACATGTGAATTGTAAGAAACCATAGTTAGATTCCACACGTGGTTGACTTATGTTAACACGTGCCGTTCAACCAACATCTGAACACGTTTGGCTATCTGTATAGCAATGGAAATATGGAGTCTTGGTAACAGTATCTCTGTTACATTGTAACAGTAATTTTTAAAGGTACAATATGTGATACTAGTTTTACATAACTGATAAAAGATTGAACACTTTTCACACTCCATGATCTACTGCATACTGCAAATAAATTTGATGTAATGATTTGAAAGTGACAATCAATAAGACTTCAGATTTCAAAGACCCGAAATTCTACTTGAAGTCATGAAAAGGGGAGCTACTAAATTTGAGGATATAGGCAGAATAGCAAGGGATGTAGAGAATGCACTAGCAATTAGTGAAAATCATGTAACTAAAACAACAGATGTAGAAATATTATTGAAAAATCAGATGGAAAGTAATCGCAGGATAGAGGAGTTAACACAAAAAATTGAGGATTTAACTAAAAGCAAATCTGTAAACAATATCTCAGGAAATAGAAACTTTGCTCAACCCAAAATAACTTGCCATATTTACAACAAAAATCACTTAACTACCGAATGCTGGTACTATCCAGGCAAAAGTGGGAATAAAAGCAATAGAGCAACACCTTATGATAGGAGTCGTGGCAATTTCAGGCGAGGTTTTAATAGGAACTTTAGACATAGGGGTTACAACAGCAGAGATAGGCGACAGATTAATTTAAACTGATCGCTGGTTCTTGTAACAGGTGGAATAATACAGGGTTTACAAGAACCAATGAGAAATCAAAGAATTTGAAGTTAAATACAAATGAAAAATTGAATAGAAAGGAAAATTATAAGCAACATATCAATCCAAATTATGATAACAAAAAGTATAAAACTAGAATATTTGTTAATAGAAATATCCAACATAAAGATTTTAATTCAGATAAGATGTAAAAAAAAATCAGGAAGTAACAAATTCTAAACATAATTTAAATAAAAATCAGACAATTAGCTATGATACAAATCAAAATAATGATAAATCAAAAGAAATTAATGAGGAAATAAGATTAGGTAAGAAGCATGTTATGACATGTAATAATAGTAAGGATTTAGATACTCTCCCTATTATAATGTTAAGATTAGGGGATTTATCAGTACCTTCATTAGATACTGGTGCTAATCTGAGTTTAATTGATCCTATAACTGTAAATGAAATAAAAGAAAAAACAAAAGTCAATTATTTATCTCGATCAGTTAAAATACATACTTTAGATAACAACACTATTCCTTACTTATCGGCTATATCATCTAAATTTAAAATCAATACTAGGTGGTTTAATTGAACTTTCTTTGTAACTCAAAACTCATGGCAGTATAAATATAAAATTATCCTAGGTTATGAATTTTTACAAAACAACAAAATTATTTTAGACACACTAAATAGGAAATTAATTTTGGGGCACGATTCTTTTGAATTTTTTGAAGATACTCCTCGTGTGATAAATAATGTAATAAATAATGTGCAAATAGAAAAGGACAATATTGCTTGTGCACCCGAAAAAATAATAATTGAGCCTAATTCCCAAAAATTAATTAAACTAACTGTTTCTCAAAATTTAAGCAATTGTAAACAAATCTTATTTTCTCCTATTACTAATAAACTAAAGTATACTATTAATGAATCTATTAATGATAATAAATTTTCAACTATGATTGAGAATAATACTGAAAAAATAATAATTATCAATAAAGGAACTAAAATGGGTATAAAGTATTCAAAATTGAAGAAAATGATATCATGATACCTACAGAGGATAAGCATTTACAAATGAATAATTTAAATTTAGAAGAGATTCATGAACTTAGAAAAATAGAAATTAAAACCAATTCCAAAAATTGCTAAATCTTTTGCTAAAAAAGAGATTCAAAATTTACTAGAAGCAGGCATTATTGAACCTTCATCTTCAAATTATTGTTTTCCAGTAATTTTTGTTAAAAAGAAACCTTTTGTAAATGATCCAAATTTACAAAAATTTCGCATGGTCATTAACTATCGCTTACTAAATTCTGCAACAGAGACTTTTAAAATTTGTTTACCTAAAATTAATGATATTTTACATGAAATTTCTGGCAAAGCACTCTATACAGTTTTAGATTTAAAAAGTGCATTCTTTCAGCTACAATTAAAAGAGCAGGATAGGGCCAAACTTGCATTTTGTTGTGAGATTGGAAATTTTCAACCTACTCGTCTTCCTTTTGGATCTCGTAACAGTACTTCATATTTTCATAGTTTAATTTCAAAATGTTTAGATGATATCAAAGGGCCTAATGTACAATTTTTTTTAGACGACATAGTTATTGCTGCTAATTCTATAGAAGAAATGGTAAATTTATTGTTAAAAGTATTTGAAAGACTTAAAAAATTTAACTTGACTTTAGACCCTGCAAAAATTCAAATCTGAGATAGTTTATTTAGGTTTTAAACTTCATGCCAATGGTTTTTCCCCAGCTCCGGATAATGTAAAAAAAATTGTTAACTTTCCTATTCCTAAAGATGTCAAGCAAGTACAAACTTTTCTAGGCATGATTAATTATTTTCGACATCTTATTTATAATTTTGCTGACATTGTTAAACCTATAGTAAATTTAACTAAAAAAAATGTTCAGTACAATTGGAATGAAGAATGCTAAAAAGCCTTTAATTACATATCAGAACAATTACTGCTTACACCTACTTTAAAAAATATTAATGAAAAATTTTATATTGTGACTGATGCTTCTAATAGTTCTTTATGTGGTATTTTAATGCAAAAAATTGAGGAAAATTTAGTACCGATTGAGTTTTATTCCAGACAACTAACTTTTGCAGAGTCCAAATATCATGTATTAGGCGAGAACTTTTAGCTATTGTTGATTCTGTTAAACAATTCAACCAACATATTTATGGTAAAGAATTCATCAATTTAACCGATGCAAAAGCATTAACCTTTCACATTAATTTGCAAAAACAACCAGAAATTGTGAGTAGGTGGCTAATGTATTTACAAGAATTTAATTATCAAATTAAGCATATAGAGGGTTTAAAAAATCCTGCTGATTATCTATTGTGATGTTGCTACATCACACGTGCGTTGTTTTTCTACTCCTCAATAGTTTTTTCAGTTTTCGTTCTTTTTAACCGCAATAGCCTTTACTTCATTTTACTTGTTTGACTCATTTTTGTATCGATTAACCCTACCCTAACTTTAACCGTATATCGTGTTTGCGCTTTCCCGCGTACCTTCTTGGCGTCAGTCGAGGAAGCTACCGTGAGAGAGAGGCAACGGTCTCATTTTTGGTACTTTTCAAGTTTTCTTCCCAATAAGTTTTTTTAAGAGGTTTCACCTATCTAAAGTTTAAGATGTAATTTAATATTTAAAGTTTCTCAAATAAAATGTAAGGGGAAACCAAATTGTATTTAAGTAGATCTCTGGCAAATAGAGATGAGCAGCACGTGTGCAATGTCGCCAATGGTTGGCGGACTTCCATGATAAAATCTACGATGCAACTGCTTATGAATCGTCGGTGCTAGAATTCTTTTTAAAAGGAGAGAAAAAAGGAAGCCTCGTTCGAGTGGAAATGCGTAAGAAATGGTGGAAAGGGAGCCAGCTCCATCAAACTGAACCAACCGAAAGTTTTGATGAATAAAATAAAGTTTCTCAACACTTCTTAATGAACTGTGTGCCCTCTTTAACTTCATCTCAAATGCACTAGTTGACCAGTAGAGGAACCTGGAGATCCTTCTAGAACGAGGGGTCAGGTAATTAATTTGAACAATGTCTCATTAATACGATCACTCTTTTATGTTTCCTATTTTACTTCATTCAAAGTATATTTAAATCATAACGATATAACATCTATCTAGAGTACCCATTACTGATGTTGTTGTAAATATTTTTGAGGTGAATGAATGTCTTAAAATTGAGAATATCATTAAAATTCTACAAAATTGTAAGAAAACTAAAGAAATATTAGAAAAACTTAAAAACAAATTCACTTTGAAATTTTTTTTTGTAAATGACAAGGAAATACTTATGATACGAATTAAACCTCCTAAGCATCCTCATAAGACTATTAGTAGAATTTTTGTACCTGAATCTCTTAGAGGTGAAATTCTTGAGGCAGCTCATGCTTCACATTTCGGCACTTTTAAAACATACAATTTAATAAAAAAAAATTATTCCTGGTATGGCATGTTAGCTGACACACAGAATTTCGTGGAATCTTGTGATGCTTGTCTTGCAAATAAACCTAAAGCAAAAATTACAAAAACTAAATTTATTGAGAAAAGTGATCTCGCTGTGGGACAAAGACTGTCAATTGATATTGTCGGAAAATTGCCTAGGTCAATTGACAAAAAAATTTTTATTTTAACAATTATTGATAATTATTCAAGATTTTTGGAAGCTATTGCTTTAACTAATATGAAATCATCTAACATAATCAGTAGCTTAAATGAATATTTTTCTAATCTTGGTTTAGCTCAGGAAATAATTAGTGACAATGGCACTAATTTCACTTCTGATGAGTTTGAAAATTTTTTAAAATCATTAAATATTGAACATAGAAAAACTTCATTTTATTACCCTTTATCTAATGGTTTAATAGAGAGATCTCACAGAATTATTAAGGAGTC